>PVLA01000281.1:0-386456 GCA_004027455.1 Hydrochoerus hydrochaeris
TATCTGAACATCAGTTCCATTTCCTATGTTTGGGAAGTTTTCCTTAATTACTTCTGTGAATAGACTTTTTATTTCATTTGTATTTGTTGCTGCATCTTCATTCACATATTTTATTCTTAGGTTATAAATCCTCTTGTCATCTTCTAGCCTTTGTATCGTTGCTTCCTGGTTCCTTGTTATTTTTAAGAGATCCTTCCTTGTTTGATCATATGTTGCAAATCTATCTTCAAGTTTTGAAAGTTTGTCTTTAGTTTCTGTTAAAAGGTTTAGCCAGCTTTCAATGGAGTTTTTAATTTCCTGATATTCTCTTTGGATCTGTTTCATATATTCTAGATTTTGTTTATATTCTTCATCAAAGGCTTCTCTCCTTTCTCTGGGTTCTTCTATTCTTTAATTTGTGCCTACTTGAGGATTACCCAGGACTTCTTTTATTAATCTTCTTATATCTTGCTTCATCTGAGTTAGAATTTCAGATTTAAATTCGTCGATGAGGTCACAGAAGTATTTCTTTATTTCTGATGAGGCTGTCTCTGACGTTACAGGTTTGCTGCTCTCAACCTCCTCTGCATTTAGCTCTGCTGGACTCACTTTCCCTGGTTCCACAGTTGGAGACCTTTTGTTGTTTCTCTGTCTTGTCATGTTTCCAGCCCCCTTTAGACAGGTGGATGGTGGAGGTCTCTGTGTCTTTCGTATTGTTTACAGTTTTTTCTGCAGTGCACTTGCTAGGGAAGTGCCATCCCCCACAATATTCAGATTCTTAAAATAGTTTTTGACATATAGTTCACATACCATGTCATTCTCCATTTACAGCACTCGATTCAGTGGTTTCTCACATCTTCACAAAGTTCTGTGACTGTCATCCCCACAATCAATTGAGAACATTTTCATCATCCCCCACAAAGCTGTGCCCATCACCACTGGATCTCCGCTATCCCTCATGACTTCTACCTCAGTTCATGGAAACCACCAATCTACTTTCTGTCCTTATATATTTGCCCAATTTGCATATTCCATGTAATTAGCGATAATACAATACATAGTATCTTGTAATTTGTTCACTTTCACTTAGTATAATTTTTCTGAGGTTTCATTCATGTTGCAACTGTATCAGTTACTTCATTCCTTTCTGCATAATACTATATTGTTTAAATACAGCACCATGCTATTTACCTAGTCACTTGTTGATGGACATGTAAGTTACTTCTACTAATTTTATCTATTGGGAATAATGCTGCTGTGTTCTTCATAAAATATGATTTTGTGTGGGCATATTTTAAATTTTACAAAATTTAAATTTAAAATTAAGTTTAAATTTTACATAATTTAAATTTTAAATTTAATTTAAAATTTAAAATTTTAAGTATACCTAGAGTGGAAGTAATGATATATAGATAAAGATACAGATATGTATATAGATCTAGATATATAGATATATATTTCTTTATAAAATCTTGCAAGGCACTGTCAGACTGCCTACATTGAATTATATTTCTATCACCAATGTTTGAGGGTTCCAATTTCTTCACACTTAGTTACAATTTGTCATTATTTGTCATAATGATCATCCTACTGGGTATATCAAACTCTGGAGAAATATCTATTAAGATTCTTTGACAGTCATTTAATTGGATTATTTTCTTTGTATGATTGGGTTATAATAATAGGTGCAACTCTTTATGTCTCTGGAGTTTGTTGTTAGATCTCTTTGATTAGTGGGCTGACAAGGTCTATCTTCAAATTGAGAGACATCCAGCAGGGTGAAAATGAAATACTCTACTCATCAGATTAAATTGCTAGAGTGAAATTTGAGATTAAAAATTGGGTTTGATTCTAATCCTGACTTGTCCACTAATAGAAGTCACTTGTCCTCTCTGTGCCATGGTTTCTTTATTTGTATGGAAAGATCAGGCACATTATCTACAATATTCTATTTGTTTCACATTCTGTACTTATATTTACTTATGCTGAAAAGAATGAGGCTAACTTGAATTGTTTATAGATTTGAAACAACAGTGAGCTTCGGGTGAGGGATATTTTCTTTATTTCATTTTGGGTGAAGCAGTGGGTGTGGCACTGAGAATTGAACAGATACTGTAACAGAACAGTGTTGTGTAGAACCCTCCTGCCTTTCTCCCTTCCAGGCAGTACTTGAAGCTAACTACTAAATGACGGCTTGGAAACTCTGTTTCTGAGAGATGGTGTAATTTACAGTGTGGAAAGTAATGTTTAAACTCCTCTGAAATCTGTCTTCTGAAGGTTCTTCTGTCATGTGTCAGTGAATGTTGACCACTAGAAATGGCACTTATTGTGGTAAACACAGGGTTTCTCCTGTGGAGAGTCTGGAAACTTCCCTACTCTTGTGTTGAACAGGTGTAACATACATGGAAATCCAATGGATTGTTCATTATGGATTTTTAACTTTGTTCTCTTTTGCCATTTGTCATGCCAAAATGATTTTAGCTGAGGCCACAAATATAAACTGAATCAATTAATTGAAATAATTCAGATAAGATGTTTATCTCAGGAGTGTTGGCCTTAGAATTTGGCTATCTCCATCAATATGGGCTGATTGCTGTGTATTACTTGAAATTTAGTAAGTTAATCTCCTAAATACTGATGAAAATATGCCTGGGGTCTAAATATCTAAAGGATTTCTGATTTCATAATGATGCATACATTTTATTTTTTATTTGATTTAATTAAAAAATTAAATATAGCATTGATGCATTTTAGCTCCTTTCCCTTTATCAGTTACCAATCATGGCAAACTTCTAGAATCAACAGCTTGTTTGAGATTTCAGTAGCAGTTCATTTTAACTTTCTGTTCATTGTTGTCTTTGAATATAAAACATACGTGCTATGTATACTTTATAAGGATCAAAATAACAATACTAATTAGTTTTCTGTGAAGCTGGTCTGGTTTCTTTGACACTCAGTCTAGTTGTGTAAGAGTCTGATGAAATGCTGGTTCATTGGAATCCGTTTCCCAAAGACTTAGAAATTTCCCAAGGCTGCCAACATCATCAGCTCATTTGGTCCCATAGGTTTCTTTTCTTGTTCCAATACAATACCATTATGGTAGAAGTAGATTGAATGCTTCTCAGGATAGATCAGAGTTATTTTGTTGAATCTTGATTCTTGCTTAAAAATCATCTGCCTCTTGTTTTGTTTTACTCTCATTGGTAACTGTAGAAGTGTTCCTTTATTGATGTACTGTTGGAATTTTTTAAAATCAATTTTAAGAAATCTAAAAGCATTTTCTTGGTAGTGAAACTGTTATGGTTTGCATGTGAAAGTATTGCCTGATGAAGGGAGCAGCTGCTTGGGAAGTATATATAACGTTAAAACCAAATGGCTTGTGAAAAAGGCTAGGATTGAACTCTACCCTTTAATTTCAGATAAAGTACTATTATGCATGTGTGGTGATTTACAGTGTATCGTGTGCCATAATTTGCAGGCTGTTGTGTTCTCCTGCTGTAACATGCTAAAAATATTCTATAATTTCTTCTTCTACGTGAACATCTATTTAATTGAGTCCTGGTTTAATGCTCATCCATTATACTGCTGTGACTCTATTTTATAAATGTTGGAAAATGTCTTTAAAATCATACCAGAAACCCTGTAATTTTTAGAGTAATGATCTCCTTTGCAAGATGTTTCCCTTTTCTCTTTCCCCCTTTATTTTTGTTGAAATTGGAATTATGGATTGAAAAATTAGAATACCTTTGATAAAAGTGTAGTTTTTCACCCTACATACTTTCCTGATTCTACATTTGGCTTGGTGTCTCTTTTTGGTGAGATTTTAAATGATATGCTTTGCAAAAGACATCCAATGTTATTTTTTTCTTTTGTGAATTGTCTTCTCTAATTCTTCTATGAGACAAATATGTTTTAGAATATAGTACAGCTTTTTTAAGAAATTGCATTTGTTATAAATTATACTTCAGAACTTTAATTTTGAAATTACCAAAGATAGCAAATGGAGTATTTCATCACTTTGGTTACTTAATTTGATAGAATTATTGATAAAAATCACCTATAGCAAGCACCAATCAATTTATCTTCTTTATATGTGTTTGTTTTAGTGAATAAACTGGAAATGTTTCTTAAAAACATAAAATAGAGATATAAAAAATAAAACTTACACAGTTACTCCAAGTTGTCTGCTAGACATACAACCCATGCTCTTCAGATAATTTTTTTCTATAATAACTTACCTGGTCTTAAAACCCCCTTACAAAAGATGAGAAGACACATAATTATATGTGGTCAGCATTTTTCCCACCACCACAATGGTTGTGTATTCCAATGCACAGTGGTGGTTTCAGTATAATGTGTTAGGAATTGATCTAAATTTCCTTACCACATTTTTTGTCTTTCCTTTGTTATTGATGTCTATCGAGAGATTTTCTAGCAATGCATTTCAGTGTCGTTAACAGGTAGGCACCCAGTCTCTGCAAGCAGTCTGATGTCCTGTCAGACTAATACTGCACCTCTTAACATGTTTCTCTTCTCCTTTTATTACTTCCTCCTAATTTCTCATAGCTTCTTCTGGGACTCACTTGCCCTCTCACCAAGTGCTTCTTTTCTCCAAGTTTCTCTCCTTCAACCACATTGCTCTGTCTGCTCAGACTGCTTGCTATTGAAACTCATATCATAGCCAGTTTAAGTGCTAAGGAGTGTGTTAGCTGGCCACAAGAAAGAGCTTCTATGAATTGGCTGCAGTCCTGGCTGGCTCCACATGATACCATTAGTCCTTGAGATTTCTCTGTCCAGCTTTCATCCCTGTTGACCTCACTCTGGGGCTGCCTTGACTACAGAGTGGCTGTAGGGGCCCATTCACTTTTCCACCAGAAACAAGAGAAAAGCTTGCTTGTCCCTTAGGGGTTCAGATACTGATCCCACATGTAAGCCTCATTCATTGTCACGGGAGCCCTGCCCTTCTCTGGACCAGCCTGTGACCATATCTGGAGATTACAACAACTGGCTGTTCCCCATTTGGTCCTTAGGTGCTGAAAAGCTTAAAGGAGGAGGTATCTTAAAAGTAAAAGCAAAGATACTGTTAGACAGAGGGGATGCGGATAGTGCACAGGCAAAAGCACATATCCCACAGCAACAGAGAAGTTCTGTTCACGTGAAGATGGCTCCCAGGAGAATATAAGAAAGAAATTAATGCCCCTGAAACAGTCACTCCTTCAGACCATTTTCTATATTCTTCCTTCAAGAATACCAGACCAGGAAATCCACTTCAGTGATGGTTGGTTAATTTTGACTGTAATTCAATTGTTACCATTTTTTGTTTTAACTTTTTTTATATATATTTTTGTTTCTATTTTTCCCTTAAATTATGTAATAATCCTACACTCCTTAACTGACGTGCAAATGCAATAGCAGTGGTAAAGAAAGTTATTCATGATTCTGTTCCTTCTGCCTCTCCTCACAATATGGAGGACTCTGTGTGAGATCCTTTAATAATCTTTGTAGTGCCAGAATAGAACACCAGGCTAAGGAAAAATAAGTTTGAAAGCAAGTTACCATTTACTAAGGTACACCAGCCACCTTGCTCCAGTGCTATAGAAATCATGTAAGACACAATTAGTTTTAGTAGGAAACTGACATTTTCCAAGAATGCTGACAAAATGTTTATTTTTAAACTTCAGTATCATCCAATGCAATAGAAACAATAAAACCGTATACATATATTTTCTGCCAGCATCCCATGGATTGCATTTTCATTTTCAATTGCTGTGTGATACAATATGGATTCCTTTGAGTAGTCACCTTTCACAAAATATCCTCTGGGCCTAGTAAGTCTTCCATACATGTTTTTGATTGACCTTCTCTGGCTGTGGGCCTGGGCAACTGGATTGCAGGCTCACAGAATGTCCTTTCACTGGAATTATGTGATTTCAATTTCCCACTTCATCTTATGCCTTAGCACTATTTTTGCTATATCCTTACTCTTGTATCTGTATGTACCATCAAATATTTCATCACCAAAGAAGTCAGAATGCATTGGTTTGGGTTCCATAACCATGTTTATCCAAAGACTAAAAAATAATTTTTAGTTGATAAATAGTAAATACTGCTTAATGAAAACTCAACTATTTTTTTAGATAGTTTTTTGAGATATGGTATAGATAAATACAGATAACACTTGTGAAACAATTATTATAGCCTAAGTACAGTGCTAGTAAAACCCTTTATATGATCATCCAGTCCCTAAAACAGCTTTACAAGGCCACACAGCTGGCTGGAGAAGAGCCATATTCTGAAGCCTTTTATTTTTTGTTGTAAAGTCCATGCTTTGACTTCCACACTGATTTAGACTCTAGGGGAAAAGACCTACAGAAGGCATTTAAGCCACTGCGAAGTTTAATAGGCATCTGACATTGTCTATGGGTTCTTTGGAAACGTCTGTTTACAAATTTCATCTGCGTTAAAAGTAACGAAAACACTAAAACCAGATAAAATATACTCTTGGCTCTAAACCACTTTTGTTTTCCCTGAGGATTTTTGTGTTTAAATTCAGCAATTGTGTAATATGGATTAATTTAAAGCTGCTGGTGGACAAGACAAGATTATTTAGACAACAGCACCAGTTCATTAGAGAGAAAATGAGGCGTTTGTGTAAGACATGCGGGCTTTCCAGGAACTGTTGACCTGGGAGCAAGACAGCAACAATTAAAGACATGTTTTTCAAGTTTCCGTAAATGACTGACCACAAACCAGCCAGAATAGTGTTAAACTTGAAACATACAACTTTTCTAAGACAGTCTTGTCCCTGCTGTGAGGTATGTCTGCATGAGGTGCAAACTCATTTGACATCTTGCACAGGAAATTTGGAAACCTGAAAACCAATTAGTTCTTCATGTTGGCATTCGGAAAGGGAGTGGGCCCATAATGAGGGAAAGAACCGTGAATTCTAACAGCTGGATGCAAGGGTAGGTGTACGTCAGTCCTTCTAGCTGTCCAGAATTCTGTTACCCACATAGGCAGCTTTTGATCTTCCACTTTCACTTAGTAACATGAATTCAGGCCTATTTATGTTGGTGGTATCTATTGATCATTTGCAGAGATTTGCAGATATTAAGCTCTATGAGAGACACAAAAGTAATATGTCATAGACTTTTGATGTTTCCACACAAAATACAAATTATCAAAGTCTAGACATTGTACAAATCAAGCATTTAATGGATCAGGGCTGTTAGAGATTTTCATTGTCCCATTGATCATGAGGCCTTTTGCTTCTTTTTGTATATATTAATAATCTTAAATTCAGTGATTATGCTAAATGTATATGAAGCACATAAAAGCTTTATGTCCTTAATTGATCTATAGTTTTAATAGGAAAGACAGACTTACCTAAAAGGAACAGTTTAAAGAAATTGTGAAAACCCAGAGTAGGCAGAGATAAAAAAAAAAAAAAAACATACAAAGACATTAAAGTCTTATTCTAGAAAATATTTGTTACCTAAAATTCAAACAGATGGATCTCTCTTAAGTAAATAAAGTGAGGATAAGTTATTATTAAGGATATTACTACAAGTTATTATTAAGGATAATAAAGGGATTAAAGATGCTTCTGAGAGCTAACTGCAGGAGTTTACAGAGTAGAAAAATGAAATATGTTGTCATTATTGAAAAGTAAGGATCACAACTATTGATGTGATTCATATCATATTTATATAAGGCCACGGATGTTTGGGAGAATCAGTAATGGTAGTATGGAAGAAGTGACCTAGCGAGTATTATCCTAAATAATATTAAGGCTTTAGAGCAGGACTGATCTTCTTTTGGTACTCATTACTCAGGTTTACAAACTGATATTCAATCTAATTTATCCTCAGTATGTGCTCATGTTCTATCGGTCATTAGAAAGTTAGATATTAATGGTGCTTGAGATTTTTATAAATAATATTCTGGGAAGTAATCTTTCTTTAAACAAATGCACAGACATAAAGAGTCATATGGATGAAATGAATACTTTTATTTCGGTACATTGTACACAGAGGAGAGGGATATGAGACAAGTAGATGACATAGATCCTCTATGTCATTGAATGGAATGTGAGCCATAAATTATAGGTAATAAAAAAACTCCTAGATGACAAGATGATCAAATTTCTGTGATAGAAATTTTAACCTGCCAGTGCCCTATGATTGGTTAGGGATAAAGAGATTAGATGAAAGGAAGGATAATTGTAAGTTTCAGAGGAAAGCAGTAGGAAAAGAGGTGAGTTGATAGCCATGGTAAATATATGTAAAGTAGTCTCCAGTGAATTTGGGTAAGGAAGAAAGAAACAGTAAGTCAGGATGATACTTAGCCTTTGGGTTCCCTAAAGGAAAGAGTTGTGATAGCTAGAGAAAAGTGAGTAGAATAGAGTTTTGTTCTCTAAGATATTTGTTATATTATCCAACAGTCAATATTTTAGTTGTCATATGCACTTAGAGGAGAGACAAGAGTGGTTAGGATGCATTTTTTTTTTTTTTTGCCTCCCAGTATGTTCTCATTTGCAAAGATAATTCATAGCAGAAGAGTGTAGCATTGGAGGCAGAGTTCGATTACGGTTAAGCATTAGGTCTAACAGGTTAGGAGATAGAATCTAAGAGATGCAGTTAACATAACCTGTAATGTAATAATTAGAACAGCACAAATTATTGTTTTCTTCAACAGATAAATGGCAAGATGCAAGGAAGAGGGAGAAGATGAAGAGGAGGGCAGAACTACTACAGATTTTAAAATTATAAGACATCTTCCCTCTCTGTAAAATTCCACACATCTATTTCTCTCTGCCTCGCATAACTATAAACCTTGGAAATAATTCAAAGAGGCGAACAAAAGAGAAATGTGGTAGGAAGACAAATTTATTTGGGAACCCAAAAATGAAGGAACAGCAGCAGGAGTCTTACAACCTCCTCATCCCACAAAAGAGGGTGACCCAGATTAGGTATTTTTAGCTTCCTAAACTAGGGACAGAAAATAGTGCAAAGAGCTCATTAGTCTCTCAGGCTGAATAGCTGTCCCCGTGACAACGTTAGATGAACTCTGGAACAATGGCAGAGGAGGATTTATATAGAACTCCACTAGAAATAATCACTAAAGGAAATAATTTCCTTCCTCACCAGTCCTGAGAGTTTATTTCTTCACTGAGATATTTGTAGGTGATAGGTGGAACCAACAAGAAGGACAGGCCATCATATGCAACTTTGTCCAAGAATTCTTTTTTACTGTGTGGCATGTGATTCTTTTTCCTTTTATAGGGGTTCCAGGCAGAAGGAGCTGCTGGTAGCAGAATCATAGTTAGAGCAAGAGCTGATAAAAGGAAGAGATCATCATCCCTCATAGGCAGGAGAGATACTATCACAAATGACCAATTTGGAAAGCTATAGGCTTTCTGTTCCCTATCACTAAAGATACTGGGCTTTAATATGGACTCCCCTCATGCTACAACCTTGCCAGGGTCAGGATGAGCTCCAGTAGCACTAGATAAACCAGTTCAACAAAATAACAATATGAAATCTATGAAAATTAGACTGCCATTCAAAAGAGGACAAAAGCAATGATTTATTCAAATATTCCCCCAATTTGGTAAAATACACAAATATACAATGTTACAAAGTAAAGCAAACTATAAAAAGGGGAAACCCAAAAACATTAACACAAAAAGTATATCCTAATTAAGTGTCTGAAATTTAAGGAAAAAAATACTATGAAAGCTACAAGAAAGAAATAACATGTTACTTATAAAAGAAGATGAAGCAATGGAATTGAAAGAAAAACTTGTTTTCTGAGAAAAATTTAAAAAATCGAATAACCTCTGTAATAACTGATTAGAAATAAAAAGAACACAAACCAATCAAGAGTAAAATGTGGGTTATTACTACAGATCCCACAGCATATTACAGCTTATTACATTTAAAATATAATGAGGGAATATTAGAAACAGTTTTCAGCTAATAAATTCAGTAACTAAATGGATAGTTTTGGTTCATAAGTTCAACAAATAAATAAGTAGATTAATTACTTGAAAAATTTAACAAAACTCAAGAAGAATGAAATAAATCATTAGCATAGCACTCTACTGCTAAAGAAATTAAGTTTGTAATTATAAACCTTCTCTTAAATCTCAAGTATTATCCAAATAATCTCTTTGTAGATATTTTGCCAAATATTTAATTGAGATTATACATTGATTTTTATAATGCTTTTTCCTGAAAACAAAGAGAGAATACTTCTGCTGTGTATTTTTTTAAAGCCAGAACTAAACTTATTGCAAAGCTATACAAGGTTATTAGAATAAAAGAGAAGTACTGACCAATATGTCTCATGAACTTGGATGCAAAAATTATCAATCAAATTTTAATAGCTACTTTACAAAGCATAAAAAGAAGTATGCACCATGGCCAAATTAGTTCAAATCAAGTTTAATCCAGGAATGAAAGGTTGACCAAGCATTTGAAAAGTAATCCGAATAAAGCATTGCATCATAAAATTCAAAAAGAAAAACCACATGACGTGTTCAGGTGACACAGAAAAACATTGACAAAGCAGGGCACCTATGTTATAAGTAAAAACTGGTCTTTTCAATTTGAGAACAATTTCTCCAAAAATCTACAGTTAATATTATATTTAATGGTGGAAAAATGAACACTTGCCCTGTAAGATTACATCAAGCAACAGATGTCCATTCTCTTCACTCTTATTCAACTTAGTACTGGAAATTCTAGCAACTGCAGCAGCAAGGAAAAGAAATGAAAGGCATACATATTGGGAAGTAAAGAAACAAACAAAACCCCCTATCTCTAGTTTTAGACAATACCTTTAAATTTCTTAAGAAGCTATGAAAATGTCCTAGAACTAACTTTGTCAAAATCACAAGATACAAGATCAAGATAAGTTCTAACATGATAACTATGCACTGGTAGAAATGAAAACTACAAAAAAAATACCAATTATAATTGCTCCAAGAAAACAAAATACTTAGGTATACACTTAACCAACAGTGTGTTTATGCTGACAGCTATATAACACTGATGAAAAAAAAATCAAAGATCTAAATAAATGGAGAAATATACCATGTTCATGCATTAGATACTGTGTTCATAGATTGCTCAATATAGAAAAGATATCAATTTTTCCTAACTTGTTATATAGGTTTAATGCAATTCGTAACAAATCCCCATGAACTTTTCTGTTTCTTTTTCAATTTGTTTTACTTTGATTTAGAGGTAGAAAGCTTTATTTTAAAAATTATATAAAAAGTTACAGACCCTAAAGTAACTAAAGCAATGTTGACAAAGATGAATAAAGTTTGAAGAATAGCTGTATTTTACATTAGGAATATTTTATCCCTACAGTAATCAAGACTATGTTACTTAAGTAGAGAAGTAGATTCACAGATCAAGTACTAGAATAGAGAATCCAGGAATCGACCCAGAAGTACATTCTCAACTGAATTTTGACAAATATAAAGAGGCAGTTCAATAAAGAAAGGATAGCTATTTTAAGCAAATGATTCTGGAACAATTGAATATCCTTAAGAAAACAAAGACCCTTGACCTAAAATTAATTCAAAATAAATAACAAGCTGTGAAATTGTAAAACCAACATCTCAAAGCAGGCAAAGCAAACCAAACAGTAGGGAAACTCCTAATACCTGTGATATTCAGAGCATTATTTGTAACACTATGATCAGTACTTAGGGAAAATTCATAACAGCTGCTCTGGTACTTGAAAGTTTTGTTGTTGTTGTTGTTGTTGTTGTTGTTTGTTTATTTGAAGTGCAGCTATCAAAGCTAGAGTTACTGAAACTTTGAAATTGGTATTGGTCTGCTCTTTATTTAGATAGTTGGAACTTGATTCCTAGTAAAAAGAAAAATTAGAAAACTATTATTTCTTAGGATTATAACATTTATTTCTCCATATTTTCTTATGTCTCATCTCAAGTATATTTTATCATGAGACAATAGTTCCCAAAACCTTCCTAAAAATCTATAACATTGTCTTTAAATTAAACATAAAAAAATCTCCAGGAAAACAGGATAAGGGGCCAGGGATATAACTCAGTGGTATGGCATCTGTCTGGCAAGTATGAGGTCCTGACTTCAATTTCAGATACCAAAGGAAAAAAAAATGGGATAAAATATTTGGAACCTAGGACAGAACAAGTGCTACACCAAAAGCATGATCCACAAAAGGAAAAACATATATAAATTAAATACCTTAAAATTTTAAATAACCTTTGCTCTATGGAAAAATACTGGAAGAGGATGAAAATATCCCCCAGACAGTGAAAGGAAAATAGTGCAGAACACTTTGTGTGACAATGGTAAATCTGTTAATGGGAAAAAAAAGGCATAGCTTTTAGAAATAGTGTTTAAGGTGAAATAATGAGCTGTGTGAATTTTCTTTAAAGTATGTCATTAAAAAGATAGAAGAATTATGAAACCCAATTAAAGGTGTGATAGGAGATAATAAAAGAAGGAAATGACATTGTAGCATTTAGGCACCCGACCTTAAAGCTTAAGAGAGCTTTCAACTGAGAACTAGAGGAAAAGGAAGTAAAAGACAAAGAAGGAATAAAATGCACACTCTAGGGACTGCAGCAAGTGTGAACATTCAGTAGGCCTGAAAGAAGCTTGGTAAGCAGCCCTAGAGACTGTCAGAGAGACGTGAGGCTGACGGGACAGGCAGGACAGAGAGGTCCAAGCCTTCTCAAGAGGTCAGGTCCGTGGGAAGCCACTGTTGAGCAGTTTAAACAGGAGTGTGCAACGTGAAGGTTAAGGTTACCCTTGGAGAATCAGTGGGGCCGTTTGCTAGTGTGAATTCATGATGGTGCCTGAATGAGGATGTTAGTCCATTGATCAGGGAGTATTGAGAGGAAAAAGTAACAGAATATGGTTAAAGAAAGAATCAGTGAGAGGAAGGATACATGAAGAATGATAGACAGTTCCCTGGGTCTGGAAGAACATTTGGATAGGAAGAGAATGGTGGGGAAGAGGACAAGGTGCACGAAGTAAATTGCACAGGCTGTGAGGTGCAAACAGGTGAGGACTCAAGACTCCTGAGGAGTCCGGTCAGTGTGGGATGGCTGTGGAGTACTGTCAAGAAGGCCTTTGCCTGACATTCACCCTAACTGGGAATTTTAGTAATCTTTTACTAAATAAAATAGTTGTGGGTAGCTACAGTAGGACTAATAGTTTGTGCATGGTCTGCAACTTCCAACCAAAAGAACAAAACTGGGAAGAGACCTATGGTTTGCTGAGTCCATGTAACTGTGTGGCTTGGAACCAAACAAACCAGTTTTTTGTCATTTTTTTTTTAAATTCCTTGCTAGGAAATCCACACTATTTGACATGTAGATCTGAGTGTGGTCAAATGCATCAGGGACACAAACAAGATGTAGAACTGTTCCATCGCAGCAAAATTTTTTTCTCCCACTCATCTCTTTGTCACAGTATTTCCTTATGCCTCTTGCTAACCATCCATCTCTGTGTCTCTCAGCCTTTCTCAGGTCATGTAAGGAAATCATGCAGCACATAGTCTTCTGAGCTAGTTCCCCTCTGTGCTGTGAGAGCAGTCATAGACCATGCACAGAATGAGTGCATACCTGCGTCCCCATAAAACCTTACATGGAAGCACTCCAAGCTGTTTCATTAATTTTCATATATGGTGAAACATTTTCTTTTTGATCTTTTTAGCTACTTAAAATATAAAAACGATTTTTAGCTTTCATGTTGGACAGGAGCAAGTGGCAGGCTGGATTTAAAGATTTCATTATAAGTTGTCAGTCCCTGAGACCATTAGTCCCAGGTACATAGAAGGTTCTGACAAACCTGAGCTACTTTTATTATTGATGGTTTAACAAGTTTTCTGAGTCTAAAATGGTAATTAAAGATTAAAAAGAAAATATAACTCCATTAAAGATATGTGTACCTTGAGCTCATCAGTTTAGCCCTACATCTGTTTCTCAGACTGTAAATTTGCTGATAGATTCATCACTGGTGACCATGTGTCATCATTTGCCTGGGACACTTAAGAGTTTGTGCCTGGTTCCCTGTTTTCTAGCAAACTCATGAGTATTTTCCACATTCTCGTGTTTCTTGGTGCAGATGATAAAACAATATGGTCAGCCCAGTTTAAGCTCACCAACTAAAATGGAAGACAGTGAGGCAGACGTAGTAGGCATGCGCGTGGTTCTCCGCAGACACACAGAGGAGTCCGCACAGACATGCAGGACTCTTCTGTTTCTAGGTTTGGTGTCAGGTATGGTTGTGTTTCACCTGAGTAACACCAAAACCAAAACCCCAACAAATACATATTTTCTTAATAATTTTTTAGGAAGGTCAGAGGCCCAGAAAGAAAATTTCCACCTGAATATAAATATATAGGTCTTTATAGTAGTTCCTGACATCAGTATACTTTACATCCTTGCTCTCACTTCTTAAAGACAGGTGTTTTTACTTTGTTGTCACCTATTAATTTATCAATCCTGTGATCCAGGCAAGATCCTTTCTTAAAGAGACAAGGCATTAAAATTTTAATGAATCCATTTATCAAATTTTCTATGTAAATCTTTAATCTAGACGCATTCCTATTTTTAATAGGGATTATGCATCTGGCACATACATAAGGAATCAAAGTAAATATTTTTCATCAGCTGATTTTGTTTTTTCATATATATTTATGATCCCCTCCTTTTGAAAAGTTTGAGGTTAGGTCTCCTCACATTGCTAACTTGCTCAGGCTAGTCTTGAACTTTTGATCCTCCTGCCTCAGCCTGCACCAGTGGGATGTGGATATAAAATGCTATGCCCAGATGACTTAGTTATTTTAGAAGTGTGCTAGAAATAATTCATAGCTTCTCAAGTCTGGTATAGTAAAAATATTATTTTGAAACAAAAACATTAATGTTCTTTGGGAGGGTGATTCCCAAGTTCATCATGACCTTTCTGAGGTAAAGTGTTACTGTCTTAGTCACTTTCTCATTGCTGAGATAGAATATCTAACACTCTCAGATTAATAAGGGGAGGCTTATTTTGGCTAACAGCTTGTAGAGGTTTCAGTTTAATGCAGGATGGCATTGCAGAGGGGCATAGCATAAGAAAAGTTGCTCAGAGCTTGAGGGTGGGGTGCATAAAAAGTAGAGGGATGAGCTAGAGAGGGCATTCTTCCTTTCTGGGCCATACCACTGGCACCTTCTACATCACACTGAGATACAAGCTCATCAGTGGACTGATGAATATCACACTCCTATGCTCTGATCACTTCCCCAAAGCCCTACTTATGAACCCATGAGGATTTGGAGGGACATCTAGATCTAAATCATAACAGATATTATCCTTGTGCCTATTTTATCCTTGAGAATACTGAATGTCTGATAGGTGATGTAATTTTCCTTATGTATACAGTTGATGATATTATAAACTCTAACTGTGGCCAATTACCTATAAACCAAAGGTCATTAGCTGTTTGATATATATATATATATATATATATATATATATATATATATATATATCTCTGACTTCTAAAATTTTGTCCTAATGGAAAATTATTTTCTGGAAACTGTTAATTTTTAGCACATTAAACTTTTGAAAAGAATTAAAAAGCTTTTTATTGCTTTTCCTTCTAAACTAAGTAATGATTACCCTTTGTTTCTTTAAAGTCAGTTATATAGTCCTGTTTCCACAAAGGACTGCAAAATATCAGGTTTTACCCAAACTGCACAGGGAAATACTTCAAAGAATCAACAACTGGGCCTCATCTTATTTAAAAAAAAAAAAGCTTTTGCACATCAGAAGAAATCACCAACAGAGAGAAAAGAAAACCCACAGACTTGGAAACAATTTCAGCCAATTGTCACTCAAACTGAGGACTTCTATGTAGAATATAAAAAGAATTGGAAAAAATCAGACCCTTCAGATTCAAAGATCCAATCCAGAAATGGGCAGCTGAGTTGAATACACACTTCTCAGATGAAGACATACAAATAGCAAATAAATATATTTAAGAAGTTCAACATCATTGGTCATTCGAGTGATGTGAATTAAAACAACACTGAGATTCCATCACACTCAAGAAAGAATGACTGTCATCAAGAAATGAACCAATAACAAATGCTGCAGGGGCTGTGAGGAAAGAGAAACCCTTCTTTACTGCTGGTCAGAGTGTAGACTGGTGCAACCACTGTGGAAATCAGTATAGAAATTCCTCAAAAAGCTAGGATTAGAGGTTCCATTTGACCCAGATCTTCCCCTTCAGGATATCTTCCCACAAGAATTAAAAACTCATACTGTAGTGATATATGTGCACCAATGTTTATAGCAGCACAATTTGTAATAACTAAATCTTGTAGACAACCCAAGTGCGCATCAACTGAGGAATGTATAAAAAGATGTGGTCTCTTTATACAATGGTGTACTACCTTTCTATAAAGAAGGATAAACTTGAGACTTTTATAGGTAAATGGATGCAACTTGAGACCATACTCACTAGTGGAATAAGTCATGCTCACATGTCTAAACATTGCATTGTCGACCTGGTGTGAGAAATTGAAAGAGTAAATTAGTTCTAAAATATACAATAGACATTGTGAAATGGAAAGAAATTGTTAAAAAGGAGAAGGAACTAGTGTGGGGTAAAAGGAAAAGGAAGGAAGGGAACAGAGAGAGAAAAATGCAAGTTAGTTATACTGTTAGTCTCTCTTAGTTCATAGAAAAGGAAGGTTTGTGTTATTATCAGTAGGAGAATTTTTAATGCCAATATCTTGTACTCTGAGTAACTATTTTAGAGATAATAATATGTAATGTATTAACTATTGTTATTGTCCTATCATTTTTTATGAAATTTTTTTAAATTTTTTCCCATAAAATAAAAAAGTCAAGTTTTTATGTTGTTTGTTTGTTTTTGTACCGGGGGTTGAGCTCAGGACCTCGCACTTGCCAGGTAGGTGCTTATGCCACTGAACTAAATCCCCAGCCCCAAAAGTCAGGTTTTAACAATAATAAAATAAAATGGACTATAAAAGGGGTTATTAATTTTATTTCTCATTGCACTTTGTAAAATAAAATATTTGGAATAATATTAAAATAAATTCCACCATTAACAGCATATATATGAAAGTTTTATAAACTACATTTATTGAGTTATTTTATTTGCTTTATTTTTAGAGCATTTGAAGTGTATATTAATAAATTTCTTGGGAAATATATTTTATTTTTCCTTTGAATGTACTCATAGTAATTTGCCATTTTAGCATAAAAGAAACGTTTCAAACTCTCAGCTAGATGAAATGAGCATCACATTTTCATCAGCCAAAAAAGTTTTAAGCTAAGTCATAATTTCAGTGGTTTTTTTTTTTTTGATAATGCGAATTAGCTGCAATGTGCTTCTTACCAGTAAGTGGCTTCCTATTTAAAGAAATGCTCAACAACCCAACTGTTTCATACAATTTACTTCCCACCTCTGAGACGTATGTGAATACATCAGGTGCTTTCAGCAGCACTTACCACCTAATGGTAAATGAGCAGATTATCTTTCTATGTTTTCATCTGTTCCTACATGCTGACAGAAAGTTCCTATTTTAGCATTATACTTTACTGCTCTAAAAGAAACACATCATATTTCATATCTGTCGGCCTCATTCTGAGCCCATTAATGTGACACAATCCTAATATGTTACCAAAAACTATAAAAGTGAAGCTGGCTTTGGGGTTCTACAGATTCAGGGGTTACACTTCGGCAGTGCTTTTGAAATCAGATGCTCCTGGTCTAGGAAAATGAGAGAGATTTGGGAAATCAGTCCAAAAGTACTTGACGGTGAATGTTCTTAAATTACTTTTATTTCCCCAGTAAATACATCTTCATTAAAGAAATACCGTATGCACATGTCAAACGTTAAAGATGTGCGATGAAGAGTGTATCTCTTCCCCCCTTACACCCTGAGTCACCAGGCCGCAACTTTCAGGTACCTGTAGTCTAGCTTTAATACAACCCGAGGCACAAACTGACTCTAAAAAACAAAAAGCTCATGTGAACTAACCAGAACTGTTAAAGGAAAATACAGATTCAAGCAAACTTAAATACATGTTTTGGAATCTTACAGGTTTGGAATAAGAGACAAAAATAGCCTGTGGAGTTGAATAGAGGGGTTGTTATATTAGTTGCTGGTCAAGATTTTAGATTGGTGCAGGTGAAGTAGCAAGCTGTCCTGTGAGAAAAGATGTGGGTAACAAAGAATGTATGTACAGTGGTTTCTAGAAGCAGGTAGGGGCAAAACAAAGAAATTCTTTGAAAGGAGAGAAGTTGGGGATGAGTTGCCTCTGGTGGCTGCTATGGGACTGAATTGTTCTGCTTTGATCGAAACTGTGGCTCTCAGGATATAAACTACGGGAGACAGCAAGTATTGTCCTGCTGAGCTTAAGTGTATGCTGGGAAAGGGTTGTATGTCTGCACAGGAGCAGAGTCGTGAGGCACAGATGTACCTGAAGCCTGGTCTCTCCTGTCCTCTCAGCCTAAAAGTCTAAATTTATGATATTCATTTTTCCATATGATTCTAATCCACATGGATTCTTTAAAGTAGTAACACAAAAAAGTGTGCAGCATCTTACAAATTCACATACGCTATAGCTTAAAGATTATTATTCCAGATAAGAACACAGGGCTCTGATTTTTTTTTTCCCTCATAGCTGTTGACTTTATCTGTGGTAGTGATGATGAATTTTTTAGATACTGAGACTACAACCTAAAACCTACTTATGGCAGTACACCAACACTACAATTAAACCTGGACACTGAGATTTTATTTAGGAAAACAAAACACACACACACAAAATGTCATACATTCATATCTTTTGTCTTAGGAGAGAAACACAATAACACATGTACTTTGGGTTCCCCACCACTAAACTTAGACCTGTAAGGCTTTCAAATGTAAATCTCACTTGAAGATTTATAATAAATGTATGTTTTTAGGCCTCACCTAAGGCCAACTACTTCAGACTCTCTAGGATGGGATGAGATTAGTCTGGTTGTTGTTTTGTTTCTTTTGGTCATACTGAGGCAGGCAATCAGGAGTCGCCTGTGTGTCACAGAGAGCCATCACATCATGACTGGGATGCATGCACTTGGCAGCTTCATAGTCCTGAGTGAGATGACCTGGATCATACATCGAAAGAAAATAGGAAACAGCGGCCATTGACTAAGTGACCACTGACCTCTTGTTCTCACAATGGCCTGCTCTGTGCGCAGAGCATATCTTCTCTTTTCTTCTGAGCACTTCTTGAGCATGTCTTTTTTGCATTTCATTTTCTTCTTCTTTACTTAACCTTAAATAAACATTAACCTGTTATGTTCACCAGTTGTCCTGTCCAGATCTTTGAACAGGGTAGAGCCTGGGCAGGACCACAGGCATCTCACCATCTGGTAACAGTACAGGATATTGAATGCAGGGGCTCACTCATGCCTAACATGTTCTCTACCATTGAGCTATGTCTCCAGCACACACTAGATTTTCTAACAAGACCTCCAGGGGATCTCAGTGCACACAGAAGCCTGATAAACGGGGCTGCGGGTGAACAGCAGACTTTGTGATGGTTTCTACTAAGAGTTCCTTAGGCTGTTTCCCATCTTTTTCTTGAAATAGCACTGCAGTGACAATCTCTGTATATTCACTTTATCTGGTGATGGATAGAAACCTGCCACACTGTTCCAAAATTATACCAGTGTACATTCCACCATTAATATGTGAGATTTTTCTTAGTAGCTCTGAGATTGTTTTCCATGAGACTTTCCTATAAGTTCTTGTAACTGTAAGATTCAAAGATGTTAATATCAAGAACACATGCATTTGTAAAATGTTTCAAGTATTTACAGAATGGCACACAGCCATCCCTCCCAAAGAAATAGAAACCATTTATTGAAATTCTCCTATGTTTCACAAACAAGTGGCTTAATTGTCACAAGCATTCCAGGAAAGGACCCTTCTCATTGTTTTGATAGGAATATGAGGAGGACGTGCTGTGTCTGACTTGTTATTTTACTGTGAAGTGGTTACATAACGCCATATGATCATAATAAATTATTATAGGAAGAAGAAATGCACTTTAATGTGTTCTGTTCAGAAATATGCTATTGCACTGGCTTCTGTGTCCCTGACATTGAAACACTTGCTTTGTTTAATGATGATGTTCCGAGAATATTCCTAAGAATACTAGGATTCTGGTTAAATATTTTTGACTTAAATAATGAAGGATTCAGCTATTCATTCTGAATATTTGATAATGAAGGATTCAGCTATTCATTCTGAATATTTGATAGAGAGCCAATTAATGTCAAATGGCTTTTGGTAGATGTCAGAATTGAAATGACTTCAAACAACCCAGACTTACATGTTAATGAAAGTAAGATATATTGGAGTATTTCTCCATCCCATGTGGAATACGTCTTTGTGCAATGTTTCAACCTGTGTGGTCTTTGAGTCACTGGCCTGATTTATCTGTTTGGCATTTATATTGTATAAGCAATTTATATTTAATAAGTCCAAAATCCCTTCCTCATCTTCAGAATTAGAAATTTTGGGTGAGATCTTAGAATCTCTCCTTGAAACATGTTCCCTTGATGATTTCTATAATTCAAAATGGAATCTCTTCTCTTTATCAAAAATGATTGCTGCTTTTTTTAATTTAGCAGAGACACTAAAGAGATTAGTGTTCTGAAAGAGTATATAAATAATTCAGATTTAAACTCTTTACTGCAGTAGTGTCATTTACTTAAGACTTGGAACCTCCTCTAAAATGATTAATTTAATTTTCAGTCTTTTTTTCATCTTTCTTGTGGCAGGATGTCAGCTGGCAGTTAAATAGCCTCAGAGCAGGCACAATGCAAAACCACAAAGAATCTGCTTTAATTTTTATTATGTCATACAAAGCTATTTCTTCATATTTTGCACTCAGTGGCTTCTGAGAAGGACTTGAGTTGGCTTACACAAGGAAATTAATATAAAGTAGGACAAGCACAGTTAATAATAGGAGACCATTTAGAAGGATTAAGGGCACCTGGGAGACATTAATTCAAATAACTGGGAAGTATCCTGATAGTTGAAACCAAAATGGAAATATGTTCGTTTATAAATTTTTCATCTTGAATATAGAAAGCACATACAATTATCAAAAGAGGCAAACTTTTCCTTAAAACTTAGCAAGGGATGCTGTGTGCACTGTAGTGATAGACACTGTATCAAAGAGAAAATTAAGACTGTTTGCCAGAAGATATGGAAACATTGTTATGAAATGGGCCATCCTTCTAGACATTGGGAGCTTTGCTTAATCTAACCATGAAAGACATTTGCATTTGCACTGATAGTTTAAAATAACAGCTAATATTTATTGTGTATCTTTCCCTGTGTATATTGTTTAATCTTCTTAATAACCAAATTGATGTGTGCAATATTGTTCCCTTTTGTCATGGTTGGAAAACCCGGAGTGTGTATATAGAAACTAAATAATTCACGAGTTCCTTGCTTTGGCACGTGACATTCTGATGTGGAAACCTATGATGTTATGCCATGTATTCTCTCTACCCGTCAGAGGACTCTGAGTGGGTGACTTCCTGAGGACATGAGCGAAAACAAATTATGCATTTGGAAAATTAAGATGAATAGAGACTTTGTTTTTATACTGTCACAGTATCTTTCATTTCCAAGTCAAGTGTCCTAATCATTTTAATGCCATGGAAAGAAACCTCTTCTATCTACTTGTCTCTTTACTGTCTATTGCTGGTTGCAGAAAATGTAGTTACTCATGTGTCTAATAAGGCCATCTGCACAGCACAAAGTGTGTGTTTGAAATGGGTAAAAACAGGAAGAAAGATGATGTTGTTTTCCTTTTCTCCTGAAACAGAGCTCACATTCTTTAGAGTGAACTGAAGTCATAAAATTACAGAAGAACAAATTAAGGTCTCAATTCATAGATGATCTATGAGTCATATTGAGTAAAGTATATGGATCAGTGGTTAAAAATCTGAGAGTTCTGCTCTATGTTGCTACAAGACAAATCTGTAGCCTGGAAAATCCTAACGCAGATGTTCCCAGATGAGTGCCTCATCCATAAAGTGACATCACAGGATGGTGTACATGGATCAACCAATTTTAAGCTGGGCTGTACCCTGATGGTTCTGTCAGGATGAGTTATTCCTCAAGTAGCTGCAAAAATTGACCTGTTAAGGTTGTTTTTCTTTCTTTATGAAAAACTATTCATGATTTTAAATAGAAGTTTAATTTGGAATCCGGAAAATTCCTACTATTCCTATTATTCCTATTATTAGCATCTTAGACCATTGCTGCTCCTTACCTCCGTGCCAGGACCGTAACACCTGCATATTATTGATCATTCATCCTTTGAGGGAGCGTTAATGGCAAATCTTGAATTTGAAAATAGGGCAGGTGATGAGAGCAGCACCATGGCATCAAGGAAAGCAAAAAGTAAATGCCACATCATTTAACTACATTCACTTTGACCTGTCATGGAGAATGTCTTAGTAAGTCTTATTTTTTTATGTCACTGCCAGCCCCTTTTATTCACATAGTTGACAGCAACCATCTTTCTGGATGATGAAAAATACATGTTGTGTTAGATGTATTCCATCTGTCCCTTCCAGATCTGCCATCCATCCTGCTTTTTGCCCCAGAAGACCTATATGGACCACATGAGATGGTGCCCTTGCCTTCTGCCAGCCGAGTGGTGCTAGTTAATGAGAGACAGTGACAGGAAGTTGGAGAATGGAAAAGAAAATTCCAGGGTGTTTATTCTCCTGGCTTTCTGCTTCCTAAGTTTCTGTGTGTAGATAGCTTTCTACAGGATGCCCCAGCTCATAACAGTATCCCTGGATAGCTGACCTCTGTGGTTCTGGAAACTTCCCCCCTCCTCACCTCCGAGGCCTAAGTGTGACAACAGTTTCCCATTGTAAGTGGCCCTGCTACAGTACATCACCCCTGTTATTCCCTCCTCTCTGCTAGTTGTTAGATTCTGCTCCAGCTCCGTCATTTCAGTGAGTCGTTTCTATGTTTTGAGGAACTTAGTGAATACAAGGTTGTAAAGGACTTCTCTGGGAATGTAATTATGAGTATTATAGCCTCCAAAAGCAAAATAATATGTAGGCAGAACTGTCCAGTAGAAACAAAATGTGGGTTGCAAATGTAATTTTAAATTTTCCAGTAACCACATTTAAAGAAAATATAAACTCCTAAGCAAAATTAAATACATTTTGATAAAATTATTTATTAGACCCAATATGATTTCAACATGTAACCAATATAAAATTATTAGCAAGATATTTTATATTTTTCTCCCTATAGTAAGTCTGAAGTTATTATTTATTTAAGGCTATGGCATATCTGTGAATTGCATTTCACAGGTTTAGCAGTGACGTGCAGTTTTATGGAATTATACTGTAAGATATCCCCTTGTCTATCTAAATAAGCCTAAATGCCTTTCTGTATGCAAATCTAAGTATATCTGTCATAATTAATGCCTGCAAAAACACTTCAAGCAGTTCCTGGCATGTAGTAAAACTTTGCATATGTTATTTTTGTTTTTGATATTTGAAAACCTGCTAAGGTAGTACAGGTAACTGTTGCTTCTGTCTTATATTCAAAGTAATTGAGTTATAGAGCAAATCAGCAGCCAATCCGGCTTTATAGGGCAATTAAGCAACAGATGATAGATAGACTCAGGCTTATTTCAGTCTCCAAAACCAAAGGACTTTACAAGTTTTGCTATGGGCATTTAGGTTTAATCTGTGTAGGTTAACAATAAAAGATAAATTTAGGCCTGGCATTTACTTGTCTGTGTCCTGAGTGAAAGCACTGAGTTACCTTGTGGTCATCTGTGATGTAAAGGTAAGGTCCAGGAATACTTTTTCTCTTACTACAGAGCTTGCATGTGTTGTGACAACTGAGTCTCATACATTTCCTCCGTGTGCCACTCACATCATGATTCACATGAAAGATGCCTACTTGAGTTGTGCAGTCCATGGTCTGTGAAACCAGTTAGCACCCCTGACTTCACATTCATTTGTGCTCAAAACTAATTTTAGGCAAATTATTAAACTTTTCCATCTGTCATTTCAAGCACCAGTGAAGAAGGTTTGTTGACACTATTGCACAGTTCTTTCTTGTGATTTTCATGATGGAGCATACCTTTCTCACCTAGCATTACTGCAGCATTTTTTATTTTTGTTACCCTGACTTTGGCAGTATGCACTAAGCAGCTATACAAAATGTATTCTCGCCAAGTTCATGCCTTAGCACGACTTTTGCTGTCATAGTTAAATACATATCTTATTAAAGCATTTCTGTTTAATTTCATTGATTCTAGTAGAAAGCATTCATAAAACAAGAATCATTTTAATGTTTCCATATGTTATTGTCAGAAGCAGATGACATTTTTCAAAGTGTTACATTGCAAACATCATTTAACCTTATAATGAAAATATATCATTAGTACATTAAATATTGTGAATGCCTTTACAGGCATCAAGCATACCAAGATGCAGTATTCATTATGGAGCAATAGCACAGTAGCCCTCGAGACATTGACTGTTTCATTGCCAGTATTCTTTCTGTTTGCTGACTGCAAGAAAGATAACTGTATTTAATTCTTCTAGTCTACAGTTTTTGTCAACCTTTCATATTAGGATCTGTACCATTATGGGTAAAATATTTTGGTGTTAAGATAAAAATATTCATAATCATTTCTATTTAATATTTGATAATCTTATCCATTTGTGGATTTTAATTAAGAATTTTTGAATGATTGACAGTGTCCTTTAATTGAGCAGTAATGGCACAGGATATGTTCAGTGAATAACTGAAAGTTTTATAATTGAAAAAAACTTCAAGTTTTTACTGAAAGTATCTCAATTAAAATGGTTTTCCTAGGAGTATATCAAAACAAACCGGTCATTGGAAATGAACTTATGTAAAATTCAGTATAAAATATCAGTTGGAGTAGGGGTAGGAGACACAAAGGAAAATAATACTTGCTGAAAGCTGGGAAGTTAGTTTTGTTTGATATAATAAAGCTTCAGAGAGTAATGTCCCATTCTTGAAGCTTGTGATCAAACACTGGGTCATTGTCAGGTAGGTGTAAAGTTCTGGGAAGAGCATGGAAAGTCTAACTTTTCATGATATTTTCAGGCCCTCTTAAACCTGCATAACTAGTATGAGAAATGTTTAAGTCTTTTATTGGATGTTGTTCCTTCCTTGGACTTAACATTTTCACTTTATTTGTAATATTTTTACTATCTCTTATTGGGCTGAATTATGTTCCCTTAAGAAAATTTGTTGAAGTCCTAGCCCAGCAGTTCAGAATGTACGCTATTTCTAAGTAGGGTCATTACAGATACCGTTAGTTAAGATGAGGTTATATCAGAAGAAGAGATGGTAGAATGACAAGTGACCTTCAAAGAAGACAACTAGTTAAACAAAAACATGAGGATACAGGCATATGACAATGAAGCAGACCCAGGACCAAGGCATTTATGGTCAAGAATGTTACTGTTAGCCAGCACTAGGAAGAGATGGAGAATGATTTCTTTACTGGTTTCAGTGCAGACATGGCCCTGCAAAAATGTCATTTTGATCTCCACCACTAGGACTGTAAAGTATGAAATTTCTATTGTCTTAAACAGCTCAACTTATGGTACATTGCTCTGGCAGCCCTAGAAAGCTAATGTTCCATCTACTAAATTCCATGTCTTAACTAGGACTTCACAAAGGCCTCAAGAAAAGTAAGTATATGCTGAAACTTACATGTATGTGAAGATTGTTAGCCAACTTGAAAGAGTAGAAGAAAGAAAACCTAAGAAATAGAAAGTAGTGTTCTGTAAACAACTGAAAGAGTTCCAGCTAACTGAAGTATAGAGTACCTCACAGACAATGCAGAGATGGTATAGACAGCTGTGAGGAGCTCAGACCCTAATGGATGACCTAGCCATGTGGAAGCTTGGATTCATCTATAGCGGAATTGGAAGCCATGAATCAGGGAGCTGTGGGATTAGTCTGCATTGCAAAAGGCCCGTTTGGCCACAGTGGATAGAATGGATTGTAGGTAGCAAGACTAACCAGTAGGGTGGGTATCTGTATATGTAGGCCACCTCTTCATACTCCAGATACCTGACTCAAGTGGGTTAAAAAAATGGGAAGTGAGTGGTGACACAGGACCCCAAAGCACAGAAGGAATGAAAGAGCTAAGAAAATCAAAGATGATACATGGCTTTCCTTTACCATGTCTGAGAGCTGCTTCTCTGGCTCTGGTCTTCTGACTGATCTGTGCTTTTCTTTCCTCCTTCAAACCCAGTACCTTCTCCTTCAAGAGCTCCCATTCTGTCTCAGTCTGTGCTTTCTTCTCTTTCTCTCCAAGTTCTTCCAACTTGCCTTTCTGGTCAACCCAATGATGGAGTAGAATACAGGGAAACTGTGTGTGACATTCCTGTCGTGGCATCCCCACAGTAGGCAGGTATTGAAAGCACAAATATATTGGTCAGGAACTTGGCTGTGGAGCAAAGCTGTAGAGATGTATGTCCCACTGCATAACTTTGGGCAAGTCATCTAAAATTATCAGACCTTAACCTGCTCACTTTTCAAGTAGGGAGAAAGAAAAGTACCTCCTTTCTATGAATTAGGTCTAAAAAGTCTTTGAAAAGTCTCAGAGTTGTAGGTAAGGCCTGAGCAAAAGGGGCTAATGATAATGCGAAAGAGTGTGTTCTTGTCCTTGGCTTCTTCCTTCACAGTCTGCTTCCTGGCTGCCATGAGGTTGGCAGTTATCCTCGGGTAGGTCCTTTCATCATGCCATTTTGGGCTTGGAGCCAGCCAGCTTTGGACAGAAACCACTGGAAACTGTGATCCAAATAATCCTGTCTTCATTTATGCTGTGGGTGTCAGGCATTGTGTCTCAGCAATGGGAAAGTGGCTAAGACTCTCTTTAGAGTACTGTGAGAGTCATACTGTAAGTTATTTCATGCAAAGAACTTAGAGGAATCCCAGGCACTGAATGTGATCCATTTAAATACTACTATTGCTAAACCTATCCATCACCCTTCCATTGATGAGGGATTCACAATTTACTAAAGATTTATACTTTAGCCTTTCCTCTAGATGGGAAATAGATCTGAGTATGAGTATGAAATGACATGGTAAAGAAGAAAAGGTTTTTAGGAATGCCTCTAAGAAATAAAATTAAGTGATTGATTTTATGTGCAAAAATATTGCTAAGAAGAAATGCAAATCTTAAAGGAAACTTATTTTTTTGTGAGGCGAATGTTTTCTTCTAAAAATGAATTTATTTTTAAATTTGAATAAAGTGAGATACTGTGGATGGAGATGAAGAAGAATATTTCCTAACAGTAGACACTATGTGCAAATGCAGGCAGCCTGGAAAGCGTAGTGTTGTTCCTTAAACTAGGAAAAGAGAAATAAATAAATTTTATGTAACCAGCAGATGGTCCAGTAGAAGTTCAAATAATTCTTGGCATGTGGGGTATAAAAACTGTCTCTCTCTCTCTCTCTCTCTCTCTCTCTCTCTCTCTGTGTGTGTGTGTGTGTCTATGCTAGTGCCTGGTGCCTGTTGTGTGTTCAGAAGGCTACTTTATCATTAAAGATTAAATGTTAGTGTATCAAGGGGAGATTTAGGAAGACAAATTTAGGCTACACAGATAATTCCATTTCCTATTTAATCTACTAAACTATTAAAATCTCCTACCTTGTCATGGAATAATTATACAAAAACTGAAACAGGAACATATAGACCTTACTATTTAGAAAGTCATGCTGATAGAATGTATACTGTTGGGAGAAATATTTTCTGTGATAGTAGAAACTTAATATGGTAAAATGCAAAAGTGAATGTAGCATCACACACATGATTGATGGAGTGCATTTTCTATACCAGCTTAATGATTTCTGACAGTTTCAATAAACAAATAGGTCCAATCCTTAATACTACCATTTAATAAGTTGGCACATTTATTGCAACAAAATTTATTTCCATTTTCTGTTCTCATTTCATTTTTCTCTCTGCATTAGCACAGTTGCCATAATTGCTTTCTAATTTGTATACATTTTTGTGCTATAAAAATTTAAACTAAGAAACTTTTTCAAGAGCTCCTTAAGTATCCAAGTGGAACTTCTGCTACACTAATGGATCCATATGTCAGCTGGCATCATGTGTAATGCATTTCTGAAGTACAAAATTGCACTTGCCTTTGCTTATTGTGAATCTTAGCTATAGCATAGAAAGAAAATAAATGCCAGGATTTGTGCTTGTTTGCTTAGCCAGAGAAACATCAGCAAGGTGTCCTGATGGTGATGCTCGCATGGCAACAAGAAGGCTATCCCAATATTTATATCCATCTATTATGCTTTAGCTTGTTATAAGGAATGGTGTTAAAATAATAAAATAAATTATTTTAGTTTTTAAATAACTATATTAAGGAATGGTGTTAAAATGATAAAATGAATTATTTTAGTTTTTAAGTAACTTTAGATTAGGCTTTTGTTGCTTCTAGCTTAAATGATTTTTAAAACCTTACCTTAAGAAAAGTAACAAGAAGTCATGATGTTCTTTTAATTATTCCCTATAAATGATAAATTCCATCCATCTTATTGTTCCTTAAATTTTGAAATTAAAATACATCATATAGTAGCTCTGATCCAGATTAAAGTTAAGAAAAAATGCATGCTATTCTATATTCTACAATTATTTTATGAGTATTTTTTTTCTGGATATTTTCTTTGTAAGTTTTAAACAAGGCTTGTAGGAGCAAAACAGAGATTAACCATGCAAGTCAGTAAGCCCAGATATTATCATTTTCCTACCATTGGACATCAATTGTTGTTTTTTGTGGGAAACTGAGATCCCTTTTTGAAATCAATTGATAATATATCTTTATATGTAATTAATATGTACCTATCTTTACATGTACATAATATATGTTTATATGTACCCTGTGCACTCAAAGTTCAAGAATGTTTAAGGATAATGTTTATGGTCTTTGAAGCTTATATTATTGTGGGAGAAATGGGTGCTAAATAATTGTTAAACAATAAATACATTCTACATATTATACAATGATGTTGAAAGAAAATAAAGTTATATAGGGTTATAAAAATGATGAACAGTGAGAGCTCATTATACCCAAGTAGGGTGGTGTTATGCATGTTTTGAAAGTCCCGACTCCTGGTTCATTGCCTTTCATCTGTAGATCAGTCTCCAGGGTTTCCTGGGTGGGTGTTAGCCATAGCTGTTGAGAGCAGAACCCAAGGCATTGTAGGAAAAGGATCAGTAAGGAGGTTTTAGAAGGAGCAAGCATATCTCTTTCATTCAGCCTCATAGGCACTTTTGTTGTTATTGAATCTGTGATTGAAAGAATGAACAGACTTAAATATGACCTTACAGTGGGACTTACATTATCAACATGAACTTCATTAGGTGACGTTTTTCAAGACAGAAATGGTTCAGGAGCACAAGGTTTAATTCTGGTGTGGTTCCTCACTTTTCCATCTTAGAAATCACACAGTGTACATCTGCCTGCTCTGAAATTTTCTTTACCAGCACTATACTGTTAAGCAAAAGCAAACTCTTGCCCTTGGATTGCTTGGATAAAAGCTAGGATTCACTTCATTTAAGTACATATTTTACCTTATATGATCCTCAAAATATCTGTCAGAAAGTTTATCTGTCATATTTTACCTTATATGGTAAAATATGTACAAATCTGGATGACTGAATCCTCAACTGAATATTGATCCTTTAAAAAGTGATCTCCATTTTATGTACTTGAATGAAGAATTTTTTCAGGAGATTCATAAAATAATCTTTGATGTTCTTTTCTTATTTCAGTGAAAAATATTCAGTGAAAGTGATCATATAATTGAAGAAAATAAACCTAATCAGATTCTCTAGGCTTAACAAGGGTGCTTTTCCAGCGCCAGTTCACAGGAGTTCTTAGCACCTGTGAACTATGCTATTAGTCAGAAAATACACTGCTGAGTGAAGCATTAAAAAGTGAATTGCATATTTACAAGTATGGTGGAGTATGGGTTCTTTGATGTGTGTGTAGAGTTAGAACAATTACTACATTAGACTTATTTATTTTTTTCATTACTTCTATGATATCCATTGTTAAAATCACATCTTTTTTTTGTTGTTTTTTGAGTACAGAAAATCGAACTCAGGACCTTGCACTTGTCAGGACCTTGCACTGTGCTGTTGAGCTACATCCCAGGCCCAGAATCACATGTCTTAAAGGCAAAAATCTTGTCTATTAGCTACTCCACTAATTGTGGGGGGAGGGAAATAGAAATGATTAAAAAATAGAAATGATTGTGTCTTGAGAGAGGGCGACAGTGGGGGAGAGGCTGTAAAAATTAGGATGATAAATATAGGCAAGATAAACTTACTGAAGGCTTCAAAAGTTTTAGTTGGGCTTGAATGACAAATCTGGATAGATGTGGGCTGGAGATTAGGACTTCTCTGACTAGGAGAGAGACGAAGCGATCTAATACCTTTTGATCAGCTAACATACCAAGAATTCTACATTCATATAATTCTTTTAGTGGGTCTCCTTTAACACAGGTTACATTATCTGCATGTTTCACACAAAAGAATTGATATCAAACAGTCTTAAGGAATTATGTAACGACATAAAATAAGTTTTCATAGTGGATCTTTCTAGTTTCAGATTCTTATTTCCAATAGCCTAGTTTCAAATTGTTTGCTGAAGAAACCATGAAGACATTTAAATTTGGACCATTTAAAAGCTTTTTAAAAAATATTTGAGAACATGATTAAAGTAACTGCATTGAAGTGGTTTGATTTGTTCCTGTTTTCAGAATATCGTCGTTTAGTATGACATGTTTATTTCCAAATTGGTAAGTAAATGTTAGTAAGTGAAAGGGCCGAGTGCTTTTTTGTGTAGCTAATCATTCCAGCTTCTTTCTCTAGCATAACTGCATGACCGTGGTACTGCAGTCATTTAAAAAAAAAAAATACAACGTTCTTTAATAGCCTTTAAAATTCAGCATTCTTAATTTGATGATTTTTGTATAAGAACCCTGGCTTTTGTGTTGCCATATTTAAATCAAGTTGACTTTTAAAACATAGTTTTCATGGAAATTTTCTAAATTATCTCAAATTTCATGTATATCTGGAGGCCTTCACTTCAAAGAAAAAAATGACTCTTAATATTACCATAAAATTGAAGGAAAATGTAGTTTGGCTAGAGTTTTTATAGACATGAATTATAAGGAGAAACATCTTTCAGAAAGTTATTTATTTTGGTCCTCAGTTTACTTTAACTATTGTATATTTTAATTTTAGTGTTATAAGTGAAATCACCATCCATAATCCAATGAGCAAAGTGGTTTTTTTGTGCTTTTTTTCCCTTAGAGTAGGTACCATAGAAGAGTGACTTTCAAGAGCAGAAGCTTAAATGTTAATTTTACTTATTTGATTTCATGAATGGCATTTATTTTTAACTAACTACAAAAGGGACTGCCTTATTTGAGATGGCTTGAACCAGTAGTTAGACTATTTGAAAATTTCTTTTACAACAGGTAACAATTTTTATAAGTATATATGTATGTAAATAATTTAATTTTATGTACATTACAACAATGTGTATATTCTGTTTTTGTTTGATTTTAATGTTTAATGTGTTAAGCACTTCCCTGATTAAGGTTTAGGTGTAGGTCTTCATTATATCCTTTATATAAACTGTCCCTATTATGAATTCTCTGTGATTTTCAATTATATTTTTCTTTACCTTTGAGTGATAATTCACAAAAAACTTTCTGAAGCATCCTAGATGCCAAAATTGAATTTTCATTTTACATTCTTAAAACATTTATACTTGTACAATTCACTCTAATCCATGAATTTTGACATCAATTTTGAAGAAAACAAGGGTGATTTTCAATTCATTAAATTTGATCATTTTAATTTTTATGCAAAGTTCATCTGTTGTGTTTCCATTTTGTTTTAATGTCTTACTAATATCATATTATTTTTCCTGAAAATATTTTATAAAGCTTATGTTTCCAATATGCTTGTTTACATTCTATAACTTAGCATGCCCAGTGTTATAAAATAGGATCCATTAGCACTGACTAAATGAGTCTAAGAAAGGATTAATAGATACGGGAATTTGCTATAAAGTGTGATAGAAATTTTCTGGAGTTATTTTTACAGCAGCTCTATTATAAAGGCATTGTTTTTTGCATTTTCCACAGTACTTTAATTCAGCATTATAACAATATGAAATTATAGAATTTGATGAAGTTCTTACAGTAAGTGGTGAAACCAAGACCCACCTATAATTCAACTGATTTCAAGCCCAGTTATTTTTTGGATTTATACTGTATAATAAATCCATTCAGTCACTGGGATGATCTCTCTACATGCACTCTCTCACCTCCTATCTAACTTATCTATCCTTTTTCCATAGAGTATATTTCAGTTTTCATCACAAAACACACCTTCAGTTTTCTGTACCTGCTTTAAATTTTTAAATTCATTTTTAACTGCTTAGAAAGTCCCCATTCTTTGTCCTAACATCCATTCAGTCACTCAAACAGAGGAGTGTATTTATTTATATTATGTGAATTATGTGACTGTATTTGGGCAAAAGACCATGGTCTGTCATTGAATATTTTCAAGACTAAGCCTTTGCTTGAGCTCCATTTTTGTAGCTGTAACTAATGTTAAGTATGATTAACTTCAAGATCTAGTTAAAAATAATTCTGCAATACCATATGGAGGAAGCATGCGCTGAACATTTTGAATGTGTATTGTAATTGCATTTTTAAGTTGGTGTGCTCAACAAGACTAACGCTGAGCACAGAGACCTCCTCTACTCTTCTTTTTGCCTTCACAAACCCAACACAAATGCCCTCAGACTGAGCAGCTGGATCCATTTCTGGTAAAATACTGCCAGGTACCCTGAGTGCGCATAGTACTGTGTTCACTAGCGAATCTTATACTTCCATCAGTTCAATTAGTTTTATTTGTAAAAAAAGAAAAAACAAACCTATGCTGGCAAATTCTTAATAAACTTATTACTAAAGAAACATGAACAGAATTGAGGAAATGTGACTATGAGAAGGAACTTAATTTTATAAAAATAACTTTCTTGTTAATGGGACTGATAGTGAGAAAGGGAACAAAAAATAAGTGACATTTTGAATTTATTTTGAATTTGAGGATTCAGATAAAGATACAAGCCTGGGGATTTAGCTCAGTGGCATAAGTGCCTGCCTGGCAAGCACAAAATCGTGAGTTCCATCCCTGGTACCAAAAAAGAAAAAAGAAAAAAAAAAAAAGAGCCTGACACAATTGTTTATTTATTTATTTTTTTACCTGTAGGTGACTAAGAGTTCATTAGCTATGTCTAATACTCAGATGGGGGTGGGGACCCTAGTTTTCCAGATGCTTCCACATTTGTTAGGAAATAGGATAAAAGACTGGGTTTTTTTTATCTACTAATTGAAAGTTTACTACTTGATCATAAACCTGAATCACTATAGGCAATTAATCTACATTTATAGTATTTCATACCCTAACGATGAATGTGAAAACCCCCATCAAACTACAATCTTGATTTTGATGGCCTTTTTGGGTGTGTTCATTGAAGGTTTTTTAAGATTTGCATGGTCTTGCATGACTTTTTCATATTAACAGTGGCTCTTCATTTCCAGGGCAACTTGATCATTTACACTTCTTAGGTAATGTCTTAATTTGATAACTGATAATCACTACATATTTCTACATTAAAAGCATTTTTTTGTATCATCTATAGCTGTCCACTACATTGCTTTTATCTGTGTTCCTCGTATAGTTTATCGCTACTGGGTAATATTTTGCCTTTTAATTTAAAAACATTAAGACTTTACCTTAGATCATCAAACAAGGTTACATCATACACGTTTTCACTAAATGCAATTTTATTATCTCTTCATGCTTTAAGGCACAGGTCTAAATTTTTCAATTTTAGGACCATTTAGTCAGCTGGCCACAATTTCAGACATGTCACTTTTATGTTCTATTTTGATTTTTTTAAGAGGAAAGAACTTGTAGCACTTTGCAGTCTCGTATTGCCAGAATTTCTTTTTATATTTATGCACCAGTTACACATATAACCTTTACCAGCATTTCCCATATAAAGGACCCTACACAGAAGTATTTGATCTGATATGTTTGAGACATCTGTAGTACTCACTCCATTTGTGCATACCTAATTAGAACATATTTTCTATTATGGTCACTGGCTTTCTCTGCCTTAGGAAACTTATTTAATTTTACTTATTATGAGGTTCTTCAAATTTACTTCTTAGAAAGTTATAGTCATTTCTTTGATTTTAAATCATAAAATACAGTCTAGCCATTGTTTGTGAGGATTAATCCACATAAAAGTGAACCCAGCATTATGTGGGTAAGTAGAATCAGACACCAAACTGCGATCCTGAATGTCAGAGGATGTCAATATCACTAGGCTGTCTTTGTTCTGTATTCATGGGTTCCTGTGGTCTTGTTTTCCACATGGTGGAGAGGACAACTGAAATTGAAGTGCTTGAATTAGCAAGTAGAAAACCTGGCATAATATAGAAAATCGACACACATGTGTCGAGGTAGAGTGCTTTATACCCTGGAAAACAGGCTTGTGCATTTCAAGAGTACCATTCAGAATGAGGGGTGCACTTCTCTCAGGCATCCACACAGCTCTCTTGTGGTTGGATAGGAAGATGCTGGCTCCTCCTTGTGCTTGGGGCTTTGGACTTTCTTTGAACAGCAAAGCACAGTTGATACACAGAGAGTTAGGCGAGGTGAGCCACTAACAGCCTGCAGGTGGTGTGGAAGAGAAAAAGAGAAAGGAAAAGGAATTAGAGAGAGAGATGTAATTTAGATCTTCTCGATTGCTTTTTAATTCAAATTTCACAAGTTTACCTGCATTTATTTAGTTCTGTGCAGTTTGATCACATATGTAAGTTTCTGTATCCATCATACAGTGAAGACTGAGATAAGTTCCACCCCTACACTATGTTTTTCAAGATCAAGGGTAAAATGTATCAATGATTTTTTTCTCATTATTACTGAGCATTAGATGATAGTTTGTATGAACCATTATTTACTTAGTCAGTTACCCACTGGAGGACGTCTGAGTTGTTTCCACTTTGAGATATTCCAAATGAAGCTGTGTACAAGTTTTGCTGCATCTTCCAGGCTAAACTCCCAAGTGTGCAGTTTCTGGGTCATATGGTACTTCTGTGATTATTGTTACAAAGTAAAAACTGTCAAACTGGTTTTTCAGAATGACTCTAACATTTTACAACCCCACAAACAGTGTTGGACTAAGCCACTTTCTCCACATCTTCTCCACAGTCAGTGACTGATGGTTTGGAACATCTTTTTATTTGTGTTTTCCATCCATACATCAGTTGCAGTGAAATATCTGTTTATGTCTTTTGCTCACTTTATAATTGGTTAGTACATCTTGTTGTTTGGATCTAAAATGGCCTCCAGAGTCTCATGTTTTCAGAGATGAGGTTTTTGGAAGGTGATTGGATCATGGGAGTGCTATACTTATCAGTGGATTAATCAACTGATGTGTTAATAGCTGATTCTGGTGTTACTAGGAGATGCCCCGCTTATGTTGGGTGACTGAGGTGATGACTTGGAAGAGTACATTCTCATCTGCAGCTCCTACCTTCTTCCTCTTTCTCTGCTTAGTTGCGCATCTTTATTTTGCCATAATTTTCTACAATGTAGAAATTGTAGTCAGTTGACTGGAATAGACCCATTGCAACCTTGAGCCAAAACACCTCTACTCCTCTAAATTGCAGGTATTGGAAGTTTTGTCCTAGCAGCAGGCAGGTGACTAATACACTATGTTTTCTGTTATTGAAGTTTTAGGGCACTGACTTATTTCATTATTGCATAAGTGGTTTGAAAATACTTTTCTCATTCTATAGCTTGCCATTTCACACTCTTCATTTGGAGTTTCACAAAGCAAAGCTTTGGAGTTAGAGGATTTCCAGTTTATTGTTCTTTTCTTTTATGAACCATGCGTTGATATCAAAGATTAAAGCTCTTTAGAAATTCCTAAGTGTCAAAGATTGTATTCTTTTCTAAAAGTTCTGTAAAGTTATGTAGTTTTACTTTTTACATTGGAGTTTGTGGCCCAGTTTAAGTTAATCCTATATATGAGGGAGGTTTAGGTTGAAGTTCATTTTTCTACCTACTTATTCAATTTCTGCAGCACCATTTATTGCAAATTTATTATTATTCCATTGAAACATTAACTGATCAGGACCCATGGGCATTGAAACAATTTTGTGTAGTTGTCAAAAATCAGTTCAGCATATTTTTCATATCTGTATCTAGATCTTCTTTGTTCCATAAATCTATGTACCTCTCCTTCTGCCAATTCCACACTGTCTTCATGATTGGACTACAGAGTGAGGCTTAATATTTGGTACAGTGATTCTTCCCACTTAATTATCTTTAGTCAAAATTGTTTTAGCTCTTCAGGTTTCTGTATTTTATGTATATATTTTAATATAAACTTGTTTGCATCTACACGACATTAAAAATTACTATGTATTGCTAGAAACTACATTAAACTTAGATATCAGTTTAGGGCAGTAGTAGTGAACATTTGGCACACATGCCACAGGGGTGCAGTTTGCTCCATGGAAAGTGCTAAAAGGTTTGCCATCACTGGTTTAGGGAGAACTGACAACTATATTGACTTTAGCAATCTATGTACATAATATACCTTACCGTGTATTTAGGTCCTTCTATTTTTTTTAATCACTATCCTGTAAGGTTCACTATGTAGTTCCTTCAATGTTTTGTTATATGTATAACTAAATGTTCAATTTTCCTTGTAATGAGTGTAAAAGAGTGAATGCTATTGAATTTTGATTTCTAGATGTTCATTGTTAGAAACTTTATCCTATGATCTAGTTAACCCGATTCTAGAAAGATTTATCTATCAGATTCCTTCTGATTTTTTAATTTGAACAATAATGTGATATTACTTAAGTGTAGTTTTACTTTTCTCTTTTCAAAACTCTGGTTTTTTTCTCATTTGTTTCATTGATTATAACTTCTAGTAATGTTAATAGACAACACTAAGTGATCATAGATATTCATGTTATACAGTCTGATACTAGGTGCAAATATTTACCTTTTTGTAATTAAGTAAGATGGTAGCAATAGTCTTTTGTAAATTTTTTCTATCAAATTTATTTGATTCTAAATTATGAATACATTAAGCCTCCAGAATCATGGCAGAGTTTGCCAGAATTGGAGATAAAATGAAGGGAAAACCCTGAAAATATTGTACCAATAAATACTGGATTATTGTATATTTATTTTCATTGCTAATAGGAGCTTTTCTAATACAATTCTTGTCACAATTGGACCATATACAGTGTTGTTTACCTTTGAGCTCTACATGCGATATACCAGTAGGTATTTTAATGGTTTAATATTTTAAACACTCGGACTACTTTCCTCTCCTAGTTGCTAGTGTTTCTACAAAGGTTAGAAAATCCTGTTATCCCTTAACTGTGGCATATGTATTCCTCTGCATTCATGGTTCTCTCTGTCTGATGTAATATATGCAAAACACTCAGTAAAACGGGAGTATCTAGAATACTCTCTAAACTCAATAGGATATACTGTCCAATTTGGAAATGGGCTCACAGTTTCAGAAGTTTCAGTCCATGGTTGGCAGACTCAACTGCAGAAAGAGAGTGATGGAAAGGCCTATCAAGAGGAAGGTTGCTTATGTTGACCAAAAAACAGAGAGAGAAGGGAGGATCCAAGATGGGAGATACTTCCTTCCAAGTCATGCCCCAAGTGACCTCCTTCTAACCTTGGCCCCATCTTTTAACAGCATCCTCACCCACTAACTCATCAGTGGATCAGTCCCCTAATGAGCACAACACTCCTGTGATCCTGACCCATCCCAATGAATGTATTTTACCTCTGAACATATGAGGGAGGGCATTCTAGATCTGCATCACAACAGTCTTTTTGCCAGACAGGTTTGTCCTTGAAAGGAGGGCCCTGGTAATTCATACATTCAAAATCTAGCATATAATAGGCTGATGTTTTGCAGGATCTCAGCAAATACTTTTTAATAAATGACTTCTTCCTTTTCTATCCTTAACAATCTATAAGTGTTTAATGGATTCTCTATCTGATAGGCATATAGTCCTGAAAAGTTGGAGGCATGTTCTAAAGTACTCACTCTCAATTGCAATTTACACGTTTTAATAGGAAGACACAATTTTTTATATACCTAAGGTTTAGCTATGAGCTTTTAAAAAATTCAAGCCCCTAGGTATAATCCACAGTCCTAATCAGAAATCCTAATTCATGAGTTTTCAATGCTTGTCATATATCTGCACTTTTATAGCAAGAATCTCAGTGTGGTCCTTGAACCATACCTTGATTCTAGGATAAGAATTCAAGAAGTGGTGCTTTACTTGAACAAAAATTCCACTGTGTTTATAGGGTTTGACTGTAAACAAAACCCTCATAAACACATCAAAGTCATCTTAGACTTGTGTCCTATTAATTGTGTCATATTAGACTTGTGTACACATTGGGTGTCCAAAACAGTGTTCTTTGCTGTCACATACTGTGTCAGGTAAGTATTAGACCAGTGCAGAAATTCGTGTTAGGTAAATCTGTGCTCAGACAAAACATAGATTTCTTTAGAGGGACCACTATTGGCATTTGTAGAATGGAACTTTTTTTTCTTACATTGTAGCTAAATTCTACGGTAGTGAATTATGTAACAAACTAAACAAACAAACAAATAAGGAATTGGGCAGAAAAATAACAGTGACGATAAATACTTTTTTGTCAAAAAAGTAGACTTTGGAAATCATTTTGTCATGAATAGGCTGTGTTCTGGTATGATGCGTTTCGTCACTTAGCCTTTAGAAGGATTTGGGTGGTCTAATTTCAGTGCCAATTCAGTTACAATTCAAGAACCTTGATGTTTTGAGAATGTTGCAGTTTTGTTACAAATCTAAGATGATACAGTGCTGTATCAGATCATTCCTAGAGAGTAACCTGTGGTTAAAATAAAGCCCAAAACACTGTTTTTCTTTATTTTTCTGGTCACACAGAATGTAAGTTTTGCTGAATTGCTTTACCTACAATTGTGTAACCTACAATTTTAATACTGTTTTAAAGTAATATTTAAGTGAAGCAATAAGCCTTCTAATTTACTTCCAATGCACTGAATTGTGGTACTTAAAATATTAATTAGTGTTTCCAGATTATGTTATCAGTTTTAAGATGATTTTTTTTCACTTTTTACATTTTTCAGAGAAAAGTTGAATTTTACACATTGTACTCTAAGTACATGCACTGCCTTGTTTTGTGTACTCATCACTCCAGTAATTTTATCAGCCCTTGAGAGGTGTGGAGTAAGTTTATTTTTTCACAAATTAATATATTATTATTCTAATATAGAAAGTGACACCATAAAGTATATTAATGGCCATTCACAAGCATTTATTTAGAATGAGAGTTTAGAAAAACAGTAGTTCTTTCTCCCTTTGCCCCATAGACTTAAGCTTTTTAAAAAGTAAGTCAATAGAATTTTCTCTGTGCCATAATTTAAGCAGGAAAATATGAATCAGGATTTTCTGTCCTGGGTTGCTTTTGGAAAATAATTACGTTTCCTAAAAATAATCACTGGTAATAAAAATTGTATTTGCTCTTGATTGCTGTGTTTCTTAAAAAAACTTTATTAAACACTTGAAAAAATATTCCTTGGTTGGTTATAAAAAGAACTTGATTTTTTACATCCATAAATAGAAGATAATACATGGATTCAATTTACTGGTATTCTTTAACAACTTCTTACTGGTCATGATCTACCCCTTCCTCCAAGTCCTTCAGGATGGGGGAAGGACATGAACACATACAAGCTATCCCCAGAAACTGAATATTTTGAAGTAGTTTTATAAATAACAATAATCATAGGTAGAGCAAAATTTACTTAGGCTGTTTATGATCAAATATTTTAGAGGAAAATTCATGAATAATTTATCATCATGACAAGGTGAAGCTAAAAGTCTTTACGGTAGGGTGACTCACTGGGGCAGATGTGGAAATCATATATATGAATATTTTTTGTTTGGAGCATTTAATTTCCTCCTTTGAATCATGGTATTGTCTGATTAGGTCATTCTAGCATATACTTTGTGGTTTTGGATACTCTGTGCTTTTTGATCCTTTCACAGTAACACAGGACTCATGGGAATATATTTACGTTGTATTGTTGGCTTTCTTGAAGCCATAATAAAGCAATCCAAATCCTGTTTTTCCTCTTAAAGGAAAGTCTTCTCTTGAGACTATTTCCCTTCTTGAGAAGGGATGTTAAAAATTATTTAAATTACTTAAGGAATACTTTGATAAGAAGATTTGATTTTACTTTTTAAAATTCAGTTTTGTTTGTTTCGCTTTGTTTGCAAATCAGATCTTGAAAATTTTAAAACCAAAATGAGAAGTACGGTGTCAGTGCGTGAAGGCCAGGGAGTCGTCCTGCTTTGTGGGCCTCCGCCACACTCGGGTGGTAAGTAGTGCCCTGTTTTCTTCTTTTCCCGTGGATTAAGTTTCAGGACAAGGTCTGTGGCATGCATGCTGCTATTCTGTGAGTTACCCTTAGAAACTTGAAAACCTGGGCATTAGTAGATTCTGTGAGCTGAATTAGAATAGAAAACTCTGCAAAATATAAACCATCCCGAAGAATTTATAAACATAATTTACACATTCTAACATGGAGAGTTTCAAAGCCAACAGAGATGATATTCATTTTGATTAGTTAGCAGTGTTTAACAATACTTTGTCCGAACACCATTACCATTTGTTACTTAGTTTTAAACCATGGTCCATGGTACAAATTGAGTGTTTCTCTGTCTCTGTTTCTGTCTCTGTCTCTGTCTCTGCCTCTGCCTCTGTCTCTCTGTGTCTCTCTTTCTCTCTCTCTCTCTCTCTCTCTCATTCATACACATGCATACACATTAATAAGTGACACTAGATCTCTTTGTATACGCAGTATATACAAAAATGATAGGTATATGTATGTTCACATTCTTTTAATTTTCAGTGAGCTATTGGAATTGCAAATTTTATGCTGCTTGGGTATAGATCAAGATACAACAATCTAAAGTACATTGATATAAATTGAAATATATTGCCAGAAATTCAGAAGCTTAAACATATGGCTACCCAGAGTGAAAATGAACTTCAGCACATGTAAAAATAATTTAATTTGCTTCCCAGTATGAGCCTGGAGTGCTGGTTTGATTTTGCTCTCATGCTCACTATTATAAATTTGGTCACTTGTGGGAACAAAGAGGGCATTATTAATATATAAATCAATGTTCTCTGAGAAATGAACACATTCTGCTATAGAGAAATTGAGAATTACTGAGAATAAATAAGTTAGGGCCATTCTTTCTGGCCAGAGGTGAAATTGAGAAGTTTTCTTTTCATCATAGTAAATCCTTTTCAAATGAAAATATTCTGGACTTTATTTTTCTGTGACATATAACCAAAGTCCTTTTTTCCCTGTGACTTGTCAGTTTTAATCACATTCCTCAATTTAATAATACAAATATCTCTCATTTTAAGTATGTGACCATGTGAAAAACATGAGCCCTTTGGAGCCTGAGGATGTGGGACTCGCTTGATAGGATTGCTACTGTGTCTGCTGGCATGTGGCTAAATTAGCCTTCCTAGCCTGATTTAGTACATTTTTCTGGAATATTGAAGACCAGAGGAACTTTAACTTTGAAGGTAGGATAGAATCTCTTGATTGCAAATTAAAGCAACTGAAGTCAGACTGGCTTGAAGAATACAGGGAATTCACTCACCCTGTCTCCTCATGGAGCTGTGAGGTTTACAGAGAGCTGTGCTACCCAGAAGTACTTGCTGCCTTGAGATGGGGTGTGGACTCAGCAGATGTCCTGTAGCTCTCAGCCACACAGAGCCACTTGCCCCTGGCCCCACCCTAGCATGCAAATGGTGACTGAACAAGGTGAGCATATAAAAGGGTCAGCATTTCTGACCAACAGTAGATGATCCCAGTGGGCAACATTCAATCCAGGGCTTTCTGAGAGGATTACTAAACCTTTGTTAGACCATGCCACAGTTTAGTTCCTTCATTTTTTTCCCCAAGCATGCTTCTATATCCTTCTTTACTCAGATTTTAATTATGGATGAAAAACCTTTATCCCAGTCTCCATCTAAGCATCTGTTCCTGCAAACCCAGTGTACTAGATCTAGGAATTCAACCAATTCCGTAAACCCTGGATCTTTTCTGTATTCTGGACTCCTCTTTCTCAATATTTTCTCTTTCTCAAGTTGATTACTTCTAGCACCTCTCATCTCTTGTGATCCTTAAGAAGGACCCTAATGAACCAGACTGTTTCTCAGTGATTCCCAGAACTAACTGGATTATCTTTATTTGTGGGATTTTTCCATTCAGTTGTTGGATGGAGGTAGGTCCACCTGCTAACAGAATTTGGAATGAGAAGCAGTTTTTGAAAGAATAGAAAGAATTTATGAGGAAAAAAGAGGGGGATATAATACATAGAACTAAATAATGGTTAGAACTACACCTGGTAAAAAATATCAAAACAATTTAAATTTATATTGGCTCAAAGCAGTAGAAAACAATAACTCATATTTTCTATGAAGAATTTTGGAATTATTAATGCAATTTAAAATCTGATTAGTTTTCTTTTAGTACTTTTATATTTAGTTATATTCACAGATAAGAGAAATTTTAATTGACAAACTATGCACAGAGTCGGCGTTTCTTATAAAGCTGTCTGATGAAACATGTCCAAAACATGAATCTTTTCTAACATAACATTGGAGATTTGATGGTCAATAGCAGCAGTCCCAAGGCATCACATTCTGATTTACGTCTGGCTTTGAAGACATTAGTTTTCTCTTCACTTTTAAAATGCTTAGCTGAAGTGCCCGTGGACATTTAGTATGATGTAGTTAAACAAGAAGGGAAAGCTGCCCGGACATGGCACACTAGATTTTAAGGATAGAAGACATGCATGAGGTAGCAAATGGGATTAAACCAAAGCATAACTCCCTTGGTGCCAGATTATTCAGCTGACTGACCTGCATCACAGTGTCAAGTTTAGTTTAAAAAGCAAAAACAACTACAATGACAAAAAAAATTATTCTCATTGACCTATATAACCTGGATGCTGACATGTTTGCAGTTCACATCCATGATCCTGACACATGGGTTTACGATCTCTCTGAGGACACATCTATGTCAGCATTTGTTTTGGACCCACATGTCTAACACAATGGTGTTTTATAGGAGGAAGTCAGTAAATATCTTTTAAACAAAGGCCCACTTCATGAAATAAATGGATGCCTTTGAAAATTTTAGACAAATTTATAAATTGTTTTTTCAAAGTCCACCAGAAACTTTATTTTCCAAGTTACAAACATTTAATAGCCAAAATGCCCTGTGTACCAGCCAGGCAGGTACAGGCTTTGATGGATCAGAATGAGCTCTGTCCACACCACCTGGAAGCAGGCCTGCTTCATCCCCCTGGAGATCACTAGGGACTTTAATTCAGGGGAGGGTGTGACCAGAGCACAGGGCTACTGCCGCGGTGATTCCAGGCTTGGTCAGTGCACGTAATGAAGAGCTTTTCAGAGTACTTGTGGCCCTTGCTGGGGTCCACTTGGTTCTCTTCTCCCAGTCCTATAGTCACTCCAGACACACTTTCTCTTCTGTCTTCATCGCTGTTGGTTACCGTTCTTCACAGTATCTTCCTTTACTGCTACTTGACCTCTTTTCTGTGGTTGGAAGTGTTTATGCTTGTTATTTTCTGATCACTATGACACATAATTTATGCATTTATCAGATTTCTTCCTACATCAGCCTAAGCAACCTGACAGAATAAGCACCGAAAGGCAGTAATAATGGTAACAACAGTAACCTGTGTTCATTGAGTGCTGCTGAGATGCTTAGATATTTGTGCAAATTTTATGCTTGTGAAATTCTTCTAGTTAAAAGTATAGAGAAGAATAGGATGAATATCTTTCTAAGACAGAATTTTCAAGCTCTGTCCTGGACACGCCAAAAGCATGAGCTCTCAGCAGGTAATATCGGAATACCTTAAACCCAAATATATATTTATTTATTATAAAACATGTTTATTATAATTACATGCATCTGGGGGATTGGTATGTATGCATACCACATCTTTGTCATTTTGACTCCCCCTTCACCCCATCTTCTCTTCTGGTACCTTCTTCAAATGCCCTTCCTATCTTCACAGGGTCTACTTCCCCATTCCCACCGCTTCTCTTTTATTTTACCCTTTAACTTGTTTATATTTTGGGCTTCTCATATTAAACAAACCAGGTGATAGTTAATCTTCTCTATCTGATTTAGTTCACTTTCATTATGATGTCAGGAGCCACAGTGAAGCACTACTGAGCTATAAAGAAGGATACATTTGAGTCATGTATAGGAGAATGGTTGGATCTTTTTTGCCCAGAGACAGTCTCAGCACAAAGCTCCTAGCTTCTGTTTAGTGCTAAAATTTGGGAGTTTTTAAATTGTGGCTCAGAGATAGTAATTTGCCAAATATCAAAAAGCAGCAAGGAAGTAAAACTAGAACCTAGATAATGTGCCTGCTATCCAGATACTACATTATAACTTGCTGTAAACAAGCCTGCAGCACCATCCTCCAAATGATGAAGCACTGTCTTCAGAAAAAGCTTCACTGTCGTAAGCCAAGTCTTCTGACATTTCCACATAGGATGCAGCTGAGTTAATGGTCTTGTTTTAATATTCCAGCTTATTGTTTACAGAGCATTTGACACATCAGCAATACCTAAAGTCACATTAGCAGAAATCTCCCTGAGTTCAGCCAAATGCTCAATTCAGACATGCTTTAGTTCACTGCTCCTGAGACTTTAATTGCAAATGAATCAGCTCCAGACTTGACAGAATAAAGATTATGATTCCCTGGGTTTTGACTGGGGCCTGAGAGTCTGTATTTCCAGTAGATTCTCATAGGAAACTGATGTTATTGGTTCATGGGCTATTAGTAGTAGCAGGGTCCTAAACTGTCTGTTCCATTTTATAAAAACCAGTGATGATTTTCCCATGACCACCCTCTATTCTCTAAGCCTCCATTGTCTCCTAGATCCTTCCACAACCACTACACTAAAGGCATTCAGCACATCAGGACCAAAAGATTCTCTCTCCTCTGAGGGTGACCTGTCCTCTACCTCCCAGTTCAACCCTGAAGCTACTTTCTCAAAACACTCTTCACTCTGATTCATTTTCTTGTTTGTTGGCCTTCCAAGTCTCCAACTGATTTGTGTATTTTTATTGCCTCATAAAACTCTTGTCTTTCTTTTCTAAGTCCTAGGGCTGTGTTCATTTTTAATAATAATCCTAGAGTCACAGGAATACAAGAGAGTATGATTTTACCCTCATCTTCTAATTGCCCAGATGTGATATGAAAGCAGGCACACTCTCTAATTTGAGTTTGGTTTAGGTCTCTGAAAAACTAGAGAAAGCCTCACCAACTTTCAAATTTTAAAATTAAATTGAGTGCAGTAAGAGGTGTGAATGTAATTCTCTATCATTTTCATGACTTACTTTGTACAAAACCTCTTAAATGTATCACATCTCTCCATGGTCATTCTTCTATTCTTATAATCGCAATAAGGTGAAAATATCAATGCATAAAGAAACATTAATTAAGGAAAATCATGCACCTGTTAATCACGAGTGGATGCCACATTTACCCCCAAACAATGTCATGGTGTTCACATTGTTTTCTGTTTGCTGCTAATAGTGACCACTTCAGAAATTAGAAGGGTCCCACACTAGAAAGGCATTACTCATTTGATGGTATTTAGGTAGTAGAATTAAAATATCACCAAAGGACTTTGTTTGCTAGGGTTTTGTTTTCATTTTATATTTTGTGTATCCAGCAATATGATGCATAAGAATTATTGCCATGGTATTTAGTAACAGGTAGTAATTACTCTTTTAATCTTTTTTTAATTCCCTGTGTCCTAGTTCTCCTTCTATTATTGGCCACAATAAAATTTTGTTAACATTGCTTCTCTTGATGAAACAAATCTGTAAGTTCTGTTGTTCAGTTGAAAAGGAAAAAAAGGCAACATTTTCTCTAAAAAATAGGGAGAGAGATAGAACCTAAATAATGTTCCCAAAGCATGAAAGGTACATGTATTATTCATAATACCTTAACTGATGTGTGAAAATCATTGGTAAAATTTATCTGGACTGGTTTGCTTAAGAGTAGTCACTATCTGTCTGATCTAATAAGAAGAAAAACTGATTCATGGTGGAAGACAATGATGAATTTTTCTTAATTATCAATATAACCCCTCAGCACTACAGCTTGTCATCACTGGAGAGAAGTCTTAATCTCTCTCTAATTCTGTCACATTGTCTGTTGCCTTCTCTGCAGAAAAGTACTGCTTGTCTCTGAAGGCAGTGGGTATAATGGTGCAAAATTAGTTGTAAAACTGTGAACTGATAAACCAGAAATGAGGAAGTTGACATGTGTTGCTTATGGTACAGTTATTGATCTGGTTACAGATAGTGTTGAAAGCTAGGAATTAGTGTAATTATTTTGCAACTGCTGATATCGCCACAAAAATCATTAGAAATTCAAGTGCAAGAGAAAAATTATCCTATTAAAAATAAAGTCAAAAGACTAGTTCATGAGCACCTCATGATAAATGCTAATTAGACAAGAATTCATAGGTTAATCAAGTTATTTTACACGTACATCTTTGTAAAGGTGATTTTGCCTGGTAATGACTGATAAAATTTATTCTGAGTAGAGAACACGCTTTAAGTATCTTAGTGTTTAATCAGCGAACCACTTTGGTCTCTGAGCCACTTTTCCAAGTATACAAAAACTCTTGAGAATTTAGGCCGATACACTGCCATTGGCTTAAACGGTGCAGCCTAGGGATGTGAAAAGAAGAATGTGAGAAGTCAAACAGCAGGTAGTGGAAATTGAAGCAGTTTTATGCTAAAAATTGATTTGTAAATCCTGGTGTGACCAAAGTGTGAGTAGTTAGCAACAAGCCAGATGGCATGGGATCAATCCCCTCTGTTTTAACATCTTTATTATTTTTTTCCTTTTCTGAAATGATTAAACCAAAAAGCACAAGTCATCTCAAGTAGCATCAAAAGAAATTTTCATTTTGCAAAAACATGTGAGTCAGTTGCTGGGGATTTTATCAAGGCTGTGACATACATTATGTATTGACTCTGAATGTGGTTATGACTTTAAACAATAGTCTTCCAAATAATATATTTTGTAATGGCAGCATCACCTTGTGTTAAGCATATGATTTTCCTTGAGCTGTACTTGTCTACTACTCTGCTTGTAATTCAGCCAAACTTAAAAAGTAGTAGATCTTTTCAAATCTCTGAAGTCCAGAATAGATGTATACAGCTGAGCACAATGCATGCCTGTAATTCCAGCACTCTGGGAAACTGAGGTAGGAAATTCACAAGTTGGAGCCCAGCCTAGGCAACTTGGCAATTTGGTGTAACTATGCTTCATACTAAAATATAGGAAAAAATGATGTGAGAATTTAGCTCATTGTGACAGGTTCAGGTTTACACCTTCAGGTTTACACCCTAGTACCACACACACACATGCATGCACATGTGCACGCACGCACACACACAAATATGTGACATGTTCATAGGGGAAAAAAAAACAAACCTTTGTGACTCCATTACATTTACCTTTCTACTCACTGTGTAGTAGAAAGCTCCAAGAAACCAGGACTTCCATCTTCACCAAAGCAGATCGAATGTCCAAATGCTGTATCACAGTATCATTGACAAACCAGGACAAACTGAAATGAAGATTAAGAAGCAGATGATTGATAGGTTATTGAGAAACTAGCATCTGTGCCAGAAAGTACTGTTTCTAATGTATTATTCCTAACCAAGGGTTAGGTTTGCTTGTCATGACAAAGAGTTAGAAAATCATCCAGAGATTAAATAAATAGTATGTCACAATTGTAAAAGTAGTTTTTGAATATATATCAATGCTCATATGAGTACTGACATTTCCTGAAATTCTTAATATTAACTGACTCAAAATAGCATTCAGACAAGTATGTTTTGAATCGGTCCACACATAACCTCAGCTGCTGTGGTGTGGATGGCAACAGAATATTATGATTTTGCAATTTCTGAACATCCACTTTTGTTGTTGAAAATGGATGTAGAAAAATTCTGAATTTCTCCAAATGGCTTGAATGTGAAAATTGTAACTTAAAATATCTATTTATCCTGCTTGTCTCCCTTTTTTTCTCCCTAGTTTCCTCCCTCTGTCTTTCCCTTCATATTTTGCTCCCTTCTTTCCATCTGTCTATCCATCCATTATCCTACCATTTCATACATCCATTTTATTCTCTCATTCATTTATTCATACAAGAAATTTGCAATTGATATGGGGAAAATGGTTTATGTCTCATAGAAACGTTTTACTATAATGCAGCCCTTCAATGAATGAGTGATATTAAATAGAGGAAAAATTCCGAGCATTTCTGAGGTAAAGAACAGAAATATGTTCAGAGAAATATTTATTGAGCCACACTCCAAACAATGCCACAAGTGAAAATCATTTAGCTCAGTGTTCAGGAGCTCAAAATATAATTAAAAATTTCCCTTTTTCTGAGACTCACAGTCTCCCAGAGAGCAAGAAAGTGTTTGGTAGTAATGTTAGCCTTGACAGTGATTGGTACAGTTATTTAGCCAGTTACGGGGCTTATTAAAGGAAAAGAAGAGCACCTGTTATTGGATGTTTTGTATATCATATGTTGTCTGTAGCTGAGAGAGTTCAAGGATTTATCTAAAGTTACATAGCAGTAGATCTGGGCTTCAAATATAGTTCTGTTGCTTTCTGATAGAAATATGAAAAATTTTCCTGTGCTCCTCAAATTCTAGCTTTTTTTATCTACATGTTTTTGACCTTCTATAAAAATATTCTTCAAATTTTGATGTATGCATTGGTATAATTGTATTTATAGTCATAATTTAAAGCATAATATCCCAAATGTACAAATGTTGGCACATGCCCACACACTGAGAGAGGAAGAGAGAGAGAGAGAGACAGAGATACAGAGATAGAGAGACAGAAGCTAGATACAGAAATGAAGTACAGAAGTTATAAACTGGGTAGCTAGAGCTAGACCATTTGAGTTCCAGTTCATATTCTAATATTACTGTAACCAGGGCAGATTGCCTATCTTCTGTATATCTACTTTCTTCTGTACTTATGCCAAGGAATCATGTTACCTTTATACGATTATTGTGAGGATTTTTTTGGACAGTACTGGGGATGAATCCAGTACTGCATTACATTCTCAGCTCTATTTTAATTTATTATTTTTGAGGCATTTTTTCCCCTAAGTTCTAAGTTACAGCATCTGGGCTCCAACTGATAATCTTCAACTTCCTAAAATATTGCAAGCAATGCCACTATATATGGATCATTGTGGTGATTTAAGAAGCTACCATACGAGATTCGTTTCAAATGATATATATTTTATACAGATACACACACACACAAACACACACACACAATTATAAAGATACACATACATAAACCATGAAGTATTTTTAAGATCAATAAAGAAAGCACTGTTTCTTTCCGGTCTGCACCTGAAGGGACTGTTTTGCCTGGAATATTTCCACTTCAATTTGAAAAATGATTCTACAAAATATGTGGGCTACTCTCCTGGTTGGAGTATCTGTAATTGATGATGAAAGGCTTGATTGTTCTTTATTGAAACAAATGTTCCGAGAAGCAGAGGAATGGAGACGTGATGCCTCTGAGAAGCCAGGTGGCTCTCACTCATTGGCCCGGGGGTACATCTCTCATAAGCTGGCCCAGTCAGAGGCTCTCTTTAGAGAATTTGGTATTTGACCTTGAAATTCACAATTCTGAAGTTGGGAACTTGGAACAGCTCCTTCTTACAATGTCTGTTAGGCACCTGGGATGATGCCCAGGCAACAGTAACTGGAGGTAGAGAAGTACTGTGGCCATTGCTAAAGGCTCCCCAGGCCTCCTTCCTTGGCACTTGCTTCCTTGCTCCTAGCTGTATGAGTGTGTATCACATTTCTACCTTTAACAAAGCTGAGATCATAACTAATACAGTAGACATTATGGTTAGGTCTATAGCAGTGTGTGTGTGTGTGTGTGTGTGTGTGTGTGTGTGTGTGTAGTAATGAAACTGATGCAAAGAGAATGGGAAATTTAATATATAAATATCACAGAGACAACATCTCTAAATCTCCCATGCGCTGTCTCAGCATCCTTTTTTCATTAAAACCCACACTGAACACATCACATAGTTTGTTAAGAAGATCATGGAAGATAATTTGACGGAGCTGTGGATTTATTCATTATTACTGATACTTCACATTTGCGGGTGAACTTCCCTAAAATTTTAGAGATGCCACTGATCATTCTTATATTTTCTCATAGCAGCATGGCTTCAGGCTTTCCCCTCCCATTCCATTCAGGTCCCTAAATTGTCTGCCATAGTGTGATGAGAAAATCGTCTTCTCCCACTCTAGAGACAGCTGAGTTCTCCTTACTCTGATTCTATCCATCTATAGACAAAACTCAGAGAGGGCCTTAAACCCATCAAAAAAAAATTGCATTCATAGCTTGAGAGTTTAAATCCACTGTTACAAAGATAGAGCTTCAATAAGAATGTATTTTACATTTTCAGAGCTAAGATTATTTTCTCTTTTATATAAGAATTAGATTACGAATTCAGTGCAAATCAAGTATGGTAAAGGCTTTATTTCCTAAACATCCCCTCTCAAAAATGAGGATGGTCTTTATTGGGTGCTTTGCATCTGGTAAAAGCACCATAAGTTGCATTGAGAGAGACCTCAGAATTAATTTGTGTGTGTGCACAGGTGCAACCAGTACAATAGTGGTTGTACAGAACTACATTTGTATATTTTTTTTTGTTTTTACTAGGATTATTCAAGCTGTTGTAACAAAGACAGCTGAAATTTATTAGATCAAACTAAATGGTGGCTATTGCTAGTTAAGTGTGTGGACCACAACTCTGTAACCCTCACATTAGAAATATCCAAATTTGAGAAGGTTGAGCTTTTAAGCTTCTTTTGTGTGTGTGCTACTGGGGATTGAACATAGGGTCATGCCATCTAGTTGCATCCACAGTGCTTTTTTATGTTTTGTTTTAAGAAAGTCTTCTTACACCACTAATTTTCCCAGAAGGGTAGAATTTGCAGTCTTCCTTCCTCAGACTTTGAGCTTGTTTGGATTATAGATATGAGCCACCATGCCCAGCTCCAAGGTTGAGCTTTCTGTTCCCATCAAACTGGCTGAAGAGAAAGGGTGAGAGAAGCATTTGTTTTCTGAAGTAGGCTTGGGTGGTACATGTCACCTGTGTGTATATACTGTTCCCTGGTCCCCAGTATAATGGTCACACCTGAGAGCCAAGAAAGTAAAGAAGCACAGTCTACTCTATGCTGAGAGAGAAGCAGAAATAGATTGTGAGTATAGAAATCTAGCATTGACACTCTTAGTTTGATCTATGTTTTTATAAATAAGCATTTAGGAAACCATAGATGCATTAGATACTGACCCACGTAAAAAAGGCAGTGTTCTACAAACAGCAGGCTTATTTAGAAGACTGATTTCAAATGCAGATTTCACAATCCTAGTCTCAGGGATTCTTCTCCCAGAGTGGTGACTTTAGGAGTCTGCATTCTTTATCAGTGACCTTCAGTAATTATGATTCAACTGGTCTTTGAGCCACATTTTATCTTCAAGTTACTCAGATTTAGATGTTTTTCAGAAATGTTAAAGGAACAGAAAAAGATTTATGCTAGAGCAAGTGGAAGACTTAAAGTATCTTCTGGACTGAATTTTATTCAGGAGGACAACTTACACTCAGAAGTTGAAGTGGATTTTTGAATTACGCAGAACACTGGTGCTCATTTATTTACCAGCTAGATAATTCTCATCTCAGCAGAGATTTCTTACTTTGTGGAGCAGAGTGTCTGTGTGCCTAGCTGTTGTGTAGCTGAGGTTTCCCTGGCTCTCATCCATCTGCCCAGGTGTGGAATAGCAGCTCCCAACAGTGCCCTGGGTTTGTTGATCCTGAGGAGGACTCAGTACCTCTCCTGGCACACAGTTAACTTTACGTAGCTTTTGATCTCCGCAGGTACTGGTTGGCACCTCATGCTGTAGTAGTTTGCATTGGTGTATTGTTGTTGTTTTTATTGTGTGTCTGTGTCATGTCTCAAGGAGACACCTTTGTCCTAAATTGATCCTTTAGGGATGGAGTTTCAAATCTGATCCCTTTCATTTTTAGATCTGAGTTTTATTTAGAGCATATTTTTCTCTACTCAGCTTAGCAAGTTGAACTAATACCAGTATTTAAAGGTAAGAAATTGTGAAGTGCAGTTTTCAGTAAGATTTTAAGAATCTTGTTTCAAACTCACCTACACAACCTGTGCAGTAATCATCTTCTCATATTTCTGGAATCTGGAGGGGCCATCCAAGTGGTTCACATGGATGAGGAGGGCCAGGATTTTTATATTATGCAATTATTTTTCTGGCAACAAAGCTAAATCTCTCAACAAGTTCATTTACTTTATTCACATTTTTAAAGCATGGAAAATTCAGTTCTTTTTGTGTTCATTTTTTTTGTCATACATATTTCCAATTTACTGACTGCATTTCTTACCATGACATTTTTTTCTAATACCACTTTATGTTAAATTCATTAGACATACTTTGAATGTGAAGCACACAGAGATTTTTTTCACTGTTTACATGATCTGTGCTCTGTATCAGTCAGTATTTCCTAGATTGTGTGACAGTAACAAATGACTAATGTCTCAGTGGGCTGTGCTACAGTGGTTATGTCCTACTGTCTAGCGATGACACTGAGAATTAGAGGCACCTGTATTGCCTCTATCTTCTTTGTTGTAAGAAAGAATGGCCCCTAACTGGGACCTACCATTTTAAGGACACAAAGAGGAAATTGTCTAGGTGATTTATTTTGGTCACGAAAGGTATATACATCATTTTTGTCTTTGCTTCATTTTTCAATCAGCTGTTATGACCAGTGCTGACCAAGTGGGCCAAAAACTGTCCTGAAATAGATAAGAACAATCAGTAACTCTTAGCAATAACAAAAATCACCATATGCTGGCCATTATTGCTTTTCTTGAGCTATTCAGCATTTGTAGTTCTTTAATTTCCCCTTATTTGATAGCAATCCAGATATAAAACCTAGTTTATGGGATTGCATCTTTACTGAGAAGAAAATATGAAAGCAGCAATATATCAAAAAAAAATGCCAACAACCTAAGAATGGAAAGGTCTCGGGTTGACTCAGTACCCACCCTAAGGTTTCAGGATCTTCAGCTGGTTATTGCTATGGATAAAGCACATTGCTAAATTTTCAAAAAAAGCTAAAAGACAATATGGCGACATAAATTTTCATTGCTAATGTAGGAATGTGGGTCAAATAATGCATGGATTGAAATTTTCTTTAGCCTGTAAGCCACACCTTGGAATTACCTTCAAGGACATTCAATTAATGAGAAAGGAGGGAGGGGATGGAAGGATGGAGAGGGATATAGACAGACAGAGAGAGGGAGAAACACAGACTGAGAAGGGAGGGAGAGAGAGAAAGAGAAAAGGAAGGAGGCAGGAAAAAGAATAAGTCCCATTCACTCAATAATCTGAGGAAACAGAAATTTGAAGAACACTTAAAAATATGGTTTACATCTTCAAAAATTAATGTGTATTAGATTCATGAGTATTTTGTGTACATTTTTTTAAGCAAGGTTTACTAAAGCCACTTGTTTTGGGCTTTTGGAGACCTGCAGTATTTGAGCAATCTAGATATAACAGCTAGATGAAAGTAGCATCTCAATCCTCTGGAGAGATGTTTCTGTATTTGTTTTGTGTGCTTTTTCAGTAGTAATTAGCAATATCTCTTTTTTCCCTAGTTTACTCCTTTACATTTCTTTCATAAGTATCGTATATATCCCCACAGTGTCACCTGAACAAAACAAAGTCATGGAAGTGTAATGAATGAAAATTGGTTGTGCATAAATGCTGACTCTTAATATTTTTATTTATTTTTATTTTGTATCAGAACATGTCCACATTCTTTGTGTGGAGTTGGTACACACATATAACACATCTTAATTCTTTTTTTTCCCATCCCCTTTCTTTGCCGTTTTTCACTCTTCGCTCTAGTCTCTTGAAGTGACTTTGAAAGATGAGTGATAGGTGTCACCTTAGTCCATTTCTACTGAAGACTCATCATGTTCCCAGAAATATATATAATAAGCAGTACTGTACCCAATAATATCTTCTATTGTAGGTATCAGTAAAGTGCTTGTTTTTCTTAACATCATTTTTATATAAACCTGAAAAACTAAGTGTTTTCCTCCCGGTTTGAAATGACATGTTCAGTTTTCTCAGTGATAGCATCATGTTTTCTGCAGCCACTTCTGTCACTGCTTTTAAATTTGCATTTTATTTTTTACATCATGCTGCAAGCCCTCTGCTTTACCATGATCTGATCATTTTGCACTTACAAGCAATCTTACTTTGCAAAATATCCTGACAAGGTATGTGATTGAGGGTTGATATATTAAATACAAAATCATGAGAACATTTTTTTTTTGCTATATTGGAGATTGATCCCAGGGCATGTGCAATGAGCTACATTTCTGACTCTAGTATTAGTGTTAATATTAGTATTAAATTTTGAGACAGGGTCTCTATGTTGCTAAATTGTGCTGGCTGGGCTTGAACCTATGATCCTTTCCATCTCAGTTTTCCAGAATGTTGGAATTCCATACATATTATGCCTGTCTGCAAGGGCAATTTTCAAAAACTTTTAAAAAATATACCAGAGAAAGAAAACAAAAGCATCTTTATTTCTAAGGGCTTTTATTAGGACATTATTAATATTACATATCCAAGAGCTGGGACTGAACATGCATCATTTCCTAAGCTTTGCTTGAGAAGGAAACCCATAGTTTATGGAGACTCTTGTAGCACTAGCTATGTTAAGAAGCACTCTGCAGGAAATGCTGACCTAACATGAACATAGGCCACACCAGTCATTTTCAAAATATCTTCTGCTGAGGCTTCTGTTTATAAAAGCAATTAGGGACAGCTTTCTGTGCATCCCTTTCGTTTCTTCTATTTGAAAATAATTTTCAAATATTTTAAATGTACTTCTATATGCATATTTTTAAATAAGTGTATCTATACTGAAAAATTAAAAATACAGAGAAAGAAGGATGGGAAGGAAAGAAGTAAGTAACAGAGAAAAAGGGGATGAGAAGGAAGGGAGAAAGGAGGGAAGTAACTGAGAAAGTTAGGAAAGGGTGATGGGAGGGAGAAATCTCTAGTCTCATTTCATTTCTAAGTGGAGTTATTTGCCTGAATTTGTTCAGATTCATCTTGACTGTAGAGACTTCTCAGTATGTTAGTGAGTAATTTCATTATATCATTAGGAAACTGGGGAAGAAAATTAAAGGGTTAATTTACTTTGGGCATTTTGTAAATTCGATTAGCTACATGTGGATCACATTACGTCTGTCCTGGTAATAACAAGAGCCTGGTGTTTTCTGGTAGGTAAACCAATCCACCAGTCATCCATAATCATTGATCTTCAGTGAATGGCCCCATTCTGACTCACGTACAGTAACTATAGCGTGTTTTCAATTCTACTGCCAAAACATATTATATTCCACAAATCTCTTATGAAGGTCTATTCTGTTTGCACTTGAGATATGAAATGGCATCTGAAGTGGTGATGTATGTACACTTACAGCAGTCCATTTCAATCATTATAACCTTTAAGCACCACTAACATCTCTCAGGATCCTTTGACCTTTTCTCTCTGTATTATGCTGTTTGACAGCTCAGGGAGAGACGCAGCATACCTGACATCTGGCATAAACAAGAAATGTTAATTCTTGGCACATAAAATTGCCGGCCAATTACAGATACTTGTGTGATGCATTTTGTTTCTTCCCAAGGCTGAAACACAGAGTTTGTATGAGTTTTCTTAATCTAACAATCCAAAAATTATTTTTGGTTTTCATAACAGGGTTTTGAGTCTGTAGGTGGAGGCATAGGTTAGAGAATCCTATGCCAAATAGTAAAAGAATTTTGTTATCTTTAGTATAAAATAAGAGGAATTTATGAAGTTTTAGAACAAGAGACAGATGCCTATGGAGAATAACACCCAGAGGATACAGTTAAGGTAATCTGACTGTTTCTGTAAGAATGGACAAAAGTCTGTGTCTTCCATAGGGATTGGGTTCTGGTGCATGTTATAAAAAGCAGTGAAGAATCCCTCACTCCTTTCTGACTCTTGGTGAGGAATATTAGAGGTATGAAACATCAGCAAGAATCTCAAATTGAAATACATGCTGCTTTGAGGAAGCCAAATCGTTGCCTGAACAATATAATTCCATCATGGAATTTTTCAAAGAAGTAAAAAGAGTTTCTAAAATTCCAAATTGAGTGGATCTCCAAATAATTCCATATAGGAGAACTAGAAAATGAGCTAACAAATGACTTAGTCACTAAAAGAAGTAGGCATCCAAACATCTCAGTTGCAAGTCTCATGTAGGAAAATTTAGAAGCAAAAATATGAAAGTGTTTTGCCTAAGGTATAGTATGTATGCATGCATGCATGTATGCATGTATGTAGGTAGGTAGGTAGATAGGTACTATGTATATTCTAAACTTTATTCACATAATTGGGACAGACTCCTAGGGTGAATTTTATAAGAAATTAGAATAACTAGCAGTTGAGTTTTTAGAAATCTTAAAAATGAAAACTTTAGACAAAATGAATTTAAGATTTGATGGAAAAAAGAATGATTCATGATTGAGGTTGCATACAAAACTGGGATAATTTCAGAACTCCAATTTAGCAGTGACAACAGCCATTTTTATAGTCCGAACAGGACCATAAAGTAGAAATCCTGCCTGGCTGGGTGCACTAGGATTTTGTCTTACTTGAATATGGTGCAATGTATTTGGATGAGGTCCGTTGGGAAATCTAGAATTGTATGAACAGTCATCTGATGGGCTGTTTGTTATTGGCTGAGGCTCATTCATTCGCTTTATTTGTTTATTTTTGGTCAGTTGTATAAAACATTTCCAGGTTAAATTTCAGTTTATTTAAATGGGAGCTGTAGTTACAAAGACAATCTCAGGCTAATGGCTTCTTTATTTGCTTTAGTAGGACTGTGAATAGATATCCTGATAAGGTACATACTTATTTTATGTACCTTACCAGGATATCTATATTATATATTGATATATCTATATTATATGTTAATATATATATATATATATATTTCTTGAACAATTGGTATCATGGAAGATTGTGTTTTCTTTTGTTTTCTTTTCTTGTATTCTAAAACAAAATAATGAATAAAAATAATGATACAGAATTTCAAAACAAAATAATAGGAGATGAACAATAGTTAATATATTACATATTGTTAACTTCAAAGTAGATGTTCAGGTTAAAGATATAGGCATAAAAATGGTCAAACAAAGGTTGCTCTTTCTAAGCTGTATATACTGTGTTGGTAAAAGAAAGAGAAAACTTTTACCCTTGAAATCAAACAAATAATAGGTTGAATATTTTGTAGATTATTATACTGTATCTTAGTCGTAAAACATGCAAGAAAATTTAGAGAAAACAATTTTGAGTAGGTTCCTTTGAAACAGTGAGGCAGTAGAATTCAGAAGGAGCAATGTGCCATATAGGAGCTGCTGTGGGATCAGAAGATGTAATAGTACCCATTGCTGGATGCTAAGAGAAGACAGAGGCGTCTTTTACAAAGCAGGATATAAGAACCCACATGAAAGTCTGCAGAGAACACCAAGTGTGATAGTGTGATAACAGAGTGTTCAGTACAATCTCTGCCACCTAGTAGGGGTGCAAATGTTTATGTTTCAGAATGCTTCCACATACTCTAACCAGGCTAATGTATCTGTAGTAGAAAGATTAAAAAAGCAAAACTGTTTCAGACATGTCCTCTCCAGGAACAGGGACAAACTCCAAAAGATAATTAAAAGATAAACTGTCTTCTGAGCATTCCCTATTCTTCCTTACTACTGTGATACCTTTAAAAAAACCATTCGCTGTTGCTACACCAAGGAGATAATCCATGGATAAGATTTATTCAGTGCAAAGCTTTTATTCCTGGCCTACAACTTTGTGTTATGGACTTTTGTTTTCTTTTTCTTAAAGATTAGTTAGATCAGAGTTTTAACAGCATATCAGAAATATTCCTAGTCTTAAATCCAGGGCTTTACATGACACAAAGTTGCAGGACCAGTGGGAAATCATTTTCCTTTAAAGCACATTAGCTTGAAGTTTACTCCCCCCATAGTGAAACAGAGTTTACCCAAGCATTGCTGGTGATCTCTTAAGGTCCTACATGCTTGGAGTTATAAGCTGATGACAGGAAGCTGATGATTACCTGGGCCATGCTGGCTAAGCCGGAAAATAACAGGTCAAAGAAAAGTTAACCGGAGACACATCATGCTGCAGAAACTGCCAACACCCGCTGGAGAACCTCTTGCGTCCATGCCGCTGTGGTGTCTCCCTGTTCTGATAGGAAGGAAGGACAGTGCAGTTCACTCCAGTGTCAACCACTTGTACTTCGAAGTAAAGGCCTTTGAATGGATGCAGAGCAGGGTTGCAGTTTACCATCAAGTACTTCCTTATCACTATTTTCCAGTCTTGTTATTTTAGGAAGCTTTTGTGGGAGAAAAAGGTTCTGCGCATTCTACTAAGAACGTTTGGCATGCCAATATTTTACCCATACCTTCTTGTTTTCTCAGCAGTAATTCTTCTAGTAGTCAGGCTTTATGAACTTTTTAGTTCATTATTTTTCTGATGTTCCCTCATTGCTTTGAATATTGCTTTGAAAAAGAATACAGTTTTGATGCTGAAATTTTCAGTAAAATTCAACAGAAAGGCCAAAGAAAGGGTTTGTTTTATTCTGTGTATTCATTGTATAAATTATAAGGTATGCAAAAAACTATTTGGTAGGAAAATTTGTATTTTATTTCTTCGTATAATTTTTTTGTGTAACAAAGTAACACTTGTCATTTTTGTCCATAAAACACTTAAGAAGTACATGTTCTCAGCTGAAATTCTCCTCTGTATATATTTTCCTCATTGTATTCTTCCTCTGGAAGAAACAAAATAATTAGAAGCAATGAGAGATAATTCAGCTTTTATTTATCTTTTAGCTGTTTCCTTTGGGCAAGTGTGCACATGCACACACATCCGAAGTTTCTTCTCCTTTTGGAAACATTAGAGACTTGTTAAGGAAGAGCACTATTTGGGTGAAGGAAAACTGTGCAGATGGATAAACAAAGTATTTACCAGTGCCCGCTGTTTTCAGCATACAGGTAAACTGAGGAAGACAGACGAAGGAAGACTTCAGAATGAACCTCAGCCTTTTCCTTGAAGATACCTGAGACTAGGGGAAAAGCAGTAGCTCACTGCTTTTAATTAAGGTGCTGAAAGCTGTAATGATTACCAAAGAACACGTGCAAGTTAGGCGAGAGTGATTAACAAGAAAAATCATGTGTATCATCACAATGCTAAAATCATCCCTTTGCTCTATTTATTGTTTTATTTTTTCTTACACATATTTTCCCATAATTGAAACCTTCTGCACAAACATTTTTCTATTACCATGATAATTTAAGCCCACTTTAATTTTAGTATAAACAGGTTAAATAATCCTATTTGTACAAAGAAACATCTTTAACTATAAAAACAATACCTTTCTACCTACCATTTCTTGTCTTTAAAGGCAGTTGTTTATCATATATATGACATTTTCCTCTAATTTGGCATCTTTCCACATTTTATAGAACAAGTTTTATTTTTTACGTGACTATTTTGCCTTTGAAGTTTGCCTCACGTGTTAGATTTTTTTGCTTTTATTTTTTACGTGACTATTTTTTTGCTTTTATTTTTTACGTGACTATTTTGCCTTTGAAGTTTGCCTCACGTGTTAGATTTTTTTGCTTTAATTAAGTTTATTGGTATATTTTAGACATATGTAATGATCATATTCACCATAAGGATTTATTTTATTTCATTGTTGGCACTGGGAATCGAATTCGGGATCTTTCGCGAGTTCTGTGCCGCTGAGCCGTAACCCCAGCCCGTCATAAGGAATTTGTACCTGTACATGATATATTTTGATTCTTTCTTTTTCTAATCCCCTATCCTCCTTTCAGCTTCTTTCTCCCTCCCTATTTAAAAAGTTGAGTGTCCATTTTATCCTTGTATCATTTTTTCCCTTTTCCCTTCCTTCCTTTCCTCTTCCCGCACCCTAGTTTCTCTTTCCTTCTGAATAGTTTCTTACCACTTCACAATAGCTGCTGTATATTTTGGCCCTTATTTACACTTTCAGTTTCTCACATAAGGGAGACAATTTGATATTTACACATACCAGTCCAATTTATCTGATTTATGAGTATGTTCTCAAAAAAATAAAGAATATGGTCTCAGGTTGCATCCATTTACCCAGAAATGCCTCAAGTTTATCCTTATTTATATCAGAGTAGTACTCCATTGTGTATTAGTCTTTGGCAGGTAGGTGTTTGGGTTTTTCCCAAGACTGAGCTATTACAAGCTGTGCTGCTACAAACGTGTGCACATATATGGCTGAGACATAATGTTTTTACTTCTTCCAGGAAGATACCCAAAAGGAGAATAGCTGGGTTGAATGGGGCATCTAATCTTGGTTTTTTGAGGAATCTCCACATTGATTACCACAGTGGTTGCACCAGTCTGCACTGCTATTATCAGTGGAGAATGGTTCCTTCTTCCCCACAGTCCTGCTAGCATTTGTTATTGGTTGACTTCTTGATGATAGCCACTCTTTCTGGAGTGGTGTCATAATTGATAAAATCTTCTTTATTCCCACATTTAAAAAAAATTCAACTATAATTTTTTCTTTTTCTTTTAGTTCTTATATGATATTTAAAATAAAAAGGATGTCTACTTATTTTAAAATTTTAATATTTTTATGTATTCCTCATACAGACAGACACATACACATACACACCCACACACCCCTACACACAGAACTTACATAGTAGAATCAAACAGATGAGAGTCTAAATACTGAATATTCACCTCAATATCTATGTTAGTCTGAAAATATCACTTAACCTCTCTGAATTCAGTTTGTTTCTAAAACATGGAAAATAACACTTTCGCCAATAAAGATGCTCTGCAGAATACTTACAATAATGCATCTAAATTCTTAGCAAAGCATTAGCTCCTAATAAATGTTCATAAATATCAACTGCTTTGAAAAAATGTTTAGAACATTCAAGTTTAATTTTAAAGGAAGGAATTTGGCATTTTTGCCAAATAGCCAGTTAGATGAACACTGTTTAATCTCCGAGCCACACTTCCTGTACTTCTCTGAAATTTTAAATCCATTCTACTGCTACAATTTCTGCAGTTGGAATGCAAGCCATTCTTGTCAAATCTATCTTTTTTCCCCTTTTCTTTTCTCCTACTCTCAAAATATCCTCCTAGATAAAAAAATAACAAAGCAATAACTATGGAACAAACAGCAAACTTTATTTCATAACACTTTTCAGCATTTTGCAGTAGTCTGAGCAGCACAAAACACCCAACAGAAAAGTCCAATCTTATTTCTGTACTATAAAGTTGAGGAAACTGAAACATCTGCAGGTCAGTTGAGCTGTACACAGTTATACCGTATCTGGCAGGACTGTACTAAATGCCCGGTTTCCCAGTAACTCTAATCCTTTTCCTTGTGCAGCATAAGAGCAAGCTGAATTCTACATGAAAAGGTTTTTTTTTTTTAATTTCAAAGTTTTCTAAAAGGGAAACAATTTATATTTTGTTGGGAAGCAAAGGTAGAGTTAGTCCAAGAGAGAACGATATAGAAATGGTTGGACACTTGCAAGATGTTCCAATTACATAAACAAGAGTTAGGTTATGAAGAAGATGTAACAGCCACTTTCCTTTTTTTTTTTTTTTTTTTTTTTTGCACCTTACAAGGTCTAAGTAAATAGCGGCTGAATTACCAAATATTCCTTTTCACTTGAGTTGCTTAAAACAGAAAATTCCTGGTATTTTGGCACTTGCTTTATGGTAGGGTAGACTCCGTATAAAGATAAATGTAGCCTGACAGTTTGGGTCATTGTTTATTTTGTATGTATTTATTTATTTTTTGCCCACTGTAGTCAAAGTTCTTCATAAGGGGAGAGAATTCTGTGTAAAGAATCATTCAGAAATAGTCTATAATATTAAAAGTAAGATTTAGACGGAGATATTTGTAAGAAAAGACAGTGAGTGGTGAGTTTCTTAGAAGCCAACTAGAGGGAAGCTTGGAAGAGGGGGAAAGTAATGTTTAAAACATTGTTCTATGTGATAGGGAAAAGCATTTTCTCATAAAAGAAGTCCCCATGAAGCATAGCAGGTAATGTCAATAAATCTTGAAGCAGGAGGGAAAAGGGAAGCCAGGAGGAAGATTAACTACTCTGTATTAATGAGCTTAATAACTAGAACAATAAGGAGATCAGAAGAATATTTATCTCTAAATGCTGAGCAACTTCCTCTTGACTTCATTATTTCTTTGGGTATCACCTATTTCCTATGAGATTTATAACTCTGTATACTCCTAAAAATTACAAACTAAAATTCAAAATGTCGAACACAAACTGCTTTATGGTATGGTGATGTAGCAGAGGAAATCTAGGTAGCCTATTTAGTTGTGATTAGATTTTTCTCAAACTATTCTGACTCTGCAGCTTTCTTTTCTCCTAAAGAATTAATGTGGCCCTGTGAACTGATAAGTTGGCATCCTAAGCCTTCTATCTAGAGTCCAAATTCTGTTTTAAACCCTAACCCAACCATCTAGTGCTCTGTGGTATTTATGAAGGGCTGATCATAGGCATCTTTCTCCAATAGTTGTTGGGGAATTGAGAAAAATGTGTGCGAAGCATTTTGACAAGTGAATGTCAAATAGCAGCTGTATTTTCTTTTATTTCCATCCTATTCCCATTCAGTAGTCTTCTCAACAAAATCTTGCATATTTTTGCAGCTCAGTAAGTCTAGATGAAACTGCTAGCATTTGTCACTTGAGACCTGAGTGATTGGCTATTTCTGCTCTACATGCTTCTTCCAGTCATTGCCCAAACCATAATAACAGTTATGAAATATAAGTTCAATCTCATTACTCACTTGTGTACCACACTTCAGCCATTGCTTAGCACAGATAAATCTCTTATGCTTCCCAAAGGCCCAAAACATCTGGCCTCAACCCAGTGATGCCTTCTCATTACATTATCCCAACCTCACAAGTTACCCAGAGTCACTGCCCTGCTCCATCTAGAAGTTACATCAGTTCACCCAGCTTAAGGGTCCTCTGCCTTGGCAATTGACCTTCCCAAATGTTTTCCTGACTCTTCCTCTGTGGTATTGCCGGCCCTGCAGAAATGGTCCCTTTCCTGAGCTTTGCATTTGAAGCAACCTCTCCTCTCATTCACTTGCTCTCACATTACTTGGGTTTATATGCTCCGTACCACTTTCCATTTGCTTCCATTTTATTGCTTATTTATTTTGTGTACTTGAGAACCTCCATCTGTTTACCAAAATAATTAGAATCTTCCTCCCTAGGGTTAGGGATTTGCTACATTGTACAGCCCTATTGCACAGACTTAAGAATAATTGTTAGTTTCAAGCAGGTGCTCAATAAACAAATGCCAGGAACCTGCCGAGCACTGGAGTGTTGTTTTCTAGCTTATTTATTTGAGGTTATGTGCTATAAAAGATTTCTCTCATAAAGATTAATCCAGTATGGTTTGTGATATAGAAGAAAGAAAACACGCTTCTTAATAAAACGACATGGAAAGTGGTGAGTTCCAAAGATTATGAACTTGAATGAGGTTTAATTTTGTGATCTGCTAATAGAAAGTTATGATCCATTGCTGAAGGCTCTGGCTAGATTATTAGAAACTTCCTCTGTTCATCACAGTGTTCCATATCTGTGCTTTACTCAGTGCTTCTGTAATTTTCACTAAGAAGAGGCAAGAAAAACACAAACTTGAGAGGGTGTGGGACTTGCCTGTAGGACCAAGTTTCCTTTGAATTCTCAGGTCTGATTTTGAAGATTCATGCAGCTTTTGAATTTTACCCCATAATTATTCATGGAGTGAAAATGAAGCCCTAAGTTGGACTGTGTAAAGCCCAGGGCCTCGCAAGTCCCGAACCTCTGCTCCTGGGGAGCCTACCCTTGAGTACAAGAAGTATGAAAGGCCTTGTGTCCTCTGCAGAGTTTATTCTGGGACAATGGGCTTTGTTCTTCAACGCTTACTAGCCGACAAACAAGCAAACAACAGAAAAAGGTGTTCTCCAATCTCCAACCACACCGCTCCTTTCAGCGTCTTGGCATCTTTTTAATGCCCCGTATTGTGTTGCTTAGTATTAATATTGTAGGACTAAAAGTACATTTCTCGGTCTCAATTTACTAAAGGAAAGACATATCTCTTGCATTGTAGAAAGGTCCTTCTGAATGCCATTTTTAATATTTAATTGGTTCTTTAAATCAACTGGTTTTAGATAACTATGTGTGTGTGTGTGTGTGTGTGTGTGTGCGCACACATGAAAAAGAAAGAACAGACAGAATGAAGAATAATATGAGAGAGAATGTGTAATGCATCCTGAGGAAAGTGTTTTCGAGTTCTCTCTTTTATCTTGAGTATGTGCTTTTATGAAAACTAGTTTGATTATGATAAGAACACGATGAAACTTTTTGGATGTACAGTTAAGAAGTTGTAGTTAAAGAAAAACTTGTTTTGTGAATTATTGAGTTCCAAGAGTAAATTTAATTGTATCTCATTAAGTAGTAGAACCAGGATGCATTAACCTCTTTTTGAATATTTTTATTAATAGCTATGTTTGTTTCCTATTAGCTAGGCACATTTAACCTGACACATAACAAGCATTTCTCTATTACAAGGTCACAAGTTTATCTTTCTTCAGTTTTTCTTTCTTCCTCTTCATGCAGAGGCATTAATACTTTGAACAGAGGCAGTGAAAATCATGAGTGTGTTCTTCTTTTGAAAGCCAAGATACAGGGAACGCTTTGCTTTGATCTTCTAGCTGATGTTAAACACTGATCTACAAATTTAAGCAAATATAAATGCAGTGTAAATATGTCCATTTTGGTGCAAATAAATCTTTAAGCTATTTTAATACTACTACATTTTTATACATGTTTCTCAAGAGCTGAAATGTTCACATATATCCATGTAACTCAAGTAATTGCCAATACTGACTTATAAAGCTAAGTACTTAATAGTACCCTTGTAAAAGTGACCTGGTATATAACATGTATGGGGACCTTAATCAACAAAAATCCTCTGATTCCTCATAAATAAGCAAATAGAATAGTCTTGTTGCCACAGTTGCTGGGGATTGTTGATCACAATTGCATCTCAAAATCTAAAATGACCCACTGAATTTCACACTGGCATGCAATTGCAAATCCACATAAAATTTTATGAAATAAGTCTTGCTCTAATGGAAATTTTCCACACTGGCACTCTACAAAGGATGCTTATTTTGCATGCAGAAGCAAATGTGTTAATGACTAGGAAGCAGATTCTAATTGAAAGAGTAATGGAAGATGCAAGATTTCTATTGTGATCCTGACAGGGATGGTGCTCTTACTTGAGAACGCAATTTAACAGCAGCGCTGAACTTCAGTGTTCCCATCTGTTAAATGGAGATCATGAGGAACACCTCTTGTTTGAAGATAAACCAGAAAGTTAAAAGAAAAAGTAATTAGATCTTTGAAGAAGAGCCTTATATTTGTCTGGAGAATCTTTTCTTTGTGTAAAGTTTACTGACAAATTATAATTAGACTACAACTTTCAGAAATTTGTTTTAAAGACTTTTAAAAGTTATAGATCTTGGTTGGGGATATAGCTCAGTGGCACATTGCCTGCCTGCAAAGTGCAAGGTCCTGAGTTTGATTTTAAGTACCAAAATAAATAAATAAATAAATAAATATTATAAATCTCTATCTAAAACTGTCTGATAATTTGTTGAGTAATAGAGTCATGAATAAATAGACTTGGTATGATCTTTTTGAGATTTCTTCATTATCAGTAGTTCTTTAAGTCACCAAACATTTACTTTAATGAACTCTGCTGCTAGGCACAAAGGAGTGACATAGATAAGCCACTTTGGTTGCCTTTACTCTGATTTTTGTGAAAGTAATCAATCAAGACATATGCAAGTCGCAATCAGTGAAAACAGGCAGAATGATGGGTTACACTAGGTATTCATGTTTCACTCTTCGCTAAGGTCTGTGCTATCTTTCTGACAGTAGAACTTTCCCTCATTGAAATTCACCATGGTAAAGGTAAACTGTTGAGGAGCAAAGCTTAAGACACACACCTGAAGTTAGGTCAAATTAGATTTTAAAATTTAGACACAGTCAACAGAAAAGAATATATGTATTTTTTGAAGACTTGCATGCTAAATACTTCTTTGATCATGTTCACATTTTTACTTCTATCAGAACTATGTGAAATAAGGGAAATTAAATCTCATTCTATAGATAAGGAGATCCAGGTTCAGACCAGTAAAATACAGTAACTTACCAATGACTAATTAATAGCTAGCATGGTTTAGATTGTGTATTTTTAAAATCACTTATATAATGCTTACTAAATGTTTTATATGTGCTCACTGGAAACTAGATTCCAATCTGTCTTACACTCTTTCTGTCATCTCAAGGTTTTTTTGGTTCCTGCACACATGCATGCCTGTGTGTGCGTGTGTGTGTGTATGTGTGTGAGTGTTTGAGAGAGATGTAATGGGTGATATGAATATTTTAACATGTTGATGGTTAAGTTATCTGAATCAAGCCAACTTTGCTGTGATCACCAGAGCATGTATACTGTCATCAGCTGCTGATTGGACAAGATGGCTCCTTTGCCTAAATTTTTCTATCTGCATTCATTCTGCATGCCACATTCTAGGGATACAGAAATAGAGGTGATGCTCCTATTATATGATACTTGGGGTCCAGTTGACAAGATAGAAAAGGTCATAAATGGTTTTTAGGAAACAAAGTAAGTTCTGTCAGCATGCATAAGCAAATACCTGAAACTTCTCAGGGCGTTCGGTTAATTACAGCTGTTAAAAATCATATAAATTATTATTATTTGTGAATTATCTTAATATGTTATTCATACATATTTCATTTTCACTGCATAGTAAACACTCTTCATACATCTATTTATGTAAAATAACGAACATCCTATATTTCTGCAGTTTTTTTCCTATGAGTTCAAAAGAATTTCATGCACATCAAATTATTTATTATCACAGCAGAGCAACAAGGAGTAATGAAAATCTTGTCTTTTAAAATTAAAAGTCACAGATAGAGTTTAAAGAAGTCACTGGTTTCCTTGCTTGTGATGGTTCTTTCAACATTTATTTCAAAGGCTTTAAAAAACCAGCATTTTTCTAGCTTTGTCAGTTCTACATCATCTTTTTGAATCAAGCGAATTACAAAGTGAGATTAACTATTCTTTTAACATTTAAACATTTTCAGATTTATTTATATAAATATACATGTGATTTCCTTAGCTTTTATTGCCCTTTGCACCTCTCTTTTCATGGAAAATTTAGATAGTTACCATCATCATCCTCTTTATAATGACATTACTTTTTACTTTTAATAAAAGACAACTTGAGGTTGAATATAGCATATCTCAGTAAAATGTGGAACCTTCCTGTCACACAGGTGATGTATATTTTTACATTTGGTTAAAAATTGAATCTTTTATTACTGTTTGCAGAGCTTTATGGTATACTGGTTTAAACCACATTATTTTTCCATTGTTGTATCTGTTATTAACATCTGGAAAATATATATATTCCATTCAAACTCATTGCATATTATTTCCACTGATCAAATTGGTCCTTTGTTTCCTTCAATTTTATAGCAAAAAACTTACCACCCTTTAAATTTTTTTAACTAAGTAGTTGAAAACAGTTTTGTCCATAATTTAAATCTCAAAATCCTCTGTTACGTAAAATCTGTTCTACATTAATTTGAGATGAACATCTCCACTGTCCAATCTGAAAAGTTTATTATTATTATTATTATTATTATTCTTTTTAAATTTTCTCTTGGGAAATAAACAGTTTTCTGAGTTCTCTGAGCCATGTCTTTTATTCTGTTACACAGTATCTCCTCTACCTAATATCTGATATTGTTTTTGTTATTGGAGTTTGTATAGAATGTAGTTTCATGATATAAATACTTTGAGTACAACTGTTAATCTGAATATATTAGTGTTAAGCTGCCAGAGGTGTATTAGCTACAATTGTGCTTATCATTCTGAGTCTACTGGAGGATGGTAAAAGGTGCATTCACCATTCATAAATTCAGCCTGTGGAACAGGGAAACCTTACCTTCTGTGGCAGAGTTCAATTCAGAAAGCTTCTGTGGCCCTTCCATGCTCCTTGACTTCATTGGTACAGCTTTCTCCATTGCCCATTTGTTTCCAGTCACCATGGCTCTCTAGACTGCTCTGTTTCTTGGTAGCTTCAGTCTTGCATGAGGGCCTTTGTCCTGGATGTTCCCAGAACCTGAAACTTCCTGATCTACAGGTTTGTTCTTCCCTGATCTTTATGTCTCTACTTGGTAAAAAGTGTTACCTCTTAGCAATATTCCCCTTTCAAATCACTCAAAAAGGGAAAAACTCTTGAAACTCTGAAAAAGTTTGTCAAAGAAGGAACACCAGATTTAAAAGAAGGAAATGAAAAAGGTTTAGAATGATGATTCCTGGTTATTTTTAAATTATGGAGTGGCAGAGCATATAGATTTTTTTTGTATGGGGGCTCAAACACGTGACCTCATGCTTGCCAGATAAGCACTTATACTGCTGAGCTAAACCCCCTGAACATGCAGATTTAAAAACAAAACAATCAGGTCCTGCTTTTTTGGAGTACATAGAAATATGCATTCCACAATTGTTTAGTCAAATTATAAGAATAAACTCTGATGCTGACATTCTTCAGCTAAAAGTCCTTGTACGAAAACATCAACAACAACAACAACAAATAATTGGTAAGGATTTGAAGATGCTCTTTGCAGTGTTATTTGAACTATCTGACTCTTGGCAGTCATTCATAGATTATCAGGAAAGAGGGTTGACAAATCAAAAGTGGTTGACATGCATTATAGATTATGGAATTTACAGTATAAGGTACAATAAGTTACAATTTAAGGTACACTATACACCTACAACTTTATATTGTGCCTGGATTTTTTTAAAGATAATTTGATATATACTGCAAAACTATTTATGAAAAGCTAAAGCACATGAACAGAATTACCGGGTTAGCCATTTGGATGACAGTTGCACAGAAAGTATGCATATGTAAAATCTTACCAAGCTGTATAAGGGGTAATCAAATGTTTAAATTTAAATTAATCATCACAGTAAAAGACATAATTCCATTAATCCCACTTAACATAATCCCTTTTTGAACACATGTAGCCTGTGATTCTTGTCGCTTTCTGAAGTAGTTCTGAAAGCCTTCTTTCCTGAGTGTCTTTACAAAGTGTGATCCAAGTGTAGTGAATACTGTTGCTGAATGCTATCTATTGGAAAATCAGGTTCATAAAAACATTGCAGTGTGTCCTCAGCCACCTGTTTCCAGGATCTGGCCCCATGCAACCACTGGCTCCTCCCTAAAGTTAAAATGACAGTGAAGGGTGAAAGTTTTGAATCTATTCACGACATCAGGCAGCCACTGCAGTGCAGCCCGAAATGTTCCCTGAAGACTTGCAGAACTGCTTTGAGAAAGTGCCAGAAACAATGAGCTAAGTGTGTTCGAAGTGAGGTGCAATATTTTGAAGGAAATGGTAATGTATCCTTTAATACAATACATTTTTTAAAAAATTGAAATACACCATATTTTGACCACATCCTATACACATTGTGTTGTGTGAATAGTAAGCTGTTATTCAAATAATTAAATAGTAAACCTTGTCCCTTCCCAGGTTCATTTCTGTTATGTTAAACTTTTAAAATTCTCTTCACAGTGACTCACCCTCATTTGATATATTTCTAATATATACTTGTGTATTATGCACTGTCGGACTGTCTTACCCTATACAAGTTCTTGAGAACAAAGCTTTCCTCTCGGTTTTTCATTCTTACCTGCTCATGCACTGTTAGCAGTGAGTTCTATCTTGTTCTGCTATGCACCATCCTCTCTACATAACATCTAGGGTTTTGGTGTTTTTTTTGGCATTTTGTTATTGAGATTTGTTTTACAGAGGTTCTTTTTATGATGTTGTAAGTGCTTAATGATACTGAATAGTTTTTGCTGGTTGAATGAGAGGGAAAAGAGGACAGGAAACGAGGGGAGAATGTGTAAGTATACTCTGAGTTTTGTCTAGTTTTTTCCACTTCACATCATCAGTGACCCTTCTTTCCCAAAGCCTAACCTGTCATTTTAGCATCCTGAAGTAGACCCTTGGTGTTCCTAAGACCCGGACTACATTGCTTTCTCATATATTCCCCATTCCTCCCCTCCCTCTGTTCATCACTTCCTCTTCTTTCTTATTCTTCCTCCTTTTCTCTATGTACATGAGAAAAGTCACTTAAGAAAAACCACGTGAGAGTTCTCAAGGAAATTAGAAAGCTAAGTATTTAGATTAAGAATCTAAATATGACAATGCAAAATAATTAATGATAATAACTGACACTTACTGAACATTTCATATGTATCACAAGGATACAATTTCCATAGATTAAATATTTAATCATAACATCCTATGATTTTCCCTATTTTACAGTTGGGGTACAAGATCAGAGTTAGTAAGTTGCTCAAGTTCATGTAATAAATAGAAAAAGCCAGAGCCAAACCCACACTCTCAGACACCTCTTGAAATTGTCTTTCAATATAGAAAACCATATTGACAGAATGTTTGCATTCTTAGCAATTATGCCTTTATTATACTACAGTATTTCATACTTTATGTCTTCTTTAATATCCAAAGGTAACATCCTATGGAAGATGAGTGTATTTAAGTGGAGCATACATTTTTCAGGTGGTGCCTCTTTTCATTAAGCAAGGCTACTAACTTCAGTGTGAATCTCAAGGTGATCATCATGTTGTATTGGACTGCCAAACCCAAAGTTATTAAAACTCCTTCATTCATATTACAGGCTGTTACATGTTCAATTTCTCTGTTAAGACATTTCTCTGGTAATTCATGACTACGAGAGGGTTATTATTATAATTTGATAAATATATTAGTGGCAGGGAAATTAATAAATATAAAATAAAGTACTCAGAATATATTGTATATTTTTAATTATACATTTTCAACTAAATTAACTTTTGTATCATGATTCTAATCATCTGGTTCATTTACCCATTTATCTGAACACCGCTATATCTGACTTTTATTGTTATTCTATATTCACCTTTATAATGGTGTGATTTGTGTTGGGAAAAAGCAGATGTGTTAAAGTGTTAAGTGTTAAAGTGTTAAGAAGGCATCTGGGGAACATATGGGTGGGTGGGTACTGTCACCTGGGAAAGGTGTTGAGCTGACCCAGTTTGCCTGGCAGGCTGTGGTTGGTTTGCCACTGAGAATGACAATGTGCAATTCTCTGGGGAAAGAGTCCTCTCCTTCTGTAACTCCTGCTTGCCTATCATTCAGGCTGTGTTGTGGAGTTTCCAAATGGGTTATGTCTATTTCTTGATTCCTTTTTTTCCCCCAATGCAATTCAAAGCTTTCTGGGGCCTATAAATGGAAGAACATTGACACAGAGAAGCGTGGAATCAGAGCCAATTATTCTGTCATAAAATAAGCTTTACTTTAAAAAAAAAAAAGCAAACTCTCAGCAGAGAGATATAGTATAAAATGGCATGCTGTTAGGATTGTTTAACGTTTTTCTTCCATACATACAGTCGAATCCTTTCACAAAAGCCTGCATTCTGTGCCTCAATCCCACCCGGGTCAAGCACTATGGGTTTTGAGAATCCAGGTCCATTAAACCTCAGAGCTGACTGCTGGAGTGAGGCTCCTTAATGAGATCACTTGACTAATAAATGGCATTTTTGTTCTTAAAAGTTCATAAAATACTTTTTGGAAGATCATTGCATATAATTTTCTGTAGCATTTAACTACAATGAGAGGTGAGGGAGGCATGTGGATAGGGGATCGATATAAAAGAGATCTAAAGAATGGCAAAGGTTTAGTGTTGACTTCTACAAATTATCACACTGCTTATTCCCAAGAATCTTAATTATGTCTTTCAGGACCTCATTATTTATTTCAGAGAGAATAAGGAAGCTTCCTCCAGGTTGCTGGGTCTGGGATCTCTACTTCTCTCTTTCATCTAAGCAAAAGAGCCTGGAATTGGGAGAGAAAAGGGATAATGATGGTAAAGTCTGAGTTTTTGAGCACAGAATTATATAGATGTTAAGAGCAGAGACTTAGTAATCAGGCTGGATTCAAACCTTGCTTCCTCTACTTACATTTGTGAAATCTTAATTAACCTTTACAGTTTCACAGCTCTCATCTGTGAAATAGAGGTACTGTCTCCCATGTTATGGGATGGTGTGAAGATTATTGCGAATGTAAGTGTGGAGTAACATCATACCTGGCCCAGAGTCAGTTCTGAAATAGTAGCTGTTACCATTACTATTGTAGCTGTTACTGTTCTTGTTACTACTAAACTACTAAATAATTTTTTCATTGCATGTAAAATTTTCCAAAGCATAACAAATAAAACAGAAAATCATACTCTTTCTAAGTTATTTTTATCATGTTAGTTTACATAAAATGGTTTACAAATAGACATAAGTATGGAGCATGATCTTCCCATGAGATGAATTTTTTCATGGAACCAGAAACACTCCCATCCTTATCATGGTATTCTGATTGAATCCAGGGAGTTTGCACTGAGCTGCATCACAATCCATTTTTATTTTATTTTTCATTTTGAGACAAGGCCTTGTTAAGATGCTGAATTTCCCAGGCTCAAACTTGCAATCCTCCTACCTCAGCATCCCAAAATACTGATATTACAAGGTTTGGACATATACCTCCACATATGATGAGAAGCTCATATTTATTTATTGAATCATATATAAGAATTTTCCAAAATTAAGCCAAATGATTAATTTACTCTCTTCACAAATATAAATATCCATGGTATTGTCTGTCTATAAATATCTACTCTAATATATAGTATTTGAGAGTTAAGGGTCAGTGGTTTCTCATAATGAAAATTGTATTTAAATATTAACTTCAGTTTTACCCATCAGTAACTTGTACACAAAGTCAGTTGAAGCTATGCATTGACAAAGTAATGCGAAATGAAAAAGTAATCAGTCATACAGGACAATCATTCAGAGTACATGTATTGATCTCTAATACAGAAAGCAGCAGGAATGGACTTCAGCAATTAAATTTAATTAAAATATAGTAACTATCATAAGAGATGAAGGAAAGAAATTCTAGTGGGATAGATGTCCTGAATCCTTATAAAATTTGAGTTTTTTGATTTTTATCCAGGACTTCTTGCTGAGTGTACTACCAGCACTTTCTTTGTTGAGGTTGGAAATGGCCAGTCGATGTTCTCTAGTCTGTGTGCCTGTAGGCAATTATGTGGGATGCTCATAAACCAAAAGAGGGGAGGAGAGATTTCTTTCTACAAAGCCTCTTTTATCTGCCCTATCTATAACTTAGAAGATAAAGCATGTTTTAAAGAATAATTGATAGCACTTATTTAGAGGTTCGTATTGCTAGAAAAGTTTTTTTAAATAAAAATAAATATATAACTGGGTTGTAGGACTGGTCTCTACATACTTTCATTTCTTTTATGTTATAAAGACCTTTGAGGATCATACACTTTAATTGTCTTTACATTTAGTGTTAAACTCATATCTAAAATCCTTGAATTTTAAAATCATTGGTTGGACACCCAACTTGTATATCTTATTTTAAGAATTGAACAATTAATATTTCCAGAATTCTTCAGATACCTCATAAAATTCTACTATATATTGGCATCTTAGTAAGTATTCACAGTACAAACTTTTATTTAAATGCATGTCCCTTTTAAATTTCTCAAGATTAATTTTTTTATTGAACATTTTCATCACAGGGCCATCATTCCTATGTCTTGCTGCCAGGCAGGTCTGCTTTGAATAGACTGCCTCTTTGGGTGGCTTGTACCACTTCTCAGGAGGGCTTTAATTACAATAACGGAAGGAAAGTCGTTGACTTAGTAGGCCAAATGTCATCATATTACAGTTCCTTAAGGAAAACACTCAGATGGTCTAAAAACTGTAATACAGTTAATTTGTGGTACAGCGGTTGTAAACGCATGTTATGTACCTGCCTGATGGGTACTGACCTTTTGACAAACAACAGGATGATGTTCATCCATGGGACTGTTTTTCTTTATCAGAAATCATGTTCCACGTCTTTGTGCTCTTTAGTTATGCAGAGAGCTAGTGTCAATTATCCTGCCTAGGAAGCTAGGATCAGCTAGGAAGGCCGCGATGCACTGATCATCAACCTTTAAAAATTCTCCTGTTGACCACAGGATAAGAATTCATCAAATTGAAGAAACAGAGGAGACATTTCAAATTATCAGGATCTCATTTTATATGCATGATGTTAGCATGCTAAATACAAATCAAGATTCTTCCTCCTGCCCTGCGGTAGTATCTCATAATCAGGGCTCAAAAGTTAAATAGAACAGGGCCTTTTTCTCCTTGTCCCTTAATAACTGAATCTCATCCCAAACAATGGCAGCAGATAAGCATTTAATGAATAGCTTCTCTGGTTTTAAAGGTAAAACAAGCTCCTCCTGTCTGCACAGGGACATGAGGAATTTCCATGATTTAAGGCTAGAGAAATTCTGCTGACATTTAGGAATGATTATTCTCATTTGGAAATATTTCCAAAAGTTAGTTAGAAATAGAGCTTAAGAGTATTGACCACTGTGCAGAAATACAGCTCATCCTAAACCTCAGCTCGCCGCTACCTTCCCTGTGCACCTGCTTCTGCAGCGTGCTTCCCTCGGTCACACGAATTCAGCAGAAAGGGTCTTGTGTTTTGTCATCTCTACATTTTGAGTATTTCTCAGGACCAAAGTTCTTCTCTACTGACTTTCTATTCAAAGAATATAAGATTTTTTTTTTTGGAATATTTACATTGACTTCTGTTCTCTTGAGAAGAAAATGTTCACCCCATTTCCCACCCCACTCCGCCCCACACAATTTTTATTTTTTTCTGTCTGTACACATCTATTATTCAGTCATTTGTTTTAATGGAAATTTATCCTTGTTTTATCTCCCTTGTGCTTTTTTATATATAATAGTCATTATACATCCAGTAGTAGTTGTCACAGTGTCCCTTAAAAGTGAACAAACATCATTATAAAACAACTCATGCTGTCCAACCTGATTGCTAGTGGGTGCTAAGTGTTGCTGCACCTCCACACTTCAACGTATCTCACTGTCAACCAAGCACAGAGAGCTTGATAGCAGCATCCCCAAATCCTAAATTGTCATGCTTTGCTCTCCAGATCCCTGTTTAATCAGGGGGAGTTGCTTTGCTATGGTATATTTTTTTTCAGTTCTGCATCTCTGCTTCTTCCACAGAGCCTACATTTTTAATATTTAATTAGTTGGATCTCCATGCAGGATAATTAAACATGACATAAACATAAACAAAACAATTATCCAGCCCACATTATTGTACACCCACTAGTTGTCACTTAGGCCTCTGCATGTCAGCCTTTGGTATCCAAAGCTTTGGCATCCACAGATTCTACAAACCATGCATCACAAGTATTTTTTTAAAAGTGTTAAACTGAACATGTTCAGATTTTTGTGATGTCATTGTTGTCTAAACAATTCAGATAGTCTCTGACTTGACCATGAGGTTCAGCTTAGGCCTTTTCAACTGCAACACTAAGAAAGTGCATGCATGAGGCGAAACTCCAGATCATATTTTGAATATTGCTCTTTTCCTTGAGTAGCAATTTGCCAGTATCTGCTATGATCCTCTCTCTCAGTGCTGGGGATTAGTAGAAAGCAACAACCACTAGTCAGCTAGTCAGTCATGAGGGGAAACATTCAAGTTTGATTCCACAATGCTCTGGGTTGCTAAGCTATGATGGTCAGTAAGTTAGATGCAATAAAGACATTTTTGATTTATGATATTTGCATTGTATGATGGATTTTTCAGGACATAGTTCCACCTTAAATCAAGAGTATCTGCATAGTATAAACACTGTTGACATAGAGTTTACATTAAGCATTGTAGATGTTATTTAAAGTATACAGGACAATCTGGGTAGATTATATGCAAATATAATGCCATTTTTTATAAGGGACTTGGTTATCTACAGATTTTGGTATCCATAGAGATCCTGGAAACAACCACTTTTAGATACTGAGGGACAGCTGCAGTTTTAATTTAATCCTTACAACACACTTATGTGTTAGGTACTATTATCTGAATTTTACAAAAAGAGGTACTGAGAGCAAAAGAAGCTTGCCCTGGTTTAGAGAGCTAGTAGATGCCAGAATCAGAGTTGGATCCTCGACATGTATTTTTGTTGTTGTTGATTTTTGTTCATCTTGTTTTTACCTAGCCAATACTCATATTTTTGCCACTATCTACTTTTTTTTCCCAGTGGCACAGGAGCTTGAACTCAGGGCCTTTGCACTGAGTTGCATCTTTAACCCTTTTGTATTTTTTTTTTTTTATTTTGATACAAGTGCCTCTTTGAATTGCTGACTTGTTCATCCTGGGCTCAAACTTGTAAGCATTCTGTTTCAACCTTGAAAAGTATTAGGATTATAGAAATGTGCCAACGTACCCAATTTAGACTACTTTTTATAAGCTGTGTTGCTTTTAAAAAGACATTTACTCTTTAGAGGGACATCAGCAATTTTAAACACCAGTAGTCCCCAGTGTATTGAATTCATGGACTCAGAGGTCAAAACTTTGCTATGTCCCACATGACTGAGTCACTGCATGGGAGAAAAGTCAACCCTTTGAGTGGTTTACTCTGTGATCATGCTGTCAGATCTGAGTCCTTCTCGCTACATTACCGGGCCTTCCTCCGTCATCTTAACTTTCCGCATTTATGAAGTGGGATGGTCAGAGAACTTTTTTCGTAAATTTTTGGAATATTAATTTGGTAATGTATATATTTTGGTAAGATCAGTATCTAGGTAACAGTAAATACTCAATTTTAACTGGTTTTATATTCTTTTTGTACTGTGGTACTGATGATTAAATTCAGTGTCTTACACATGCTAAACACTCATTCTACCACTGAGCTGCATGCCTGCTTTTTGTGTTTTAGAGAGAAAAATACATAATTCCTGAAGGTACAGTTATTTTAGTAAATGTTTAAATGAATGCATATTTTTGTTACTCATGGTATTATTCACACATTTTAAATAGCAAGACTTGTACATATATGGCATTATAATTAGCTCAGCCTGTCTATCAACCATAGCATGTATATGGATTTTCCAGTTTTTATGGCAATGCCATGGTCCCCACAGAATTCAGATCCTGCATGTGAATACCCAGAATTGTCTCATGCAATCCTCTCATTTTTCAAACAGGAAAAAATTGATACCAAAGAGTTCAAGTGAATTTACAAATGGCACATAAATCTACATGCCAAGCTAAGACTAACTATTGAATCCCATAACTCCAAACCAGTGATCTTTCCTCCTTCCAAATATACCCAAAATATCAGATTGGTTTTTAAAATTTAAAAAAATAACCTGGTCAAACTCTATTGTTTCCTGAGCAGTGTTTTAGACTCTGAATTTCTATGATTCTACATGATGTTTTGATTTTTGATGTTTTTGCCTAGTTATGTGGTAAACTTCCTTTTGAATTTTCATTTATAAGTGATCAAAAGAGAATTTTGGAGAGACATTCCATGTTCTGTCTACCTGCCACCATTAGAGGTTATCTGGCAACCTAGGGAATGATGATTCAATCCTTAATGTTAAGATTGTTCTCCTGACTTCCTTCATGTTTCCTCTGATAAATAAATGGGTACAAAAACAGACTCTCTTAATTTATATTTGAAAATATTTCTCTAGAGAGAAGCAATAAATGCTTTAGTTTCTTTTTTCAAAATACCAGTATAAGCATTTATGAATGACAGGTAGGACGTCAGTGATGTAAACCATGGTTCTCTAAACATTCTGTAATGTAGCGTACTCGAATTAGGAGCTAGAAAGACCACTCATTACGTGCCAACTCAGTGTCTCCTAATTGAGTTAATAAAATAAATGGTTGAAAGTAATAAACACACTCCATAAACTTCCTAGAAGACATATTGTTAAAATAAAATGCTGTACAAAACAAATATGAGCAAGTCAGGAATTCCCAATACCTTAAACAACATATGGTTTCAAAAAAGATAAGAAAAATGTGTAGAAGCAGGAGACTTGAGCTCCACTGGGCTAATTAAACAGATGCATTTTTTTTCTCATAGAATATCAACTGTCTCAATGTGTTTGTAAGAAAAGTTCTATGTATTACCTGAGATAATATTAAGGAAAGCAATCAAACTAAGCAGGGAAAATCAGCAGGAAAGCGTGTTTCTTGTGAGCTCATTTGGAGAATAAAAGCATCATCAGTAGGAGGATGAATTGTAGTAGTAATATTGGGTTAGTAGTTGAGGAACAAGGCTCAGTGTCCTTCCAGTTGAAAAATGATCAATAAACATTATGTCCCACAGATTAACATTCTTAGGTAAGTTTATTCTTGAGTTGGATCATGGCAGAATCTAGTGTTCTCCTGCAGATGTATGATGCATTCTTGTTTCTTGAAGTGAAGTCTTTTTATCTTGGTAGTTGAAGACTATGTACATGACCTTTTTTTTTCTTCCTGAGGAGGCCTGCTTCCTTTATTAGGATCACTTTTATACAGAAGTGTTTGCAAGAGAGAGCAAGCAGTTACATTGCATTTCTTTCTGTCGTTTCAGATACATATACCTGGAGTTAAAAAAAAAGCTAATATTCCTAAAATTCCTATTTTATGTTGTTTCTTTTTGGAAAAGTGAAAAGGAAAGAAATTAATTGAATTAGTAAAAGGAAGTTTTATTGCAGTTTAGGGATAATTGTAAGGTAGAAGCATTATACATCAATTACATGAAATGTTTTGCTTAAGGAGCACTTCCCTTTTAAACAGTTGAGTATTATGGCCAGAGGTTTTGAATCCTTTCCTCCTGGAAACTGCCCCCCTCCAGATACTAAGCTATTGTTTGAAAATTTAACTAAAACACATTTTTTTTTCATTTTTAACCCTACCTACTTTAATGGAATCCTCTTCTACTGATTTGAAAAGCAAAATGAAGTCTTATGCATCCAATTTTTTTTTATATTAGAGAAACAATCAGATTAAAGTAACTCCTTAAGAAGGAACAGGAAGATCATGTATCTCTTAGTCTGGGACAAGAATATAAGCTCTGCCTGGCACTGGAATATAGTATAAAGAATTTTTTTCATTATACTATTGCTTTGAAATACCCTATATATGTTTTCTGGTTCTTATAAATCAAACTTATTGACCAATGGAACATATTAGTCTGTTACTAGCCATCTTACTTTCACCAATAGTTAAGTGAAAATTAAAAACTAAAATATGGGTAGGGAAAAATCATTTAAGTATCTAGGCTAAAGCTACTATTATAATTGAATTTTATATCAGGAGATCTTTGTAAAATGTAGAGAATCTCATGTGATATAAATAGTCTTTTGGGGTGAGGCAGTTTGGGGATTAAGCCAGCACCTCAAATGTGTTACGTGAAGGTGCTGCCACTGATCTATTTCCCCAGCCCTAAACAACCATTGCTTTTTGAGAGACTTGGAAGGATAAGATGTAGGTAAAATGAGTGAAACGTTGTTTTCTTGCTGACAGTCATCCCTTTCATTCCTCAGTTTTGATTACTGGAAACTGTAGAAGAGATTCTGAATTAAGGGTACTAAAATATTTCTTGAGATGTGAATCTTTAATTGACTGGAAAATATTAATTATATTGACTGGAATGTACCATCAAGAGAGATCTAATAAAAATATTTGATAGAAAGCAATGACCACATGGAGGATTTAAAAAATAAACCGACTGATCAACATATTACATGTTTGCAATCAAAGTTCAGAAAGCAACTGATTGTTAAGGAAGATATGTATGCCTGTGTTTATGGCAGTGTTACAGTAGCCATGGAATCAAATTAATCATCAATCAACAGATAGATGGAAAAGAAGTATGATTCACACACAGTGAAATATTGCTTTGCCTTTGAAAAGGATGAAATTTTCTTTTATAAAAAAATATAAAAATGGAAGATATTATGCTAAATTAAATAGACTAGACACAGAAAGGCAAATACTGTGTGAAGTCTCACAGAAGCACAGAATAGAATGATGGATTTCCAGAAATAGGATAGGAAGAAAAGGGCAGATGTTGATCAAAGGATAAAAAATGCTCTCACCACAAATGGAATACTCATCTACCATAAATGGTGATAAATTTCAAGCACTCATAGGGAAATGAATGCACCTTGAGACCATAATGTTAAAGGAATAAATTAGACACACAAATTTAAATATTTACATGGGTTCTGTTATGTGAGAAACCCAGAGTAAAAACAAAGAGCAAATTTTAAGAAATAGCAAATATGGAGGTAGATTATTCCCAGAAGGAAAGTGGATCAAGAGATGGAAAGAAGAGAGGAAGGACTGAACAAAAGGACCTGGGATGTGTTGTGTACATGTACTAACTCCACACAAGGGATGTAAATGTTTTGTATCAAACACAGGTATTAATAAGACAAAATAAAATGCTCTTCCCACAAAATAATAAAAAAAAATGTGTGAGCTAATGGATGTGGATGTGTTACTTAACTTGATTTAATCATTTCCTACTATATACATATATCAAAACATATTACTCTCCATTTAAATGTAGTTATTATTTGTCAAATAAAAATAAAGATTAAATTTTTCATATCAGAGTTAAACACTAAATGAATGAGAATTTTAGCTGAAATTTGAATTTTAGTGGTAGCATATTTCCTGGTACATATTTCTCTATAGTATCAGAAGAGCTTTCTTTTAGCTAAACTATTAAAATCATAGAGAAGATTGTTGAATTGCCCATTTTCCAGCTTTGAAAGATGTATCTTCAGGGTAGAACAGTGATAGATTTTTCTTTTTGCTTATCTGCATAGCCAGGAAAGGGAAGGCCTCAAAAGATAACAGAGAACAAAAGCAGATAACATGAAACATTGAAAATGCTTTTTTCTGGCTCAGTTTTCTGTCTTTCATCACAGCCTGAAAATTATGATGTGTATTTGGCCTGAACCAGAAACCTCTGTGAAACCTGTACCATATCATTTTGGTCCCAAAGCACCTACTCTCTTGATTTGAAGGATAGAGAAGGATTACTGTTGTTTATTGACTTCTCTGAGCATTGGGGTGTTTTGTTGTTGTTCTCTGCTTAGTTCAAAGATTCTGGCATCATTGTGTATCCTGCCACAAGCAAATATTTTGATAGTCATTATTTCTTAAAGGTCAGGTGACTTTGTATTGTTTTGATAGTGCACTTTATAATGAAGCTACAGCTTTTAATTTCAACCTGTCTTTGAGAAAATTTTGATGAAAAGGTATACAGATTCTTTTTTAAATAATTACTTAGATAGTATTTAAATCTATTTTAATGGAAGGTTGATGTGTTAATAATGGTTAGTAGTACTGAAAGAGAAAGAACATTTTTTCCCCCTTCCTTAGGAGGCATTTATGGTCTTTGGTAAGAAAACTCTTACAGTTTGGTGCAGTGACTTCATCTTCTGATATTGACTTTATTTCTATTTACTAGTGAAAATGAATGAAATTCTGCTCTTAAATAGGAGCCACAAAATAGGAAAAGAACAGTGGAGGCTCCATGACATTCCTTAAAGAAGGAGTTTAAATTTTCATAAAAGAAAGTGAGACCTAATAAAGAATGGACAGAGTTATTGTGTTGCTGTTTCTGTATTCCCTAGCTCTTAATTATTTTAGTTATTTTACTGCTCATTTTCCATTTTCCCCATCTATTGAGTTCTTTTGTATCATTTGCAACTCTGTGCAAACCCCCCTCTGGAATTAGCTTCTGAGAGTTGATGTGAGAATTATAACCCAAAACCATCACCTCTGGATTCATTAAAGGGTGAGATTCCTGTAGTTAGCTTGCTCTGAAGAAAATTTCCATTTTGCAAGGCAGTGTAAATTTTGCATATCATTTTAATAGCAAGATAGGTCAATCAAATTATAATTGGCTCCAATTAGTACTCCCTTGAGCTGTAAGTTTCTTTACCTTCTCCTGGACTGCACTTAAAAAGAAAATGTTATTTACTGTCACAGAAGTCACAAAAATGCCTATCATTCACTATAAATTATGAGGCAAGTGCAAGTCTAGCATCAGAGCACACTGAAATGCATATTGTATCAAGTGTGGCAATGTGCAAAATGTCCTATTACATAGCATTTTCTTATAGCTGAACAAACATGTTTGGCGATGAAAATTCTAGTCCCCTGTGTCATTTTGGTTTGGGATTAATCTTAAGATCACTCTCTAACATGCTTTAGGGTCTCCAAACTGTTCTGAAAGGTATTTTAATAATAGAAATGAGGAAGCATAAAAATGCAACCTGTTCTTTCTTCAATTCCAAGATTGCCTCTTTGATGTTCTCTTCCTGGTCCTCATTGATATACCAGTGAATCCACATACACACGAGCTAGGGATTACGATGATTGTTAGTTGGGTCTATAGCTTGTGGAATTTGTGAGATCTTCATAAAACACCTCAGGAAGTTCTCACTGATTCTTATTTTCTCTGTAAAAATTTAAGCTGCTTTTCTTAGCAATTTTATGCTTCTTTGGCAGCCTTTTAGAAGGAAGCTTGCCAGTAAATGCTTATGGTAATTGTGTTCATTCTTTTCAATTACCCTGAGCCTTTGCTGGTGTTCTGTTTTGGGTATCATTGGATATTCCACCCACCCCATCTTGAGATCTTCTTGGAGCAAAGAAAGAATAATTTCAATTGGAGAAAGTTCTTTTAAATAAATAATAAAGTTCATGAGAAAAATAGTTACTGTGCTTAAATACCAAATGGCCTTTAGTGGTGCTCTCTGCATTTCTGTGAAAATAAATATAAAGGAAAGAGTGTCACTTGGGTGCCTGATGAACCCTGCTAGATCAGTGGCAGCAATTGTGGTTTTAGGGAAGGTGGAGGCACTTACTATGAGGAAGTTACCAGAAAGAAGAACTTACAGTGAAAACAAGAAAAGGCAGCATCTTGTTAGAGCATGATAAAAGATGGTGTCACCTAAAAGAAACCCTACAGTGCCTCAAAGAAAATGGTAGAACCCAAAATGTTAACAACAGAGCCCTTCATGAAGCTTTATGAACTCGTGAAAGCTTGAGTGATGCCATCAAATGGCTCATAGTTGCTCACTGAAGACAGCAACTAAGATGAGAAACAAATAGGAGATATGGAGCACTGCATTGTCAGGGACTAATGGAAGCTCTGCAGAACTTCTTGTGGGACTTAGAAGAGTGTGACCATTCTGCAGAGACAGGTAAGAATTAATCAGGAGAGTTAAGGCATTGCCAGACTCATAGCCTGGTCTATAGATAACACTAAGTCAGAGTGAGGTTTAGCAAACCTTTTCTTATAGATCAGGTAAATATTCAAAGGGTTATGGACCATATAGAATCTCCATCTTGATGTAACAACTCAGGTCTTATAGCATACAAGCAATCATAGCCAACAACAATTGAATATAATTTTGATTCAAAATATATAGTTTATAGAGCAGGTGAAAGTCTGGATTTCACACACACACACACACACACACACACACACACACACACACACACACACCTGTAGTACTAACGTCCATCCTAGAATCAACCCTAAAGTATGAAGGGAGAAAGGAAATATCAATTTTAGTTGCTTTGTCATCCCTGATCATTTGTTCTATTTATTTTAGGATACTCACAGGTGAGAGTTGCTAGTACTGTAAACTAGAATGGATTTGGTGGATGTTTACAGTCTAAACAAAGAAACCTAGTATATCTCATAATCTTGCCTCTGAAGCAAAAATTTACAGCATCTGCAGGGTAGCACTTTGAAGCAGTAGGAGTGTCCATTGATGCTTTCTGTGTTGCCCTATAGAATGTTCCTTTTAAGTTTTGAATATGTACCACATCCCAGACCTTCTGCCAAGGTAGTGTCAACTCTAAGTATCACAGCACAATTCTCATCCCAGCTATAAATCAGTGATAGAAATTCTGAATGACATGAAACAAGCCTTCACACACTTTTGAATATACCTTATTTTAAATTAAGTCAGACTTTCCAGGTAGCATCACAGAAAATGACTGGATCACTTTTACATTTTGCCCAGCTGCAATTTTATTTGACAGAATTTTGTCTAAAAAATACTGTGGCACAGGATTAAATCTCCTTCATAATAGAATTTTATAATGGAACTAGAAATAAACCCTAAATGTCAGTAGTTTGTGTATTAATGTATCTCTAGGTAAACACTGGAGTGATATATTTCATGGTAAATTGACTGGCCTTAGACTGAAGTGATGTGGGAAAGGATGTGGCTGGGGAAGTGATGTCATTAATCATATTTACATTGTAGAAAACAAAGTGCCAGTACTTCATTTTCCTAATTCACAGCTTTGATTGGTAAGCTCTCTTAGCTCTCTAATAAAAAATGTTTCATATTCCTAATATTCACATAGTATTGTTAATAGAAAGCCCACTGGCCAAGTGGTTTTTGCATAATGTGCTTATGATTTACTCAAGAGGTTGTGAAAGATTTTGTGAAGTCTAGCTTGAGTAAATAAAGTTATCATTTTTAGTACAGCTTTTTATTTATCATAATATATGAAATGATCTTGAAAAACCCCCAAAGAATAGTGAATTGGTATATATTTTACTTCACTGTATACAATTAACATTTATTGCAAATGCAGATATTTATGGTAAGTAAACTCTGATAGTATTAAAGGAAATATATTTTACTTTATTCAGAATGCAATAAATCACAGAATTCTCAAATGTTTTTGATCATAATAATTCCTTATATATTTTAGCATAGACCTGCAGGCAGTAAATGAAAAGGTGGTGCAGATCTTTTCTCTAACATAAAGTTTTTGCTTCATTCCATCTTGAAGAGAATGTTAAATCAAAATTAGGTGCTACAAATTTCTGTGCAGTGCTTCTGACACCATGTCTTTTTAAATGCAGGTTTGATCTATAAGTCTTTAAGGATCTCAATTTTGTTTAAAAAATTATTGATTGATTGAGGGGATTCTAGGTTGATATCACTTTTGTAATACTTCATCCTCTTTCAATGTCCTGATCTTATAATCATATTGTTTAAAATATGATTCTTCTTCCAAGTCTAGACTTCCTCCCCCTTTTTTGTCTCTGGTCACTTACTTTTGTTTGGAAATGTAACCTAGTGCAGTTAGGACTCTATCTGATGTTTTATAAATGCTGGAATGGTGTTAGTTATCATTTGTACTATTTCCCAGTGTGGTTGTGACCAACTAAACTACATTTTTTTTTCTTTTTGGTTCAGGGGATTGAACTCATGACCTCGCACTTGCCGGGCAAACACTGTGCTACTGAGCTATATTTCTGGCAAAACAGCCTAGCTTTATTGTGTTATAGTTCTGTGAATCAGATGTTCAAATCAGAGTCTTAGGAATAGCACCAAGGGGTTAGGAGCTGGCGGGGATACCTTCCTCTACAGGCTTTGAGGAGCATCCCTTGCATTGCCTTTCACAGCTTCCTTAGGCGCCCACATTCTTTGGCTCTTAGCTGACAACAGGCAGACTTTTTCCTTTCAGAGTCACACCTTCTTCTCTGACCTCCTTGTGCCCCTCTTCCTTAAAAGAACTGTGGTGATTATATTGGAACCATCTGGATTCACAGCAAGATTCGTAACTTCATCATCTTACACAATCCCTTTGCCCTGCGTACTTAATTTCCTGTTACCTTTATAACAAATTACTATACATGTAATGATGTATATCAAATTTATTATCTTACAGTTCTTCAGGGCAGTAGTCCAAAATCAATTTCATTTAGCTAAAAGAAAGAAAGAAAGAAAGAAAGAAAGAAAGAGAGAGAGAGAGAGAGAGAGAGAGAGAGAGAGAGAGAGAAAGAAAGAAAGAAAGAAAGAAAGAAAGAAAGAAAGAAAGAAAGAAAAAGAAAGAAAGATCAGTATGTAGCAGCACTACTTTCTACCTGAAGATTCAGAAGGAGAATCTAGGACGTCTGTATCGCTGCCCTTCTGGCTTCAGTGAGGCTACCCTAGTGCCTGATTCATGGCCTGTTCTTTCATAGTTTTCAAACCTAGCATCTAGCACCTTGGAATATTTTTTTTTTTACTACCTCTTTACTTCTATTAGCACATTTCCATTTCTCCACCCATGACCCATCAGTTTTGCTTAGGGGAATCCTTAGTATTAGCATTTGACTCACCCAGATAATTCACGATAATCTTCCCATCTCAACATCCTTATTTATTTTAATTATATATGAAAAAGGTTGCTTGCCATGTCAAGTAACACTTACCCTGGTTGCAGAGATTAAAATGTGGATATAGGTGAGTAGTCATTCTACCCATGAAACCAACTGTATGCATTTAAACAGTACTAGTACTCATCAGGCAATGACTTCCCCATTCCTGCTTGAGTCTCACAATCTATTTTGGTAGGACCACTTTCAGCCCCCAAAGTGACTTCTCGTGCTACTTCTGCTATTTTTTTCCACTTACTCCAGCTAAACCCTCAGATTTTCTTTCTTGCTTAAGGATTTTTAGTCTTTTGATATTCTGAGGATGAATTAGAATGGAGCACCATTGTATTGCTCATTTCTATAATTTGCCTCTAGCTAAGTCAGAGTCTTATGTTTTTTAAAATAAATTTTATTATATATATTTCAGTATTACAAGATGATGTTTTTTAATTTAGAAATTTTACAGACCATATTGTTGTGAAATGAGGAGAAAGAGAATGATTATGAAAAACCTCTTTGAAAAGTCTTCCTATACAGTGAAATACAGAGTCTATTTATTCTGTGCAATTATGAGAATCACATATGTAATCAGAGTTGAGTGACTGAGAATATGAGTTCTTTGTAATTTAAATGCTATCAGCACACCAGTTTGAGATAGACCTCTGAATCTTCCTATTTACATAGGTTCCTGAAAGAAGAATGTGTAAGTCCTACCTGGTACAGAAACAGTACCTTCTTGCTACTTGTCTTTCAAATGATGCAAGGAAATTTGGGGCTTCTGCTCTTTCATTTGTCCCCTAGAGATGAGATCAGCAGAGACTCAGCGTGTATTTGAAGAAACTTGTGATGAGAAGAGATCTTGATGAAAAATGAAGGCTATAACAGTTATTCCCTGAACAGGGAACCAGTAAAGGTGGACATTTCCTGATCCGAGGGAAGGTTGCTTTCCTGCAGCTTTACTGGTACTCAATTCCAGCAGCCTCTGAGTTCAGGTTCCTGAGAAGCTGACATCATGGCAGGATTAAAGGATGGGATGTGCAAAAGATTACAGGGGAAGCACCTATAAAGAGTAAGTGGGAGGGAACAGACACAGAGTGATCCTGAGAATGGTCTTCACAGCTTTGAGGTTCCATAGCTGTAAGCAATAAAAGAGCTCAGAGAGGGAAATGCCTGCCTAAAGATCAATTCTGAGACTGTTGTGATCATTATGATGGACAGTCTCTAAGCAAAATTTGCCTATTAGAGAAATCCTGCACTGGGCAGGAATGTGCCGGCATCACTCCTCACACGGAGTTCACCTCACAGCAGCAGCCCGGGGAAATGTGGCTCTGTGGCTCCTAGAAAAGCAGGTGGAGGCCATACTTCAACCTAATTCCATGCAGTGGGTTCTCTTGAAGTGAAACCTAAGTGGGACATCCCTGTCTGCCACAGTCTACCCCTTGGTTCATACAAAGCCACTTCTTGCTCATTCCAGGAGTAGCTTTAGAATAATTTTAATTTTTACTTCATCTCCTTATTTCTGATAGTCAATGACTATGTCATGTAGACAAAACCATCATAATCTCTATAGTGACTTCTTGCTTTTAAGGCTCAGCTAAGGTCTACTACCTTGGGGAGTGGTAGAAGTTTAATCTCCCTGGCTAATCAAAGAGAGTGGGATAGCCATGTTAATTCCATGTCTAGAGCACTTAGCAAAGCAGAGTAAGATTGCCTTCCTTCATTCAAGATTGCAAGGTTGTTTGGGGACCTGGAGACTGAAAGCAGCAGGAAGACCAGGAAGGGTATTGCTGTAAAAACTGCCACCTTGAACAACTGCAAAAAAAATATGTAGCCTACCTTTTGAGCATAATTGTTTTTCTGTGTTGTATTCACCACCACTGCAGCAGTAATAGGAAGCTAAGAGTAGGCATGATATTATCTGTGGAATGGATGCTTGATACATATTTTATTTTCATATAATTCACCATATAACTTCAGATTTTATAACCTACTACAAAACTAATAAGACTTTTTTGGAACATGCTTTCATGGTAGCATGATTTAAAAATCAGTGCGAAGGTCTGGGCTTCATGGTACACCTGTAATTCCAACACTGTGGAAGCTGAGGCAAAAAAGACTACAATTTTGAGTGCAACCAGATCAATTTAATAACTCAGTAAAATATTTTCTCAAAAAAAAAAAAAAGGTGGAAGGGTGAGGATGGAGATGTAGCTCAATGCAGAAGCTCTGGGTACAATCCCCAGTACTGGAAAAAACAAAAAATTTATCTTTGAAAATAGTGTTTCTGTGCAGTTTGCAGCTAGTTTGCTCTGGGTCCATCTGCATGCAGAGTGGAAGTCAGTCAGCATAATTCATTTGTACTAGGTTCTTAGAAAGCTCATCCCACTGCTGGACTTCTGCATGTCCTACACTTTAGCAAGTGTTTTATTCCCATTTATCTGAGTGTTCTAGTGTCCTTCAGGATTTGTTCTTCACTCATAATTGCACGTCACCTCCACCTTCTCTGAAATCCATAGCAACTGTCATCCAACTCTCACACATCATCTCACTGTAATTTGTGTATTGATTTGCTGTCCTCTTCAACCAGATAGAAAGATCCTTTACCATTCAAATTATTCTTTAAATGTATTTGAACTTGTTATCCACTAAATTTATTTTAATCTCATGTTTTCCAAATGTACTTTGGAAAGCATTACAGTAATTAACCAATGCAATAAGGTTAATGCAGTTGTAAAAAAAAAAAATAAAGCTGAGGAAGAAGGAAGCCAATATCCCAACGACAGTAATTGTGCTGAAATATCAACTTGGCTCTGCACAATCTGAGCAGTTAAATCAAACAGTAAACTATTATTTAACCCTAATTATATCAAATAAAAGGAACAATATCTCTTTTAGAAAAGTTTTATTTGCCTTGATACTAAATTTCCTGTAACCATCATGCTGGATTTTATTCTCATAGTAAGCAGAATAATTGTTTCCTTAATTCACTCAGGAAATGTCTACTGAGGACTTTATTTGTTATTTGTCTTTGGATGTTTCATTTTGCTGATTTGAAGGTAAAGGGGAACAGCTCAAATAACTTGTTTTTTCAAGTTGTGTAAGGTTAAATAAGTAAATAGACCAATCATCCTGGGTGATAAATATTTTAATAGAAATAAGATTTGAATTGTTCTATATATGAACACCGTCTCAGATAAGGAAAGTTAAGGAAAACTTCTAGATGCTGCTGATGTTGGAAACACATTTTAAAAGCCATTTGAAAGTTATCTCAGCAGAATGAGGTTTGGTACCAAAAAGGAGTCGGGTATTAGGACTTGGATCAGAGTCTTAGTCATGAAGGGATTCACATGCAAATTAAGCAACTTTGCATTCAAAATTCCTCATAAATCAGGGAGCTGTGCACACTGTGATGTCAGAAATTGCCATGAATGGACTGATAATTCTGAAATATTATAGAACATGGAGTATGGAGATACAAATGAAAAAGGGAGCAAAACCCAAGCCTCAGAGCCGTGTGAGGCAGCATCTGGAGTAGGGATAAGAAGGAAAATAACAGTACTGCTCCCAACAGATTGTTAATCAACTGTACTCTACATAATAAGCATAAATGCAACCATACCACCGCACATTTTCATGACCTGCAACAGAATACTGGGCATTCTTTTGAAGCAAAGGTAATTGTGTTTATTTCTGATCTCCCATGGAAAGCTTTAATAATAGAATTTCTTTCTGTCTTCACAAATTTGGTTAGAACTATCCTATGCTTGGATCTTCAATGAATACCCATCATTTGTTGAAGAAGATAGTCGGAGATTTGTCTCTCAAGAGACAGGACACCTCTACATAGCTAAGGTGGAGCCATCTGATGTGGGAAATTATACATGTGTGGTTACAAGTATGGTGACAAATGCCAGAGTCCTGGGCTCTCCAACTCCTCTGATGCTGCGTTCTGATGGTATGAAATGTTTTAAAGTAAAATTCTTGGTACAAATGGTGTTGTGACTACAGACAAAACCAAGTGAAAATACATTTGGAAGCATTCCTTTCTTTCTTCATTAGACAAAAAGAAGGGAAGAAGGAGGAAGGGAAGAGGGGCAAAAAGGTAATAGAAGGAATGAATGTGACCAAAATACATCATACACATTGAAAGCTCTCCCCCATCAATGTCAAACTAGCAAAAGAGTGAGGTATGAAAGGTGACAAGGATGAATGTAAACATTATGCACTACAAACACGTACTAATGAAACATTTAAAAATGATTCTGTGAACTGTAATCTTTATGTAGGACCACTACAGGAAACAGGGGCTCACTTCCTTCTTCAGAAATTATTAAGAATTTCAGGACAGAAACTGTAGAGCCTTGCAAGGGTTGAAGACTCTTCAAAGCCAGAGGCCCAGGCTGCATTTCCATCACTTGAGTGAAGTCACTGCTTCTGACTTTTACCAGCCTGAGGTTTTGAAGGCTCTGCAAATTTTGTTATAGGCTAAAAACCATCACTGAAAAGAAACTAAAGAAAAAAATCTGTTTCAGCAACACCTTGCTGACTGTGTAAGAGGAGTTTATGTTACAGAGGAAGCCAATTTGTAAACCCGAGTAGTTGACCCATTTAAACTAAACTGTACCTGATACAGCACAATGCCAGAACCTCTTTCCTGTCAGTTATAATTGAATCTGACCTTTCCCGCTTATTAAGTCACTGTTTCTTGACACCAGGGAACCATTTAATAACTTTAACATTGGTGTTGGTGTTACCAGGGTACCATTAAATAAATTAAATAAGTTCCCTAATGTAACTTTTGTTCCATGGGAAATTTCAGGAAGTCATTGTATGTTTCAGTTTGACTAGAAATGTCCAAACGAAACACAGAATTTAAACATTCTACCACTTTATATAATGTGAGAGCCATAGAGGTTTTAGTAGAAATCTCTCTAACAGGTAACTTAGGACTACTTCAGAATTCGCAAATCCAGAGTTCTTTAATGTTTATTAGTGTCCACATTTGATCCATGTTGCATCAGTGAGTAGTTTACATTACTAGAAGATGCTAGTTCACATTGCAACAAATAGATGAGTACGGCAGTGCAGACTTACAAATCCAGTACTCAGGAGGCCAGCACAGGAAGGTTGATTGTTTAAGACTAACCTGAGCTATATAGCAGAATCTTGTCTCAAAAACAAAACAAACAAATGCAAAATGGAGCAAAGGAAGTTTTAAACAAGACAATTTCAAAGGAAACATTAACAATATTAATTCTATTTTGTGAATCACAGGTGTGATGGGTGAATATGAACCCAAAATAGAAGTTCAGTTTCCAGAAACTCTTCCAGCTGCTAAAGGTGCAACTGTGAAACTGGAATGTTTTGCCCTTGGAAAGTAAGTTTTGTCAAACTTACCTTGCTGTGCTCCACTATTAAGTCTCTGTGAGACATGAGAGTGGTTTTAAACAGATGTCGTTTCTTCACTTTCTAAAATGTCCTAAATGTGCATATGCAATACAATTTGGAGAAAGACAATTTGGAGAAGATGACTATGCCTGACTAATTTCATAAAGTTAATTGGTGTTGTTTTTCTTTTTTCTGTTCATTTATTGTATTCTAGTATGGTGATATGTGTTAAGCTTTTTTTTTTCCTGTAAATCATGAATTGACTCAAGAAAATGCACAGTTTTATTATAATATCGATTTAAAGATCTAAATGTGCTAAAATATCAAGTTAAAGAGTTAAATCTTTGCATCGTGTTTATATACTTGACAACTGGAGGTTTACACAGTTTTTTATTTTAATGAGAAAAAACAAAAAATGATGTGGAATTTCAAAACAAGATAATAGGAAATTAATACTATTAACAATAAATTAGTTAATTTATTGTGTATTATTTTCAAAGTAGTTGCTCAGAATATAAGACTCAAGCATGTATAACTGATCAAACAATATAAGCACAAACTTTTTTTTTTCCTATGAAATAAAAGAAATCAGATCTTAGCTATCTTTTGTATAAAAAAGGAGTTACATTTAAACTGGTGCTTTTTCCTGTCCTGACAAACATTTTGTTAAGGCTTAAATGCTTCCAGGTAACAACAAACAATATGACAATTTTCCTCTTAGCCCTGTACCTCACATTAATTGGAGAAGAAGTGATGGAATGCCATTTCCGGCCAAAATCAAACTGAGGAAGTTCAATGGTGTGCTGGAGATCCCTGCCTTCCAGCAGGAGGATGCTGGGTCCTATGAATGCATTGCTGAGAATTCCCGGGGAAAGAATGTAGCCAGAGGTCGCCTCACTTACTATGGTGAGCCTTCAACTTGGAGAAATTGGATTTGTACCTTTTGCTCCCATATCTATAAAACACTATTATTTGGGGTGGAGGAGACATGGTGGCAGAATTTTGATATTTTTTTTATTTGGTTTGTACTCATTTTGTTCAGTGAGTATAAGCATTTATCCTAAGAGGCAAGAATTTAAAAGATCTAAAAATTCGCAACAAATGTAGAGACATACTCCTATTCCATTTTAAAATGAATCATATGGCAATGAAATATTTCATACTTTTCTTAGTATAACATTTCACATGTTTGAACACTATAGAGATCTTGTCTGTCTACTCTCTTCTAGGAAAGGTAGTTTTAAAATATTATTACCTTTACTAATCAGGAAAAAACTCCCCACAGTTAAAAGTTGCAATTTCTGTATTAGTCAAACAAAATAAACTCAAGATTGGGTTGAGTTATTCAGTATTATTCTGTCCATTTCCATAATGCATTCTATTTGCTGCCTTTAACTTGTAATTACATTTATTTTATGTACTGCTTAATTTGAGTACAGAAGGATAATCATGTTGCCTTCGTTTGGAGTTTATTTGTAGAAGAATTATATTCTTTTGGCTTTTCAACATTTGTTTTCAAATGTCTTTTAGTTAAAAATAAAGCACTAGGTTTTGATGAAAACATATTTAGAGAGTCTAAGTACCTGATTTTAAAAAGCGTACCTGTAAAATGTATGAAAATGTAAGCACAGTGAATATGTATTTCCAGTTTAATCATTCAAAACATTGTAAAACTAGTGGAATTCACCAATTTTGTGGAAGTCAAATTACATTATAGTCTATTTATTTTAGAAACTGGGAATTGGTACAGTTTACAATGCAAACTCATGTAGCACACATAAATGTTGCAGGGAGGAAAATGTTTACAAAGACAATTATTGAAACCATGGAACCTATTATGAACCCCTTCAGAAGTGTGAGGTCTGTATTGTTTCTGTCAAGATTAATTCTCATTATGTTTATGTGAGTTTTCAGCTTCTGTCAGGAACAAAATACAGATAAGCATTACTAGCAAGAGTCATTCTGTAAGTTTGCTATGTTGTGATATGATCAGTTTAATATATGGGGAAGCGTCCCACTGGGAAAGTGCCCCAAATGTCAAGGTCCATGACTTGGTGGGAAGACATGGAAAAGATGAAGTTGGTAGAGAAGAGGTGAGCACTGAATTCATGTGTCTATCAGCTCCAACAGCCCACAAAGCAAGCAACGTTTTCTTAGCTCCTAGCTGAGTTCTTTCTTAAGCAGTTAATTTTGTACAAATTGAGCAATACATCCAATAAATGTGATTACATTCTTCTCTTAGTTAAAGAATGAAATCAGGAACAAAAAGAGGAAATTAAAAGAGTGTTTATGGTAAATAATAAGAGAGTAGTTCTTGGTGGACGAATCTGCACCAAACTTTGTTTGTTTTGGTCCTATAAACAGCACAAGAGAGCTTATAAACTTTTTTTTTTCTTAAATCAATTACTCAGCTGGGCAAATTCAGAGGAATCTGGTTATTTTGGATTTCTAATGTTCAGTTCTGAGATAGGAAGGAACTGTCAAACCAACAGCATACTCTGCTTAAGAACCTTCTTCCTGGGCAGAAGGGTCTTTCTCTTTCCATTCCTATGCTAATCTTTTTTTTTTCCTGTTTTGTTTTTTACATTTCTAAGTTTAACTAGCTGCATGACTTGAATTAGCTCAGTGTGTGTGCTATTTTCTTTCTATTCAACCAGCTCTATTTAAGGTTCTTACTTGTAGGCTAACTAACTGTCTGTTATATTATGTTATATTATATTCCATCTCATTTCTCCATAAGCATAACTGATCACTCCCAGTGTAAGAATGGTCTATTTTGACTTGCCTAATGTTTCAGTATAATGATGTCAGCGCTATGTGACAGCATACTTGCATAAATAATAAGCAAGGATATGCCTTGTATGATGAGAAATCCTAAATTAAATTGACCTTCAGTACTTTATCATCAGTCCATGACTGTTTCTATTTTCTTTTGGTTTCTGCTCTTATCTGTCATTATCCCATTTTCTACATGTTATTTCCACTTTAGATAAAATGACTGTCAGCCATGACTAGCACATCAAGTGTTATTCAGTCTTCCTTTTTCCAAAACATCTAGCGTTCCTCTTTTCAAATCATACTGGCTCTATGTTCAAACATATACCTGTCACATGAAAAGAGAAATGGGATTAGACAATTTAAAAACATGTTATTGCAGCAGAATATATGATCAAGTTTCCTTAGCATTGGATAATAGGAAGTAATGTAAGACTAGATAACAGAACAAAAACATAGAATTATTGGAGGAATAAAGATAAGAGGAAATTAGTGCATAACAAAAAACCAATAGCTTCTGTTATACTTAGTAAAGGAGGTAAACTTTTGGTTTAGTTGATTTTGTAGATAATATGATTTGCACCTAAAAACCAAATTAGATGGTAATGACATAGAGTTTCCTGAGCTTGCTATATAATTTCTACCTAAACTTAGTTCTTTCAATAAGTTCCATATAGTTCTGTGGCTATCTGCTTTTACATATCCCATGTAAAAATGGCCCAAGAGAATATTTGGATCTCATATGCTGGATGAAGAAGAAAATCATGATTAGTGTTGCAGTTATAATCATAGATTAGCAAAGTATCTCCGATTTGGATAAGAACAATCCATAGAAGTTTTTACTAGCAACTCTTGTCTCTGTCAAAGTTTCATATGTAAATGTATTTGCAATTTCATTTCATCTCAGACTAGTAATACCTGAAAGTGAAAGATATGTTTTAATACAAAATAGAAACAAGTACCAGAACTAAACCATACTTGGCATTGGCTGAGTAGTTTATAGTAAAAACAAACAAACAAACAAAAAAACAGAAAAGGGAGAGACTTAGAACTGTACATTCTCAGTAAAAGCTAAATAGTCATAATTTCAGTTCAATTTCATTTACAAAAGAAGCAATTTTATGAGATAGAAATGGAAAGACAAATCTTCTCATAGTTGCAATTAAATAGAAATAGATAAACTGTTTCTCCATATGGAGGATGCAAATGTGAATCCCACAGTACACATCACATGCATAATGCAATGTGAAGCCAGTAAGACATCTCACCTCCCAGTTTTGGATCTAAAACACAAGCTGAGACTTGGCAGAATATACTGTGTATATTGAGTGGCTTTCATTGGAAGTGGAACATTGCTTTCATCTGCAAAAAGAATTTTTGAAATACCTTGTAAAACATAAGTGAAAATGATTAATTGACTTGATCCAACTGTTTTGCATACATAATTTGAAGTTGCATCAGTTACTTCTTTTTCTGTTAAAAATCATATGATTCAAATTAAACCAAATTATCCATCTTTGGCTGCTTTCATTTTATTTCACTCATAGGTTTGTAAGGGGCTCATTGGTTTGTATTTAATTAAGAGCTATTTCTGACTTGAAGGAAATATCTTTTTCCTTAGCTTTATAAATTTCTCTCCTATGGATGTTAATATTTAGTTCTTAATTAAGAGGAGTCTTTGCTGTCACTCCCTTATTAAATTGTTATCAATTGTGGTTTCATGATTCAAAACTAGGAAAAGAAATCAATTTGATACCTGCATTGCTACCTATTAACAGATACCTGAGGATATCACACAGTGCTCAGAATTTTGAAATGAACAAAGCATAGCGAGTTTTGCTTATGACATGACAGATTGCAATATCCACCTGTAAGTGTAGAGATGTTTCGTACTGCACTTAGTAAATATTCGAATAAATGTAATTCTAGCCTCTCTGATAACTTTAACCTATCGCTTGCAGTTTTATATTTATTTGTATTTACCTGGATAGAGTATTTTTTATTTGCTAGCCTGTCTGAATTACTTTTCTTTTCTCCCATTGCAGCAAAGCCTCATTGGGTTCAGTTCATAAAAGATATGGAAATGGCTGTGGAAGAGAGTCTTTACTGGGAATGTCGAGCCAGTGGGAAGCCCAAACCCTCCTACCGATGGTTGAAAAATGGAGAAGCCCTGGTCTTAGAGGTAAGGTAATGTGCTAGATCAGTTTGCCCTCCATCTGCTTCATGCTAAGTAAATGTTCCCTTTGGTTCCTAGTGCCAAAGTAAGCAATTGAGTTTGTGTAATTTTATTTTTACCTAAGCAGTGCTAAGAGATAACATAAAAATCCAGTACCCAGTCTGCCAATAAGATCTTTTCAACACTGCATTTCATTGGGTAGAGGTGGCTTTGTCAGGTTAGTTACAAAATAATATCCTGTTTCTTGGTATTAAAACTAGAAAAGGCTGTACTTGAATGAACCAAACGTACAATGTACTTTCCTTTTCCTGTTTGGCAACTTGGTATGTCCTCTAGAGAATATATATATATATATATATATATATATATATATATATATAACTTGGTTACCTTGATATATGGATAGTTATTGTCTCAATCACTTTCCCTTTCAAACCGTGCAATTTTGGCTCTTTTTTGTGTTATGCACCTTTAAATTTCTATACATAACCATTCATACTTTCCTAAAAAACCTTCTAAGTGTGTATGTTTCCCAGAACCTTTTGCACTGAATTTATAATGCATTCAATCTTCATGATTTTAAAAAAATGTGTGTTGAAATATCTCTAGTTGATGGGATGGAAATCCAGATCATGGTATATTTTTTAAAAGTGGAAATTTTAACCATGCATAAAAAGTTAAATAGCCATCATAGTTTACCTGCTGCTCTGATGCTTGTCTTACTTATATATTTTGGGGCTGAGTGATATTTATTCATAGTTCTAATGTGTCTTTCAAATCTCAAAGAAATAAAGGTTAAATTTCAGATCAGACTGATGAACACTCAGAGGAAAATGTAGAAGTCTGTGTCTTATTGAATGATGCTTGGTTGTATTCATTTTTCTCCTAAAGTGTTTATATGCAAGGTTTTTTTTTAATTGCCTAGGAGAGAATACAGATAGAAAATGGTGCTCTTACAATATCAAACCTAAATGTGACTGATTCTGGCATGTTCCAGTGCATAGCAGAAAACAAACATGGTCTCATCTATTCCAGTGCTGAGCTGAAGGTTGTTGGTAAGACTAATTTTCCCTGTTCACATCTTAATTTTTTTGTAAATCCTCTATTGTTGCCAGAAGCCAACATGTTTACTTTTCATATTAAATTCCTGCATCTAATGACATCTACAGAATAGCAGCATGAATATTCAGCATTTCTAATAAAGGCACACAGTTTAATGATTTCTAAAGAAAAGCAACAGTTGTGTCCAGAATTAAGACTCAAAGGCTGAAGTTAATCAACAGAAGGAAGAAGTTCACCTACTTTATCAAGTCCAATGTTATGGCCAAAGGTGTACTTCTTAAAGGAATAAGTGACATTAGTGTCCTCTGGCTTGTGAAAACAAATAGCAATATTTGAATATAAAATGTTTGTTTCAAAAGGAGTTTCTTTTGTCTTTCTTAACTCTATTGGAAGCATCAATTGCTGTTCATGGAGAAGCTTCAATCCTCTATTATTTAAAATTATGAATTATTTTCTTATTCTCCTAATTTACATGTAGAAGAAAGAAAAATTTTTATCGTGTTTAGGGCACTTAAGTTGCAGAATAATACTTAAGTTCCAGAGGATTAAACACTTAACCAAAATGTCATAGGGTTGCATAAAATAGAAAAGGAATAATGGGAGAGAGGGAAAAGGGATTGGGTGAAGAAATCCATCAGTCCTTCTAATTAAATTGGAAAATTTGGATTTTAGCATGACATGATCCAGGCAGGGCTCTCATAGCTCTTACCAGGTTCTGTATGAGGGTTCCCAAGAGATTTACTTTGTTACTGAGGTTAATTTATTGGGAAAAATGGCTGTCTTAATTGCTCAAAAAGAACTCACTGTACTGCATGTTATTGGTTGCATGTAACCTGACTTGGGTCTTTACCAATTGCTTACTCATTCCATAGGGCCAGAAGGATATAAAGCCCTGCTGGGTTTTAACTCAATGATCCCCAACTGAAAACAGTTTTTCTTGTTTCCCAAAGGTATACATTTGGAAATGTCTGGATGGTGTTTTGTTTTGTTTTGTTTTGTTTTGTTTTGTTTTGTCATAATGAGAGGCTTGGAGAAGAAGGGTCCCTTATGTAATATTAGCACATTGTAAGTGGAAGCCAAAGAGGCTGCTGGATTTTCTAACATACAAAGACAGCCTCTCACGATGAATGATTATCCAGCCCAAAGTGTCAAGAGAAGTTGAGAATCCCTAGTTTAATGGAAAATAGGTGTCTTGTCCCTAGTATCTGAAGATTAGAAGTGGATCATCTGTACCAGGAATGATGTCTGCAAAGGAACTATCATCAGTGAAAATCTGGATCCCATTATCTGTGACAGAGAAACAGGATATTAAGACAAAAAGGGAAGTGGATTTGCTCCCACAGTTTAGGTGAAGGTGCACTGCTTTCCTGTAGTAAATGAACCTGGGGAGCCATAGCTTATCCATCTTTTAAATGGTGGGATTCCTACTCAACGTATTGTGAGGAGCTACGTGAAGGAAAAAGTGTGGGATGTTTTTAAAAGATTTTATGCAAATATAAATAGGTTTTTGTTTTTGAAGAAATTAATTTTTCAGGGTCTGAATTTGTGAGACCAACCACTTCTGGTTAATACACCTCCTTTTCCATAATTATATGGAAATCATATGTTCTTTTTCAATATAAAGTGTCAACTTTTCAAAATAATATATTCACTAGGATTTTTTTAATAAAACAGCATTAGCTATTTGAGAAAACTACTGGATTCTTAACTTTTTCTACATGTATAATAACAGAAAATGTTTTTCTGATAAGTATATTATTTCATTCAATTGACACATTATTATGTATCCTGAACATTCAGATATTATTGTTTCAGAATTGGCACCTCACACATTATTAGAAGATATAATATTTTTGACATATTATAATATTTAATGCAATATTATAACATTTAATATAGTATGCACATTATATTTCTCTTCCCCAAATGGGAAGTTAAATTTAACTATATTAGAATTTTATAACAGCTCTTGACACATTCGTTTCAGTGAGACTATTAGTTCTCTATTCAGCCTTCTTTCTGTGACCCTTTGCTGAGCACCTGCCATGTGCCAGATTCCACCCCATGTCCTGTAGCCAACAGGGCAACAGACACAAGCCTGTGCCCCGTCTCCATAGAACAAACTTTTGTAGTCATTCTGTGCTAAGTAACCTGCTCTGATATACTCACCTGTGACCTGATTTGGACCTGCATGGTAAACATTAAAATTCTCATATAAATTAAATTTTCAAACTGCAGAACTTGCCTCAAATTCCACAGCATGAAGCACTTTTCTGGCCCTGAGATCTGTACTGCTGCTTGGTAGGTCAAGCACCACCTGCCGTGCCAAACGTAATAATAAAATGGACATACAATTGGCCTGTCAAGTTTATAGGAAATTAAAACAAACAAAAAAATCCAAGATTCATTAAGTCCATGATCCCATTCTCATTCTCTTCCTTCTTTTTTCCCTTTTCAGCCTCTGCTCCCGATTTTTCAAAGAACCCAATGAGAAACTTGGTTCGGGTGCAGGTGGGCAGCCTGGTGAACCTGGATTGCAAGCCTAGAGCTTCCCCAAGGCCACTGTGTTCCTGGAAGAAAGGAGATGCAGTGGTGCAGGAACGTGAAAGGTACTCTGTCCTCCAAGCCATCGTGGGTTTTTTCCTTTCAGAGTAAGCTTTCCAGAAGACATGCCACAGAGCACTGTTTCAGTAGACGTGAAGTATTTAAGAATCAAAATAGTAGCATCTTTGTTTTGTAATAGTCTCATCATGACAGTACTTAGTTTTTGAAAACTAACAGTAAAGATATGCCTAGTTTCTATGCACAGAGAATTCCTTCTTATAGCAAGTATTTTTTCCCCAGTCCTCTTGTGAGGTTCAAACAGGAAAATAAAGTTACTCCATTCCCAGATGCAGGACAACATCCCAGGAAGATAATAAAATAACAGCACATGTGAAGGAAAGATGAAAATTGCTGTTCTCTTATCTGGAAATTGTTTAGCACTACTGGTATTTAATTTAAACAAAATTTGCCTGGTATTCTGATTATCTTCACAATGAAATGAAGAGGCAAAATGAAGCTTAGTGAAAAGAACAGATTCTAAAGCCACGCTGCCAATGATCAGATTTTCATTCTGCCTTTTACCAGCTCAGTGATGTGCCTCCTTTTTCTATGCCTCATTTCTCTATTTGATAATGGGAATGATGATAATAGTTTATACCTCATGTCAAGATGATTACATGGATAAAATGTATAAATATTCATAAAGGGCTTAAATTAGTACCTGGCAAAAAAAAACAAGCATATGCACTGGCTATTATTACTATTTATTAAATACTTTGCTCTTACCAGATGTTATACTCAGGGCTTATGATGGCAGAATAGTGGCCCCCAAAACCATGTTCTATCCCTAGACACCTGTGACTGTGTTACATTAGGTGGCAAAAGAGATTAAATCTGAATGTGGAATTAAAGTTGCTAATCAGTTAAATGTAAAACAGAAAGTTTAACCTAACCTGTGTGCATGGGCAGTGCTAATCACTTGAGTCCTTCAAAAAGAAAGAAGAAGGGAGGGAATTGGCTAGGGAGGTATGGTCATAAAAGAAGCAGCAGGAGGGACCTGAGTCTTTTGTGTCTGTTACTGACTTTGAAGACTGTAGAAACTGAACATTTATGAAACAACGACCTCCCAAATCCCATAACCTCGAGGAACTGTCTTTTGCCAGTAGCCTAAGTGAGCACAGGAATTTCAGAACCTTCAGAAGTATAGTTCTGCCAGTTCCGTAATTATAGGCCAATGAGACCTAGACAGCACTTATTATCTCCAAAACAGTAAGAAAATGAATTTACTGGGGATGGCCAAAAGATACAGTGACTGTTTAAATAAAAAAAAAATTATTGAAGAAACATGGCCATTAATCCCTCTCAAAATACTTTCTCAATTCAAACACAGTTCCCTACTTGAAGAGTATCTTTGTGAGGTCTGATAAAAATACCAAAATGCCAAATGCCATCCAGCAGAAAACTCAGAAACACAAAGGGAATGTCCTCATCTACCTGATTCATGGTTTCTGGCAATATCAGATTTCTGGATTTTTCCCAAAGTCAAAGTGACAAGGAGAAGCAAACATTTTGAATGAATTACCCACACTGAGGCAGCCATAAAAAAAGACATTCACTAAAGAAGACTTCCAGAACTGCTTCAGAAAGTGGCAAGAATAGTGGGATAAGTGTGTATAAAGTGAGGGGAGTATTTAGAGGAGAAATAATGTCAACATTATTTATACATTTCTGTTAAACATTTTGTTCCACAATCTGTTCTACATTTTTGAGTGGAAGGGGGCATGAGTATAGAGCGATATAGAGGGGAGGAGAGGGGAGTAAAAAGGATCAGGATTCAAGCTATCCCACAGTAAATTCACAATGAATCATAAATACATACCGAAAAGATTAAATATTCTCTGTTTTTCTGTCATCTTGTGTATTTTGGTTCAGTTTGCCAAGTTTGTGGTAATTTGTTATGGCAGCAATAGGCAGTTTAATACCAAGCTCCACACAAATTGTCTCCTGAAAACTTCTTTGTCACCAATGAGAAAACTACAGGTTAGAGGAATTGGCTAATTTTGCCTAAGGTCATAGATTCACAACTGGACTATAGCTGTCCCACTGTGGAGCAGAGCCATCCACCTCTTTTGTTGGCCCTTGCTTTGTGTAGCAGCCCAGATGATTTGAGGTGACCTCCACCTTTGAAGCCGTGAGTCCCAATTATTTCTTTTGGAAATGAGAGGGAAGCAAACTGTAAAAGCGTAGTCCATATTATGTGGAGTTGCTTTTATAAAATCACAAAGTCATACTGCAAGTGACCAGGGAAAATTGTTTTTAGACTATAGGACCAGGGCTATTTTTATAAGAGTTGATTGTGACAACACAACCTACAATTTCTTCATTATTTGAGGTGAGACACCTTCATTAAAAGGCCAGTTCAGCAGGAGGACAAGGTAAACCTGTGAACAGAGAAGTTACACACTGTCCAGCCAAATGTGAGGCCACAGAGAATAGATTTCTGAAACAGGAAATCAATGATTTGAAGTTTGATTTTTTTTTTCTTTTTGGTCTTTTTTGACACAGAGTTTCACCTTATGGTTCAGGCTGGCCTTGACCTCACTTTGTAGCCCAGGCTGGCCTTGAACTTGCAGCAATCCTCCTGCCTTAGCAGGAGTGCTGGCATTATAGATGTGCGCCACCATGCCCGACTGAAGTTTGATTTTTATAAAATAGTTTAAACAAATAACATTTATGTTGCAAATGGGTTTCTTTTGACTGTGATTGCAGTTGTGTTCTTATACAACTGCTGACTTTTTTGTGTGTACATTTTAAATAGTTTCATTTGCGTGCATAAAATTAAATGATTGCTTTCTGAAGGCTTTAATGCTTTCCACAATCATAAACCCACTTGTCTGCGCAGTATTACATATAGTAGCCAGAGAACTTTAATCTTAATTTTCTAAGAGAGTATGAAAATTAAGAGATTTAGCTTAAGTGAGCGACACAAGAAAAGGTTTAATCCCACATAATGCAGTGATGGTTAAGCAAAAGACTGTAAGTTCCAGAATCAAAACAGGTATTTCTGACTTTGGCTACTTATTTATTGGGTCTTGTTAGTCACTTTTTATTATGCCTGAACCTTAGTTATTGTATCTATTAAATAGAAACAATATTTTTATACTATTTTCCTTAAGGTAAGTATTTAGCAGAGTGCCTTATATTTGTAGATGCACTGATTGGTAAGAATGAGGTTATATTAAAAATTAAATGGTGAAAGTAGCAATAGCTGAAAGGCTTTTTATACACTGGTTAGGTGTTTGAGGGTTGATTGATCTTTCCGAAGGTAGATATTCAAGGCTAACTGTGTCCTTTAGGGAGCAGGTCCCTGCTTTCCAGTGGCCCCAACAGCCTCACCTCATGAACCAAGACGGCTGCTGAGCCACGCCATCCCAGTGATACCTCAGGCAACAGGAAGGAGGAAGACAGATAGAAGGATCCCATATCCTTAGAACAGTCTCCCTGACACCTTACTGATTATAAACTAGTTCCCTGGTTCCATGTAACAGTGAGACAAGCTGGGAAGTATATATTTTTTTTTGTTTTGTTTGTTTTTTGTCCTCCCTTCCTCCCCATAGAAATGTGCCTAGTGAAAGAACTGAGTGTCTGCTGAGTAGGCTATAGAGGAAAATGGTTGCCACTCCAGCAGTATCTCGGCCCCTTTCAGGGGGCACCTCCACTTTGCATTCAGTACTTTGACTTCTCCCCTTTGTGTACCAAGGAAGCTTTTGAATATAAGATGAAGTTTGAGGCAGAAGCATGTTTATACAGAGGGTCTGTAGTCCTGCAGTCTTTCCTAGGATTATGGTTTGAATTGAGTTTTTATCTCTTTGGACAGCTGAACCAGTGATGATACAGGGTCTTTGTGCTCAGGGAGAGCCTGCTAGAAGCAATTATGGAACAAGTTGTGGGTTTGAATCTTGTCCAAGTCCATGGGAAATCAGAATAGGCCACAGCCATCACTTGGCACAGAAAGCCCCATATCTTTCCCTCTTGACTTGGTTTGCAGACTTCAGCCAAAACAGGGAAACATGTTAAATGGTAGATTTATTGCAGTTGTTTAGTCATAGATTATGCCAATTTAGAAACTCCAAATTTAAACCTCATTTTGGGGACAAATGAATTTATTAATGCATTTGAGAAGAAAAAAGTAAGGTATAAATTTGATAGAATATTTATGACAAGATTAGAAATCCCTTTCATGTTCTAGTGAGTTATGGAAACTTTGTTTTGTTTTAGTAAATGAACCTGGGTTTGTCAGTGAATAAGAAACAGGATAAATAATAAAGCTTTTTTAAATATAGCATAGAGGTTCCGTAGCACATATGTTTTGATTAAGAAAACATTCTATTATGTATAGCATTTATTCAAAGTTTAAAACCAAAAATTCAGGAATTAAATTCTAAGAATTATAAAAAAAAAAAAAACCTGAGTACTATATAAGTCATAAAATACATTTGAATAATTTTAATCTATTTGTTTTGTAAGTTTTTATATCAGCACAATAACAGCTTTGGAATTATAAAAAAAACCATGATAATTAGATCTAAGTCAGTGAGACACCTAAATTACTGAATTGTATCCAAAGAGTCAGAGTTTTTGCTTTTAAGTATGAAGACTATTTTAAGCTGATGTGATAAGTGGATTACTGTCCTCTTGGAAAAGGTCTGAACAGATAACAAAGCTTATGGTGTAAATAGTGATTCCTGAGCACTTGGAATTAAGTTCTCATTCTTTCACTGGAAAACATTTTGAGTAACTGCTATATGACAGGCACTTGGTATTTACTTTTAATCAAAGATGCCCATTTGGAGGGAGCTAAAGATGGCCAATCAGTGAGCAACAAAATACAAAACCTCCCTGGAGAAAAAACTCATATGCCAGAATAAAACATCCTGGAGAGATCCAGACAGAGGGAGATGGATCCTATTGACACAGGAAGAAATTAAAACATAAAAAAGCTTGTCAAACATGCAGTCTCAGGGCTACAATTGGAACAGCTAAAATTACCAGACACAGCATTTTTGCTGCAACCTGCCAAGTTTGTGCCAGCCAGAATTCACGCCAGCATGAATTTGCGCCAGGCAGCAGAAATGCCCAAACTCATTCCCACCACCACTCACAGGAAGCACAGCAGCGCTGAAGTTGGGGGTTGGTGAGCCCATGGAGAGCAGAGACAGTGAAGGGGCCTTCATTAATCCATAGTCAGTTCTGGGAATGAGAGCCCTCCACAGGAAGGGCATGACCAAATGGGCAACATGTTGGAATCAGGCAGGAGGAGCCTAAACTTGGAGTGACAGTGGCTTCAGTTGGTTGCTCCCTCTCCAGAGCAGATTTGTGGAATTTGCTTGGACTGGGTCGCGCCCCCGGCAGGGACCCAATGAGCCATCCCAAATCGATTTGCTGTGCCTAGAACACATTAATCTGGTGAAGGCCCCTGAAGTTTGGATGGCCCAGTGGGGAGGAGCCAGAATACACAGCCCCTGCTTACACCTCAGTGACAAGAGCAGGCAGGAGAGGGTGGAATCCCTTGCCAGCATGCTTTGGAGGAACTGAGGCTGACAGGGAAGGGGCTGGGGCCTCCGCTGTTCCCCTGTGTGGAGGATGCTGGTACCATGGCAGGAAAGAGAGGCAAGAGGAGGCCCCCAGCCTAGAACCCTAAAAGGACTGATCCAGGAGAGGGAAAAACAAGGGAGACAGAAGGCAGCAAACATGCAACATCAGACATGGCTTCAATGGACATTAAGAAATATCTTCGGGACCTTGTAGACGAGCTCAAAACTGAAATATTAAGTCAGGTAAAGCAAGATATGAGTAGAGTAATAAAAGAAATGTGAGGCATCTCTCAAGAAGACATAGAAGAAGGGAGAAATGTAAAAAAGGAGAGAAACATTCGATAAAGAATAAAGAAAATATAGAATACATGAAACAGATTCAAAGAGATTACCAGGAAATTAAAGACTCCATTGAAAGTTGGCAAAATGCCTTAAAAGAAATTAAGGATAGACTGTTGAAACTTGAAGACAAGTTTTCAATGTGTGATCATGAAAGGAAAGATCTCTTAAAAATAACAAGGAAACAGGCAGTAACAATACAAAGTCAAGAAGATGACAAGAGAATCTATAGTTTAAGCATAAGAAATGTGAACAAAGAAGGAGGAATACAAACAGCCAAATTACAAAGGCTATTCACAGAAATAATTAAGGAAAACTTTCCAAGCATGGGAAAAGAAAATGACATTTGGTTATGTGAGGCATACAGAACTCCAGCCACCTACAACCGAAACAGAGCTACACCCAGACATATAATAATCAAGATACAAGGGCTGGGGATTTAGCTCAGAAGCATAAACACCTGCCTGGAAAGTGTAAGGTCATGAGTTTGATCCCCAATACCAAAAAAAAAAAGTAAAAAAAGATAATCAAGATACCAGAAATTCAATATAAAAGTAGAATATTAACAGCTGTCAGAGAAAAGAAACATTACCTATAAAGGAAAGCCCATCAAGATCACAACAGACTTCTCCACACAGACCATCAGATCAAGAAGAGCTTGGAGCAAAATATTCCAGGCCCTGAAAGAAAATAACCTCCAGCCCAGATTGATGTATCCTGCAAAACTGTCACTAGAAATTAATGGAGAAATAAAATGCTTCTGTTACAAAAAGGAACTAAAGGAATTTGTGACCATCAATCCAACCCTACAAGAGAATACTAAAAGACATTCTAGAGAGAGAAAAAAAATCTCAGGATTTTAGGAACAGTGACAGAAAGGCCTCAATGAGCAGGGCAGGCAGTAGAACAAAGAAGAATAGACAAACAAAGGCAGAAAAATAGCCTATCAGAAATGAGGCAGAGAAGGATGGCTAGAATCTCTAACATAGATGGCCTTTATACACTATGTTGTTAATAGTGCACCAGGATTTAAAACCCACATTACTCATACCACTCTGCTTAGATGGATTATATTCTATTCCAGTCATTCTACCTGTACTAGGTTTGAAGGCACAGACAGTTATCCCAAAAATAGCAGGATATAGTACGGTAATTATCTTTAATTTCCTATTAACTTAATCTAAAACTCTAGTAAAATCTACTGTTTTACCATGACTGATCATAATCAAATCTGGTTTGTTAGATCACTGTTTTGTATTGATAGATTTTATTCAAAGCTGTTGTGATTGTAACAGTATCAAGTCTGAGAGTATAGGCAACTGCACTTAAGATGACAAGATTCACTAGAATATCCAGTCTGGTTTTATTATTACCTGCCTTTGAAGTTTTGTACTGACTAAAATGTGTTATTTTTACTAATATTGTTATGTACTGCTATATTCAATTATACTGCTATATTCAAATATGTCTGATGATATAGACAATTCTATTGAAGATAATAAGAGACAATATAGTAACCATTGTAGATCACCTTGTACTGTGGTTTTATATGACTTTTTTGGTTTCTTTTTTTTTAATTTTTTAAAATTTTATTTAAAGAGAAAAAAAGCAAAACAGAAAAAGGGGTAGAAACAATAAAGAATTTGAGAAAAAAACAGTAAGAAATCACTAGTTGATAAATTACATAATGTCTTCTTAGACCTAGTTGTTAAAGTTACAAAATTAAAGCATACAAAGTGGACATTCAGGACAGTGAGCCTGCAAAGAAGTTCAATGATCCAGTAACAACTTAGCAACATGGTTTTCAGTCCTACACACTTAAACATACATGCAACCATATCCTCCAGAGCACTTTCTTTTCTTCTTTTTACTTTTTAATTCCATTATCTGTTTAGTTATATCCTGTTTCAGGTTGCTCAGTACCTTACTGACTTGTTTTGCTGTTGTTATATACTTTTTAATCACCTTATATAATTCTGTTGCCTTGTTTTTGAGTTTCTCCTCATCCATGATCCATGGATCAGCTTTGTTGGAGTTGGGAGATTTTGGAGGTATTTTGTTACTTTCTTATCTACTGTTTTTTTTTTGAAGGTAGCAAAATACAGCAGAACAAAACAGAACAAACCATGCAACTGCAGTGCAGTAAAACTACCACAGAACCTCACAGCAGGTCACTAGAACACGAGCAATGGGCTCAATAGTACAGCCCATTTTGTTCACATTACCTCTTCTTTCAGTCAGGTAGAGGAAAATGGAAGGAAATATTGAACTTATAAAAACAATATTGAATAAAGCAATACTATTAATCAAAACTGAGCAAAACAGTGATAAAAATATTTGCCTTCAAAGAGATGGTAGAAGGAAATCCCCCTTACTTGCCACACTGCATACACTCATCCTCCCAAAAGATACTGAGACCACTGGTGCCGATTTGCTAATGGGGGGTTGTGGATCAATGTCTGATGCTTAGCCCAGGCACCGGCAGGCCCCCAGCTGCTTACCAGGGCGGCGAGTAGGCCACCTTTTCTCCCAGCACCCAACGTTCCAACATGACGCAGAGCTCAGGAATCGCTGATCTGGTTTCATGTTTTTATAGGAATTTGTTTTGTTTTGTCTTGCTATGTTTTGTTTTTCCCTCTTATGCAGAAAGGATAGAAATACATGTAGAGACTCATGCATGTGTAGCTGTTTATAGTCTCACTGTTTTAGTATCTACTTGGTATGCTTTAATTTTGTAACTTGAACCACTATTTCTAAGAGGACAATACGTAATTTATCAACTAGTGATTTCTTACTGTTTATCTTTTTTTTTGAAATTCTGTATTATCTCCACCCTTTATATGCTTTTTTTTTCTTTAAATAAAAAAAAAGATGCCCATTTTGTTATTTGGAGTTGTTGTAGGTTTTGTTTGTTTGTTTGTTTGTTTTGTTTCATTTTCTAAATTATAGAGACAAGACAGATAACTCAGAACAGGCACAGCAAAACTCCACTGGCAAGTTACAGTACAAACAGATCATCTGAGACAACTCCCTCTTCAGTTAATTATCTGAACAAACTTTTTGAGAATAAAATATGGATAGGAGAAATTGCACCATGACCAAGGATTGCGGGAGAATACTCCAAACAGAAGAAAGTGTGTACAGAGGTGCACTGGCAAGCATGGCATAAGCATTGCAATCTCTTTGAGCTGCTTCAACAAAATACCTTAGACTGCATAATTTATAGAGATAGAAATTTATTTCTCACAGTTCTGGAACCTAGAAAGTATTAAGTTCAAGGTGCCATTACATTCTTTATCTGGTCGGAGTTCCAGCTCAGCCCTGTAAATGATGTTTTGTTGCTATATTCTTATATGGTAGAAGAGACAAAGCAAGTTCCTTCACCATCTTTTTAAGGACACTCATTCCATTCATAAGAGTGGAGCAGTCTCCTTCAGAGGCTGCACCTTTTAATTCCATCACCATAAGTATTACTCTCAGCAGGTGTTCTGGAGCAGGCATTGAGATTGTTGCAGTATTTGAGTTACCGAATGTTCGGGGAACTTCCAGCATAAAGTGCTGGAATGGGCAGAGAAAGTCAAGTTGTACAGATGAGCCAGGATCTTATTGGTTACTTTGTAACCAGATTAAGAAGTATGGTCTTTATTCCACAGACATTAGGAAACAACAGAATGAAATATGACAGAATAAAATCAAATTACCAGGGCTACAGGATCTTTCAAAAGAAGGCTGCGGTGAGTGGGGGAATTGGAGTAGGGGAGACAAAAATGCAAGAATCCTAGTTAGAAGTGTCAGCCAGCGTGAATAAGAGAACCAAACCACAAGCCAGAGTTAAAGAAAGGGCAGTGGGGATGGAAAGAAGGCTTTAGGAGCCTGACCATAACAAACATTGCCCCAGTAGCTGCCCCATGGCTGTGGACACAATCATTCTAAGAATGTAGATATTGTTAAGTAGCAGAGGAAATTCACAGACATTCAAATTGTTAATAGAGTTTTTTAAATCTCACTTAGTAATTAATTAATAAAATAAGTGTCAATTTAAGTCTCTGGTGCTCAAAATATTCTAAATTTTAAAATCACTAGCATCAGGTACTGAGTAAAGATATTTCTGAACTTTTTTTTTGGTTTTGTATTTACATCATCTATGATTGGATAAAATTATTGTATTTTTTCTTCTCCCTTTGGAAAAATTTTCTGAATAAACAGAAATACTCTGACCTTTCAGCATCTAATAGTATTTACTAGGTGTTAATGTTTTAATATTATTCCATTCATTTATTCATTAAATCCATGTGTTTTCAGAAAAAGACCAATTAAAATTGGGTCTTTTGTCTCCTTTAAGCAAAGTAAAATTGAAAAAGACCCTTGAGAATAGGAACAGGCATGGTTTGTGAGAAGAAATAGCCAATTGGCGTATTTTAGAGAACGCGTAGCTTTGCTGTATCACTTAGTGGTACTTGAAACGCATTAGCCAATTACTTTAAAAAACGATGGCTTTCATTTGAATGTTATTGCTTATAATAGTAAATATTTTATTGCAATAACCTCAGTCAAAAAGAGTCAAAGAATGGCCCATTACTTCTAATTAAACACATTAAAATGTTTCCAATGTTCTACACAGCATTTAATACTATAGAAATGTGAGTGCTTTTTAAAGAAAGAAAGGATAAAGATTTTTTCCCAAATATAAATAGCCATAATCCAGATAGAGCCTTTAAAATATATTAGGCAATTCTTAATGCATTTTTGCATATAGTTAGAAACTTTAAAGTGCAGTGAGCATTATATGCTGTATGATCCCATTTATAGGAAAGTCCTGGAAAACGAACAGTTTTAAGGGCAGAGATCAGTCTTTAAAGCAAGGAATGTTTGCTGAAGGCTGGAACTGGGGGAAAGACAGAAGACTTTGGAAAGCCAGAGAAAGCTTCTGGGGAAGGCAAACTATTCTAGCTCTTGATTTTGACAGTAGTTACCTGAATACATTCATTTGTTAGAGCTCATAAAATTGTACACCACAAAGTGTGAATTATCCTGCATTTATATTATACTTGAAATAAAATTTACATTCATTTCACCCAACTTTCATGAGTGGCTCCATTTAGCAATTTTAATGCATGAGATATGTCCCCAACTTCGTTTTGTTTGTGTTTGTGAAGCATGGAGAAATTAAATATGATACTTTACAAGCAGTATCTAAATGTTTGCCAGTAACCAGGATAACAGTGCCAGGGCCAGGACCACTTGGCATTTCTGTCACTGCCCCTCCAAGTAGTTACAGCTTTGCTTTGGTAATGTTGTGGCTAGGGGATCTGTGACAGTCCAGCAAGTCAGTCAGGTGGCGCTTACTCAGATCAAACTCTTGGCCATACTGTTTCTGTCTCCATCTTTTCCCAGTGCTTCCCATTTATGAGTCCTCTAGGTTCATAGTTGAGTCTGTTTTTAACACTATTAAAAATGTTGCTTCCTGGCACCATCCTCTCACCCACATCTACCCAGGTAAGCAGGTGCTCCCTCCAAGTTTTCTGGTAAGTGTGAAAGTCCAGTGAGGTTCAGGCAATCTACCCTCAGCCACCCAACTGAGATCTCAACAAATATCTCATGCCTATATGCCTAACTTCAGGCCAATTTTAACCCCTGAACTTAGAAACACAACATTTACGATGCTGTCACTTCAAGGCAGTGAGTATTTGGGGGATTCGCTATCAATGTCCCTGAGCCCTGCCTGCTTTGTCATATGCTTATTCAGTGCTGGGAGCTATGGGCAGCACTAGGAATGCAAAGATGAATAAGAAACATCAAGAACATTCCAGGAACCTGTATCTATTTACAATGTGGAAAACGAAACCATCAATACAGTGGGATAGACTACATGATTAAGGGAACCGTATAATTTTTCTATAAAGGGAACTCATTTAAAAAGAAAGGGGCAGTGTCAGGAATCACCTTCAAGACCATTCACAAAGCGTCACTGGATGAGGACACTAGACATTGCCGTCCTGTACATGATGGGGCCATTTATAAATCAGCAAGAAGCACAGAGGAGAGACGCTGTCTCAGCCCTGGAGAACAGGAGAGCAGCTTTTCCATTAGACTAAGCTGAGGATTTAAACTTGAAGATAGGCAAATGAAGAGTCACTGCATTTTAAGAGTTTCCATTTGGTTCACAGAAGGCATCAAAATGATGTCCTCTTTACCACATGACATCAGCTACCTCTGTTGCATAGCTACACAGCTTCCCTTATTAACCACAAGACAGCTTAAGTTTCTGCATATTTGTATCATTATTTGCATGAATTATTTATGCCTATTTGGCATGCAGTATACTAATTGCTATTCACATTATGCTGTGTCAGATGAAGTTGAATATAAATTTTGTTTGCTTTATTTTAGTATGTGGACAGAGCAAAGCTTTGAAGTCTGAAAGGCATGGGTCAAATCTTGAGTCTGCTGTATGATGTTAACAAATTATATACTCTCTGGATCTTGGCTTCTTTATGAAATGAGGACAGCAATCCTTAATTTCCAGGGCTATTCAGTTGGTTGAGTGACATTTGCTTAGCACAAGATCTTGGCTATAAGTGGACTAAAGAAACTGGTCTTTTCTGGCAAGCCTGCTTTTCTTTGAACAAATAATTTATGGCTGTGCCCCACACCATTTCACTCATGTTCTTGGCCACCCTTTTCCTTATCCCAGTGGACTTTAATTGCAATGCTAAATGTAAAATACAGTATATACAGTACTGCAGCTGCTTCAGCATAGGTCCTTGAAAAGGTACCCAGTGCTATTGATATAATTTTTAATATTATTGCTTTTTTCATGGTGTTGCTCAGACACCTAAAGACTAACAAGAATTGACCAAAAGGAAGGAACAGCACAGACCTTTGTTTTAGATCAATAAACAGAGTTTCAAATTATTTAGACCTTAAGCAATAAATTTGACTCATATTATTTTAAAGAAATATATGATAAATTGTATAAACATAAATATTGCAGATGATCACATTTCTCTTAAATCCATATTTCAAATTGAACTTTTATGGATTATGTAAATTAGGTATACTTTAAGAAATACTTTGTCAGTGTTTTGATTTTGACAAGGGAATGCTGAGTGATGAATCAGAATTGCAGGCTATTAGAATCCACTTCAAACCAGTTAGTTGTTAGAACTGGGTAAATAAATTCACAGGAATGCACAAGTTAAATGTTTTGTTTACTGAGTGTATCTATACATTCTGTACCTTTTCATTCATCAGCATTTCTCACCCAAGCCCCCTAAACCCCACCTCTCTTTGTTCACATTCCAGTGTGTGCTCTGTCCTTGTTCTCATTCAAAATTCAGTGAAAAAAATATATTAGTGCAGTAGTAGAAAACTGCAATGTCATTACTTACCACTTTTGCATTTCTTTCCAGTCTGCTTAAAATAGGAAGAAACAGGAGCTTTCTTTTGATTTAAGAATGCCATCTAACACTATCATGATAAAGAACAAGAGTGCATATCCATTGCCTTTTGAATAATTTTTTTTAAAGAAAAGAAAAAGAAGCAGAACTCTCGTTGCATTCATTTATGTCCAAGCAGTTTCTTCTGGCTGGTATCTATTTCTAATGAATCTAGAAAACCACAACTTACTCCTCAAACTATGGCTTTATAGCTTGCTGTGGAAGCCTTCCTGAAGCTCATTGGCTAAGGCTGTGCTCTCTCATGTTTTGTTCTTGTGGTCTTTATGTCAAAGGTATCACCTAACACTGCACAGGTTTTTCAGCAGGTTGTCTCATCTGGGTCCTTGCAAGGTCTTTACCTTATCTATTTTTGTTTCCTCAGTCATTTGAGATTTTCGGGGCTGGGGATTTAGCTCAGTGGCATAAGCGCCTGCTTTGCAAGTGCGTGGTTGTGAGTTCGATCCTTAAAAAAAAAAAAAAAAAGATTTTCAAGTGCGAGAATGACAGTATATGAAACCTAATTAAAAGTTAACTCTGGTTGCAGAAGGGAAAGTATATTGAAAACAAAGGAAGCATTAATCAGTAGAAGGCAACTTATTGTTAAACCAAGAATAAGTGGATGCTTGATTTAGAGTAAAGTAGTAAAGATGTAGAAGAATGTACTGTAGGTCATGGAGGTAGAGTTAGGTAGATATGCACTTCAGATATAGATTTTCATATATAATTATCCCATAACATGGTTAGTTTGGCTCTAAATGAATCTCCTTGGTCATTTGATTGTAAGTCTTTAATGGGTAACATCTAGTTCTTACTCATATTTGTAATATAAAAAACACAGACTACGTTGTAAGTAAGTATTCAATAAAGTGAATTTCATTCTTTCATGGAAAGCTTCCCATTTCTTAAAAATACTTATAATTCTTGATTTCATTTACTGCAGATTTCTTATAAACATACAAAATTGATTTTTTTTATAGATTTCCACTTCACAGTGCCCATTTAAAATATGGAGCGTGCTCTCTTTTAATATGTTTTCCCCACTCTGAAGCTCTTCACAGAGTTGACTAAGTACATTGATGAAAGGGAAGATGGATAGATGGGTGGATGGGTTGATGGATGGGTGGATGGGTGGATGGATGGATGAATGGATGGATGGGTGAGTGGATGGATGGAGAAATGGATGGATGAGGGAGTAGATGGTTGATCAAAAAGACGTCTGAGTGAAATGCTATTTATTGTACATCTGAAAAATAGACGTGAATAACAGAATGATAGCGGTGATTGCTGCCTTCCATATTCTGATGCCTTGAGAAGGGTTATTCATATTTTCAATTTTTTATTTAAATTCCAATGAGTTGGATCACTGAGTTAAATTTCTTACTGCATAACAAACTGAAAAAAATCATTTTTTCTCTATGACCTATTTTCTACTTTGTGATTTATTTGCACATTTTTAATTCTATCAGAATACAGATTTCATTGCTAGAGCAGTTTCTGTGGGAAGATGAAAGTATCTGATCCTTTCTGATATGAAATGTTGAAAAAATTGATAATTCAGATAGAATGTATAAAAATATATCCTGTTTTGGAGAAAAAGAAGAGATTATTTTCTAACTTTGTATATCCAAATACTAAAAAAAAACTACCTTTAACTTTAGCATAAAGATTTTTTAGCATAAATATAATATTTATTATATTTAGCCTGGTATTAATAACTCCATATCTTCTATTTTATTTCATTTTTATGTAATACCTCTTCCAGAAAGCCTTTAAGACAGATTCTAAAAGTTCACAGATAATGAATATTGAGGTGAAAAAATTGATGAGAAGAAATATGTCAGTGTTCCAATTTTCTAAAATATGTTACATTAAGCAACACAAATCCTTCCTGGAAAACCTTTATACTTATTACAAAGTATGGCCCAAGTATAAATTTAAATATTTCTGGATTGGATGTCTCAAGTTAATTATACCAGGTGATCCACAGATCAATTCTTTGAAGTTCAAAATGTTGGTTCAGGGCTTCGTGCAGACAAAAGAGAATAATACTGCTCACAACCCACAAAATCCAGAAGATGAAATAAAACCCAGCCGATAGGAATATATGTACCTACTGCCAGGCCAAGAAATGTGTATGTGTGTGTCCAAACCAAATGGGTAACTCGTGAAAGAAACACTGAGTAATGTAACACTAACATTCAACATCCCTGAAATACGGTACAGTCCATTTTAAAGGTTTCTTCTTTCTCACAATCCAAAAGTAACGTAGAATATTTTTAAAAAGCTCAAAACTCTTGATGTATGTATATATTACCTTTTTTCACATACTTTCCATGAACGTTATTTGTTTCAAATGCATGTTTTTAATAAGTTTTGAGTGAAACTTATCTCAGGTTCAGCAGTACAGAGAATGTACTCAGGTAAATATGAGTCAACTGGACAAGTATGCAAATTTTATCATCTTGTTAGAAATGGGGTAACTCCCCAGAGTCTGTATCTGAATAGAAGATGATTGGCTCTCTGCCTGAAGAGGGACATTGTCATTTTTAGGATGTTTCTTAGAAAACATATTGGAATGCATTTTGTTGTGTGGACAGGTGTATAATTCAAGACTAATATACTTGTGCTATGCAACATTAGCAGTCTATTTTATGCAAGTTAATTTTTTAGGGCCAGTTATCCACTGTACATAGTCATCATTATAGAAAATCACCATAAAGAAGTTCCAAGAAGGCTGATACTGTAGTATCTAAGACAGTGAGGTTCCAAACATATTTCCATCAGTGGATGAAATAACTGACTAGCAGGAATTCTCAACCTGATGCCCACAAACTCTTAAAAAGAATTGATCCACCCTTAAATGTGTGTCAAAACTGTTGATATTGCCTGTGCACATGCATCTGTAATAGAAGGAGAGACCTGAAGAGTTTACCAGTGCCCAAAGAGCTTAGTGTCTCAGAAAGGTTGGAAACAGTAGATAAGATTTTAAAAGAGCCACTTAAATATTGACGCATATCTATAAAAGTGATCTCCATGAAACTGGACTAAAGGGTAAAACTATCTTGCAAGAACTCCATGGCAGGACAAGAGTTTCTTGGACCACTCTTGATTTATCTTGATATAAGATTAAGCTTTCTCTTCTCAGCATAAAAAGCTGTTTGGTGAACTCTTCATATTTATTGAGAAAATAAAAGGTTATAGAAAAATGCTACATACCAAACACCAACTTTTGAAAGCTTTATCCTTTAAGGATTTGGGAATTCTAACTGCAATTAATGTAAGAATATTACACAGAATTATTAACTAAATTAGAACCTGATTTAGGAATGGTAGGAAAATGGAAGGTTCCAGAAATCTTGGCAGTAGACATGGTTCTGTCTTGTCAGCACCAGTGCTGGAATGAGTAAATTAATCTTGTTTTTTTTTTTTTGTCACAAATCATAGTTTGAAAGAGAATACAGTGGGCATAGTGCTTCTATGTAATCCCAGCTGCAGCATCACCAGTGGCACCTGGGAAATTGTTGGAGATGCAAATTCTATGGCTCCATCCCTAACCTAATCTGGTCCTAGATCTGGCAATGAGTAGTTTAAAAGTCTTCCAGGTGACTACTCTATAGTAAAGTTGGAAAAAACAGACATAGGTCACAGGGCTACCCCTCAGCTGGATAGGCCAGGTACTGTGATTCATAGCTCTACCAAGAATGCATATGGTAAGTAGTGAAAGAAACTTCCACAAAGGAAAGTCAGTGTTGGCTACCAAAGAAAAGAAATCAATTCTGGGCAGCAAAAATAATTGAGCATCTTCTACAATCCATGCATTGATAAAATATCCCATATGTGTGCAACACAAGTTTATTGTCCTTCAGTGTTATTGTTAGAAGTGACTTCTGTTCCAGGGTTCCAGTCTCTAACTCCAAGGAGTAACACTGGAGAAACATTTGAGTCTTTCTCCAGTCCCTGCTCAGAGAAAGTGCCTGAGCCTGAATTTCGTGGCCCTTGCAGCGTACCACAGTACCTTCGTTGCTTCCCTTTCTTCCGTGTGGCATGGGTGCAGAAGAGCTGTGTCATGATAAGCTCCTTCTTCACCTGCTCTCAGCCAGGAGCCAGTTCACCTTTCAGGGAGGTTAAATCTGCCTAATGCTGGGTTGAAATACCATGAAACCATTGTTGCTCACCTAAGCAGTTGTGCATAAGTTTTATCTGTAACCTAAAAATATGATAGAACTGGCATTATGATTTTTGATTTTCATTGATTTCAGTCTTGAATCTTTCTCTAGTGTAGAGAATACTGTCCAATGTTGGGGCTATTTGAGTCTTAAAGCTTTCTTTTAATTCATACCACATAAGACAGTTGTTGGTCTCATTTCTCTGTTTTCTTTTTTGTGTTATTATCTCAAATATTCAAATATTTATAATTTTTGCAGATACTGATTTGCATAAAGATACAAATGTATTTAATGGATTATTGTCTGGACTGCATGCATTTCTTAAACAAACAATTGTGTATTTCGACTAGAAATCCTCTCTTAGGAGCCTTTTATTGTATAGGTTTTAATTCATTTTCGCAGCTATATTATTGAGTTGCTGTCATAAAAATGAATTTAACTGCAAATGTGAATGTCATGATAATATAGCATGCAGTTAGAATGACTTAATAGAAGTAAAGTAAACATTCTTTTACTGTCAATCCTCTCCTTAATATGAAGACATGTTAATTGGTCTGAATTCATTGCATTCCTCTAGAGTATTAAACAGAGCCAAGCAACTTCCTCTCTAGAGCTCTGGTGTCTTCTCCATGGAGTGTGTGTCCAGCAGAATAACTCATCCTCTTAGAATTAGCCTGTTGCTTACTCTAAGGTGGGATAATGAACTGTTAAATCTCTCCCATTCTTTTGCTTTTTGCTTGGGAGATTTCCTGCCAGATAAATCACTAAGCCAATACAGTTGGCTTTACAAGATGAATGGCCAAAATGGTATAGGCAAAAGAATGAAAAGTTTGGTAATATTTTCCTAAATACTGTCAGCAGGTTATGTTTGAACTCAAGGGGGAGCAGTGTTATTGCTGAGCATGTAGGGGTGAAAGTAGTCGTAAATAAGCTACAGTGTTTTGCGTTTTTCCCTGACATTTATTTTCTCATGAATTTTCATCAATATATATTTGCTTTTCTTAACTTTCATTATTTATCCTGTAATATATGCATTGTGAATACTTGTACAACTAATTGTAAGCATCCGTCTCTTAGAGTATGCACTCAGAGAGTGCCATCTAAAATAGCCTTGTTATTTTCCATACAGCAGCTTAATCATTATGATCTCATGTGATCTCATCTCTACTGAGATGTGCTTTCTGAGGAAATGTGGAGTTCCACTGCATTTACTAAGCTTCAAGTTGAATAAATTACCGTAATATTCAGAACATAGGCAAAGGAAAAACAATATTTTCAGAAATAATGTTTTCATGCAAAACATTTGACACTTTTCTATTCTAAAACCTAGCTGTGTTATTATGGATGCCTGAATGTCATCAGAAAATACAGGTCAATGTTGCCTAGACAACAGTACACTTTCTAAGCAAACAAGGTTTTTTAAAAGTCGTGAAATCCTTGCCATCTCTGAAATACAGCATGGGCCATTAGAGCAGCTTAAAGCAATTATGTTGACTTATTCCAAACTAACCATGGACTGCACAGTTAAGTGAAATAATTAACCTCTTAGTACACAAGGAAAGAGCAATAAAAAGGTACGTGTAAAGGTATATTATAAAACTGATCAGCAGGTTAAAATGCCACAGTGATTTAAAATTCACACTTCTCAATGCAGACTAGAGCACTACGTTTTTGAATGTTCATCTCATAAATCTTCATTTAACATTTCTGTGCCAAGACTAGAGCCACTCACTGTTACCTAGGTTTGCAGCAAATCCTGTTCCCAGAAAGCTTAGAAAGCAATTTCATTTATAGTGAAGTGGTATAAAAATTTCACTTTGAATCTCTGTAGGGAGGCCTGGGTTATTGAAGGTTTTCTGTTGAGAAACAATTACTCCATCCATTTACTGAATATTGTTTATTTTTATGTTGTGTGAAATGCCCTGCGGGCCTCTTAGGACTTACTGGAAGAACCAATTTAGGAAGAAAATATCCAATTAGCTCAAAATTTTATGATACACACAGAGTTTGCATTCTTTGAGAGTCAATATGTTTGTTTTGGAGTTCTGTGTGATTTCTAAGATGTTAGTCTTTATCTTTGAAATTGTCCCTCATTTCACTATGGTCATGAAGCCAGCCTTGCTTCATGAAAGATACCGAAGCTAACATACCAGAATGTTTTTCATTCTTCTGTTATTCCAAATATTTCTATATTTGTAGTAGAAATATACTAATTCACAGCCTGAAAAAAATAACTGAAAATATCTGTCTATTTTGTGGTACCAAAATCAGAAGCTCTAAAGTTAAACTCGACATGTGTCCAGTCAACAAGAGGTATCTCCAGTTTGTTTTAAGGATTCCTAATCTCAGAAGTGGTGAATTTCAGCTTCCTGGAGCTTCCAATACGATGTCTACTCTATATAATTCAGCACAGATGAGTTTAGCTCACCATTTAAATATCTTCACAACCTTCTGATAACACCTACCAGCTTTCTGTCTTTACATATTTAAATTTCAAGAAAAATCTGCATTTTCTCTTTATAAGTAAAATTTACTGAGGGCTGCTAGGAGTTAAGGACTACTCCTTTTGGGTATCATGACCTAAAATTTTAGTAAAGAGATTAACAGTCAAATTGGTTGTGAGACATGCTGTTGATCGAAAGGAGAGATTCATCATATTGTTCAGCAGCATCAACTTTATCCCCTAAGACTGAGGAGCCCCATTACCTCTTACCTACTTATTCCTGATATGTTTTGTTTCTCACCATAGTTAAGGTTTGTTTCTGCTTAACTGTCTACCACTGAAGCTTTATTATGACTTTCATGTGCCAATGTGACTATTGTTCCTCTTCCAGGCAGACAGGCAACTATTGCGTTCAGGCACAGGTTCTGGTGAGCCCCTGCCTTTCCAACAAGATGCTATAAATTTTCATTCCAGTCTGTTTGCTTCTTTCAGCATCTGATTCCTCACCAGAGCACCTTACCTGTGCTGCACACTTGATGCTAAGCATGCCTCTGAAATAAGTTTCATGCCAGCCTGATAAAAATCATGCATGTGAAACAAATATTCTTGGGAAGTGAGCTAAAAAAAAAAGTAGTTCATCTGTAGCTCAAGAGTCTGGAGTCGTTTTTAATATAGTTACTTTTAGATTGTGATAAGAGGAAATTAAAATTAGATGTGTTGTATATTAGGGATGTTGAATGTTAGTGCTACATTACTCAGTGTTTTCTCTCCTAGCAAACAATAGCATTTGCATGTCCTGCTATTACAGAGCTGTGTAAAGATTGCACAACTCACTCTACTTCAGGGCTTGTAAACAAACAGACTGCTTAAGCATCTAGTATTTGATTAAGGAAATATAAATGAGTGCCTCATAAGTGATGGGTCCTGGGAGAGCTCGCTGGGATGATAGTGTGAGCACCGTAGAAAGTCTCCATTGTTGCACAAATTATATTCTAATAAGTCATTAAATAAGAAATATTTAGAATATAAAAACACTCAGTTTTGAGAAATAATCTGAAAGGGGACAAAATGGGTGATACAATAGAAAGCAATTGCTTTATGAAGCATTTCCAGGACAGATTTCAGAAAAATCTTCTTATAATATAAACTATAAAAATATAAATTATAAATACATTTAAGAAATTATAACTGTTCCAAATATGTATATGCTTCTTATGCCTTAATAGGGTACTATAACTATTTATATAGCATTCACATTCTGTTAGATATTAGTAGTCTAGTGATGAATTAAGTGTGTGACAAGCTGTGGGAGACTGTATGCAAATATTAAATTTTATATAACAGATGTGGTATCCATGCTTTTCATTGGAAGACCCAAGAATTAATACCCTAGGATTCCAAGGATTGACTGCATATATGTATATGTTTATATATCCGAAAACCTGTGTAACAGATGCATGTATATTTATATATGTGTAAACATATACAATCATCTCAACACTTTTAATGTATTTTCTTAATTTGTCAGTCTTCTGTGTCTTAGAACCTGGCTTTCTTAACTTCAGTTCTTCTACTATGACTCTCTAAAGGCATAGAGCAGTGGTGGCAGACTACTTAGAGCTTTCAGTGATATAAAGAGATTTGTCCTAAGTTTGCCACCACTAGCATAGAGCCATTTATGCATTGAACAGATATGATTTTTGAGTATCTACTCTATTTCAGGCACTGAAGGAATCTAGAAATTTAGTCACAAGCAAGTCATGCACTGTTCCCGCCTATAGAGAGTTATCATCTGTTAAGAAAGGTATCAGTGAAGTGTAAGCACACAGTATGTACTTGGCCATTTGTGAGGTGCTGTGAAGCCACATAGGTAATTTTATAATTGACATGTAATAATTGTCCACATTTATAGAATGCAATCTGATGTTTCAGTGCATATAAACATGATGTTATGAACAACACAAAGAATGTTTTAATCAAAAGCAGAAGACCTCCTCCAGTTCTCTGGTTCTGGCAAGTGCCTGATGGCTAGAGTGAGTACAGGCCAGTCAGTTAAACAGAGTCATTTTACAGAAGTCCTGAAGCTAAAGTGAGCAATTAAATGATTTGTGTGATGGGCGGAAGGCAAGGGATCCAACTTCTGGTGTCACAGGAAACTGCAGAAAGTCAGGGTCCTGATGCAGGGTTGCGGGTCACCCTTAGGCTGCAGTCTTTGTCCTGCAGGAAGTGTGATGCCACAGGAGGGTCTGTGGAAAAGTCCTGCTGGTGGAGGAATGAGGACAGCATTCGGTAATCACATTTATGTTTCCTTGTATTTACTTCCCGTGCTTTCCAAAACTTCTTGACCCCATATACTGTTTCATTCATATTTAGTTCTGTGTAGAGGTTCCATGTTCAGTAATAACTCACCATACTCACCAAGAAAGTCTTGGAGCTGGAGATGGTAGCACAATGCCTGTAATCCCAGAACTCTGGGAAGCTGAGGCAGAAAGATGACAAGTTTGAGCCTAACTGGGCAATTTACAAAACCCTGTGCTACCCACCCACCCCCCAAAAAAGTTGGTTTTTTGTAATTGAACTGAGATATAGCTGAGTGAGTTAGAACAAAGGTCTTAGGTTCAATCTCCAGTACAACAAACAAATAAAACAAAACCAGAAAAAAAAATTATTTTCTACTTCTCTGCTAGAGTAATACACAGAGATTTTTCATAAAGTTCTTGACCACCTCATTAGGTAAACAATAAATTTGCGTTTCCACCCCCAAAATGGTCATGGTCCATGAAGCAATCAGGAATAAAACATTTTTTAAAAGTTCCTAGGAAAAGTCCTTAGATGCTTAAATTTTCCATGTAATTCCCCAAGTTGAAAAATAGTGCTCATTTTCCTTGTTTAGCTGGCTAGGTTCATTGTTCCCAAACCCATTTGGTTTAATCCTACTCTGATGTGGTAAGAAAATACCACATAGCTAGAAAGCTTTTATGGACAGCTCTACCCAGAACTATGACAGGTCCCTGTGTTCTAGCCCTGTTCCCACCATAACCTTTTCACTCAAGAAAATGTAACAGGATGCAAGTGAAAGCACATGAAAAGTTAGTAAAGGAATATATATATATATATATATATATATATATATGCATAATTTGTGAATTTTGATACATAAAAGAGCAGTAATGACATTTTTGGCACTAATCTTTTCTGAAACCAGTTGTTCTGGAAATGCTTCATAAACCAGTTCCTTTCTATTGAGTTGCCCTTTGCGTCTCCTTCAGATTATTTCTCAAAACTGAACTTTTCACATTTGCTTTTTTAGTAACTGTGCTTTTTATTAGAATATTTTTTTCTACAATGGTAGAGACTTTCAGGTTTGCTCACACTGTAATCCCAGGTACTTTCCAAATGTCTATCACATATAAGATGTTTGTTTATATTTCCTTGAGCAAATAATAGATGCTAATCCTCTAAGAAGTCTGTAACTGTGTGCTCAGAAGCCCTGAAGTAATTTCAGTGTGTTGGGCAGATTCTTTGCAGTAGTTCACAGCTGGCTATGCAAATGTTTTTGTTTTTGTTGTTATTTTTGCAAAATCTAAATTGTGAAATCAATTGTGGCTTTTTAAATTCATAATGAGCTGCAAGCAGATTTTCTGTTTTGAAAGTTAGGAAAATAATGTCATTCTTACCCTTTTTATATACAAACTTAAAAGACAAATCCATGAGTAATCTATCACAAGATTTATTTTTGGAAAACACTTCACACTTATTTAATAAAGTCATTACCAAAATTAGGTATAATCTTGAGTAATGCTGCTAAGTAATGCTACATAAAAATATCTTGCAAAAGTAAGATGGACAGAGAGCATGTTTCTTCACTAAACTGGACTTGTGAGTTATACTTAAATAGCTCAGTAAAACACATTCTAAAAAAATAAAAAAAAAACAAGAAAACAAACCCTCTTTACTTGGAAAGAATGACCATCGCATATTCATTGGTCTAATTTTTATTTATTTTAGAGTTTCTTTTCTAAAAGATGGAGGGCTGAAAATAGCCAATGTGACCAAAGCTGATTCTGGAACCTATACCTGCACAGCAGAAAACCAGTTTGGGAAAGCCAATGGCACAACACTCCTGGTGGTTACAGGTGGGTGCATATCTCCCAGACTGCATGAGGGAGGGTTGTGCTGCATCACATCTTATTCTGGCTGAGTATATTGAATACAGGTTTTTCAAAATGTGTAGTGCACCATGCAGTCGAATCCATGGATTTTTCTTCTATTATTTTTAGTAGGGTGCGTTACTTAGTATTTGTTTAGCACAGGATAGTGTACATGGAAAGATGCATCCATTAGTATGCTCTCTTTTTATTTTATGCTGTTCTGTTATGCCACATATTTCAGGCATAGTGTTTTTTTCATTGTAATTGGCTTTTGCTGGTGGTGTTCAAGTTCATGAAAAGAATTGCTTACAGTGGCTGATACATTTTTTCATGTCATATGAGAAAAAAAATGAGCATCTATTGTGTGATAAGTATTTGAACTGTACCAGTGAGACTATCTACAAAGGTACTGTTCTCACGGATCTTAAATTGTACCCCAGCTAGAAAGAAAATAAGTGATAAGAATAAGAAACAAGGAGATTATTAGGAGGAAAAAAATGCAAACAACTGAGAAAGTAAAGAGTGTATGGTGAAAGTACAAGTATGAAAGAGAGTGTTCAGAATAGATCCCGCTGAGGGGAAATTGGGACAAAGTTTTCAGACAGACGAAGGTGAAAACTAACGGATTTCCTGGGGACAATTATTTAAACACTACGGAGACCTTTTTAAAACTTCAGCTTTCAGTTGAATTGAAAAGTGGAGCCAAGGGACAGCTTTTAGCGGAGAAATGAGGTCATGGGAATGATATTTTACAAGAATGACTAGCTGCTATGTTGAGAACACTGTGAGAGGAAGGGTGGAGACAGAGAAGTTCTTGGGTGCCATGGCTGCAAACCAGGAAGAAGGTAATCATGACCAAGATGGGACTGGCAGCCACAGAAGTGATCGGTAGAATGGACTCTGGATATAACCTGAGTCAGCAGGAGATACTGAAATTAGATGTGGAGTCCAGAGTAAGAGAGGATTCCAGATTGCCTGCAGGTGAGTAGCAGGAAGAATGACAGTGAAAATAGTTGAGATAGCACAGGCTACAGGTTGGATAGCATTGGATAGGAGGAAGATCATGACTTTACTTTGAATGCATTGAATGTGAGATGCCTATGGGCTCTTTGTGAAGCAGATTGTGGATTTGCCAAGATCTCCCTGTATTAAAATAGCAGAAGTTCACTTTTTGCTCATATGACAAGTCCATGGTGTTTCAATTGTGTTTTCTTCCTTAGGAATAAGGGGATCTGTTTTCTCTACCATCTGCCCCATTACCCATTACCACAGAATGGTAGACAGAATATTAAGTTCCCTGATAGTTCTCAACTTTAGCCTTTCAGTGCCACATGTAACTCTTACTTCATCAGCCAGAGCCAGCTTAGGGCTATGCTTGAATTAAAATTGATAAGAATTTAATCCTACTGTATGCCCTAAAGAAAAAAATGGTGATTGACCGCCATGTTGAGATGCTGAGTAGGTAGTTGGATATAAGAACTTGGGTATAGGAAGAGTGCTCAAGGACAGAGCTATGTTAGTTATTGGCTTATAGATGGGTACATGAAGCAGAGACACCAGCTCAAATCACAAGGAGAATGCATAAAGACAGGGCATTTAAAAAATGAAACCAGAACTGAGAACATGTTCTATGCTAAGAAATGCGGGAATAAAAGTTGGAATTTTGGCATAAAGATAGACACGGAAAGATTTCACAGCATGGTGGAAAAAAACCTTAAGATCACAGAAACCAAAAGATGAAAGTATAATGGGGAGAAGACAGTGATCAAATATAGCAGATACAGCTGAAAAATCCAGTAATAAAAGACCAAAATTTACCACTGGCTGTTGCGTCAGGGACCTTGATGAGGACAAAAGCCTGACTGGAGTGGGTTCCGTAGATGACTTGAAAGAAGTATTTACAGACCAAATCTACAAATGACTCCTTTGTAGACTTTTGCTGCCATGTGAGGCTAAGACTTGGGGAAGAAGAATGGAAATGTATTGTCAAAGGAAGGGGAATTTATTGTCAAAGGAAGAGATGGAAAGTCTACGATTACAGGGAAATAGATGTGCATGTGGACATTTGTTTTAGGACAAATGCATTAATTAGCAATTTAATGAAATGATCCCTGTTAGTAATATCATTACATGGTTTTTCAAATTCATGCAAAGATGAAAGAGTTGAGTGTATTTAAACTTTGATGATGACACTATTCTTAGTCACTGAAATTTGACAAAAAACACAGTAGTTTCTGTTTCTATCCCTACATTTTACAAAATAAACTAAGTTGAAATTGATTCTGTCAGTATTATAACTCTGTTTATAGATTACTTTAATTACTAAACTTTAATACTCTGTGAACCCAGATATGCTAATTTCTTAACACTGATTTGCAGTTCTAGTAAAATATTGTATATATTTTCTGGAAAATAAGTATATTTTGATCTTGAAGATTTTCAATTACAGAGATGTATGTGTACATCTTTACATATGCAAACATACACACAATAAGTCAGCTGACAGTTTTCCTGTACCAGTTCTTTTCATGATGATAAAAATGCTAACATTTTACTGACAAATTGTTTTCCTAATAGAACCTACGAGAATAACTTTGGCCCCTTCTAATATGGATGTCTCGGTGGGCGAAAGTATCATTTTGCCCTGCCAGGTGAAACATGACCCTTTGTTAGACATTATGTTTACCTGGTACTTCAATGGGGTCCTCACGGATTTTAAGAAGGATGGATCCCACTTTGAGAAAGTTGGTGGGGTAAGTAGTGGCATTTTTCTCATACATTTTATATTATATGTGTCTATGACATGTTGCCTTTGAGAAAACGACTGGAACATTGGCAGTAATCTAGAGATGTTTCTAAATGACAGAATCTTATTTCTCAATTCTGTTTTGTTCTAAGTTTATTTTTGTAATTACTACAAATCAAGCACATTTACTTCAGTGTGTAATTTTAATTAAAGTTGGTGCATATTGCATTTATATTAAATGTTATTCTGCATGACGATTTTGTTGTATACCACTTGTATACAATTGCTTAATATCAGAAAGTCATCTTTATGATGAAGTTGCAGATAAGTTGTATTTACTAAGTATTTTTACAATTGCACTGGATATTAGCCATAAGACCAATCCTTTTACAGGTTGACATTTTGAAGAGAACTGTAATACTTTCTCAGAGTCTCTCAGCTAATTAGTGGTGAGACTTTAAGCTTTGATCTACAAATGCTCTCCAATGACTCATTGTGTTTCCTGGTTTGTGGTGGGTGTGCTTCAGAGGGAAAAAACACTGCATGCTGCAAGGAAATGTTAGCATTTGGAGAAAGGTTAAGGAGTCACCCATTGTTGGTGAATCACTGAATCTAACAGTGAGACCCCTAGCTGGTTTCTTATCTGTGACTTCAGACAAGCAAGGCCAACCTCCTTTACACACATGCTGCACTGACTCAGTGATAGTTTGATTCTGTTTGAAACTAAGTCTAATTTGGGTTTTATCTTTAGAGATTAGCATGTAGATATCAGTAAAACATGTAATGGTCAACTCAACTATATTAACTTGACAAGGCTTGTTATTAAATATATGTTTAAGTATCCATTGGCATATTAACATATTAGTATTATGTATAAATTAAAAGGCTGCTATCAAGTGTAGATTTAGGAATATTTCTCAGAAGATATGTTCTAGTACTTGTGCCCAGTACCTGAGAGTGCAATCTTATTTGGAAATAAGATTATTACAGAAGTAATGAACTAAATTAAGATGAGATTGTCCAACAGTTGGGTGGGTCCCCATCCAACATAATGGTATGTTATAGAAGGGTGGCCGTTTGGACCCAGATACACACAGAGTAGATACTGTGTGAAGATGCAGCTCCAGACGAGGCCACGTGGTAGTGGTGGCAGAGACTGGAGGCAATGTGCCAAAGAATGGGGGCTCCCCGAAAATGGAAGAAGGAAGGAGAGACCCATTGCAGAGTCTGAAAGGAACATGGCGCCACCAGCACCTCTGTTTCAGACTTCCAGCCATGAGAGGATACAAGTCTGTTTTTCAGGCCACTTGATTATGGCGCATTTTTATTGTTCCCCTAAGAAACTAACATAGAAAAAAGAAAAAAAAAGATTAATGGAAAGTAAAATTTCAACTACTAATTTTCTAATTTTTATGACTGAATCAGGGTTATAAACAACACTGTCAGTTGTTGCAATCCCTTAACATTTCTTTTACTGTTGCCGTAAGTGTTGATCCTTGGAATTGTCTCTAGTTTCTCCCATCACAACAGAAGGCCTGTAGCAATATTGTCACCCTTGCTGTACTCCAGACTCAGGATCTCTTGCACTTTCTCCTTCCTTTGTGCAAGACTTGCCGCAAACGGAAGCCTCACATTTAACTTTCACAGGGACCCTTAAAACAATACAGACAAGGCTCTTCCCTAAACCCAACCTTCTCTTTTACTTTAATCTTTAAAGAATTCAATTTGAAGTATTAGGTATCTTTACTTATAATGTAGCTAGTTGCATTTGTGGTTTTTCAGCTGAATTTCAATGATGTTGGTAATATGTTACCTAAGACAAGGCCCTCTGTCTTAGTTAATGCTAAATAAGTGTGTGTGGAAGAACTGGAAATCCCAAGTCCTTGCTTATAATATGTCTCACACAGCTACAAAGAAACACTGAAAGGTTGAACTAGATTGTTACTTTCTGTAAGAGGAAATGGTAGTTAAGAACATTTGAGTTAATAACATAATTTAACTTTCCTCATTTACATAGCACTGATGGTTGTACCGAAGGCATAAAGTCATCTCTGTAAAGAGTCAAGTGTCTGAAACATGAAATTTCATCAATTAATGCCATCGTTTGGCAATTCTGTTCTTTCCCTCACATGCTGGTTCATGGCCTATGATTTTTTTTTATTGATGGGCACCATTAGTAACTTAATATTCTCCCATCAGTATAAAACAGTAAGCCGTACAAGATGACACTGCCCCTAAGCACAAGCAATTAAGTAAATCGGTTTTTGGTTGCATGAGAAGGGAATTATGCAACAGCTCTTGTCCTCTGATTCTGTATTTATTGCTACATGCACATTAATACCTAGTCTGCTTATCTTTTGTTCAGTGTCTTCATAGATATATACCTTATTGGGAAAAAAACCCACAGCATATGAGCAAAGAAGCTGATAAATGGAGAAGTTGCCTGCCTAGGGGCATGGCCATAGAAGGAAGAGGAAGCAATGGTTTAGGTTTTGGGAAATTATTCATAATTTTGAACCAATTCAGTCAGTTGTCCTAGGGACTATACTGCATATTCAGTACTGAGCCATTCATTTTTAAGACATCATTCATTCAGGAAAACAACTATAAAATCAAAAGAAATTCAGTAATATGCAGTAGATCTATTATATAAATTTGAGCATGTTCAGTGAGAGTAGAATGATGTCAGTCACAGGTTTCTGCAACTTTTAAAGTACACATTCACAAAAGCTTACTAATGAAGTGTCTAAAGTGGGTGAGCACAGGAGAAGTCCAGCACCATAGGCTATTTCAGCCTGTTGCCCATGGGGCAACCTGAAGTAACGTAATGAAATGAAAAGAAAAAATTCCACTCAGGTTCACTGTTTGCCAAGTAAATCTCTGTAAGCATGGTACAGTGAGATTGGAGAAGGGGAGATTTGTGTTCAGATATGCAAAGGTTTTAGGGTGCCGTTGCTTGCTCTATGATGCCCATAGATGAGTAGATCGCTTAAATTTCTGCTTCTTCCTTTCTGATCTCTTTTCACATCAATTTTTAGTATTTTCCACTTTCTCTCCTTCCACAAGATGTTGCACACTGTTCTCTTTCTCTATACTGTTTCCTCTCCATTTTCCCTATGTATATTTATCTTCATATGTAATTTTTAAATTCAAGTAAGACAGTAACATACTCATTTGTGTGCATTTTTATTTCACATGTGTACAGTGAAAAGAAGAGGCACAGGCCCAGCAGAACATACATGGTAGCATTCTGTCATCCCTATTTCCAAACCAGAGGTGGCAGCAGGGAAAAGAGATCCCGTTATTTATCCCTACACAGTATCTTTCTTTCCCATACTGTAAATACACCTTAGCTTCCATTGATAGGAAAAGGGAAATAAAAGTCAAAAATGCAGGAGAAACAAAAGAACATTGTTAGCTTCTATGTGAACCTGTAGGTTCTGTTAATTAAGTCTGATTGGGGAAACTTTGAAGGATCATTTTGGCTTGCCTAAAAAGCTAAATATTAGATTTAAGGCCCATCATGTGATAGGGGCTCACTGTAAATAAAACATTTAAGACTAAACACCCAAAGGGCTCACTGTATATTCTAAGGATATTTAAATGTCATATGCTTTGCTGAGGTATGATAGCACATGCCTGTAATCCCAGAACTCATAAGGTTAAGACTCGAAGATCACCATGAGTTTGAAGCCAGCTTGGGCTACATAATGAGTTCAAGGGCATCCTGACCCTTCTGCAAGAAAAAAAAAATTGCTTTCATAAAACTTATGTAGTACAAGTGGTTTAAAAATGAATAATGTCTAGAACCAAGTTGTACAGTTTTAGAAACATTTTGTGGAGTTGGATCTGTGAGGAATTAGAATGTGTGTGGATAAAAATCACAAGAAGCAAAAGAAGTGACACAGTGACAACCAATCTGCCATCCATTTAACTGGCTCCCTTCAATGTGATTTATTTCCCACAGCTGAAATCTCACTCTGGTTATAATAGCTACTTGTGAACTTGATACTTGATGTATTTTTCCAGCTCTCAGTGGTAAAGAGTATCTTTAAAAGCAGTGCTTTACATGTGATATTATATGATCACAAAATATGACTATTTATTTCATAGAATTATTTGGTTGTAAGAACTAAAATTTTGTGAAAACATCAGTTCTTTTTCAATATACAACAGTGTAAAAGTGAGACCTAAAAAAGACAACAAGGATGTTGAAAGGAGATATTACTAGACAAGAGGAAAGGAAGAATGGGGAAGAATTAGGGTGTATGAGTCTGCATTAATATTATCAAAATGTGTTACACTCATTTACCTCCTCCCCCCAAGATGTGAAACTACAGAGGAAGTTGAGATGGCAGGGAAGACTGATGGAAATATGCTCTGTGCATGTGTGAGTATGCCGAAATGAAACCCATTAATCTATGTAACCATTATACACTAATACAAATGTGGCAGAAAGTTTATGTGTGGATTTTAAACATGAACCTGAGACAAAGCATCGCTTTCACAAATTACTTATTATGACACTGAGTTTTCAAACATTTCCCCTTTAGATTATCTTTTAAATGTTATATTTTGTCCAAACTCCAAGGACCTACTACATTAAATCATTAAGAGAAAGTACCCAGGAAGTAAGGAGCCCATAAATGTGGGGATCAAGCCAAAAAATTATTACTGTAGATTTTAAACACACTTCCTGAAGCACAACTCTCATATTAATATTTGAGAATTTAAGAAGTAAGCTTCCTCCATTCCAGATGGAAAAAGGCAAATACACTAAACACTTGCGTATTTCTCCAACTCATCTTTTAGTCAACCAACCATATGGATTTAGTTCTGCTTTCAGTGCAATTGGTATTCCAGGACGATGTTTCGTAAGTGTAGTATGTGTTAAGATAAATGCTTCCAAATCAAGCACAATGGAAATCCCATGAGGTTAATATGAATTTTCAAGAAAATATGAAAGAGACAAACCAAGGGTTGTGTAACATATTGTACTCTAGTCCATAAAAGTAGCAGTGACAGTAAAAGGCACAGCTATCTCTGAGAGGATATAAACAAAAAGATGTACAAGTAGTTATCAGCAAGAAATAGGGTAAAAGTGTGAATTTCAAACAAAGAACAATTCACAGCAAAACTAACCATGGTATTACAATAGTCACAAACTGATAATGCTCCATATAATAGAGCTTTAAAATACAGCAAGTAAAAAAACAAAGAAATAGTGAGAAGTAAAATACTGTAGACTCCACTTTCATTTTATACATGCCTTTGTAAAATTTAAATAATGATTCCAGGGATTTAGCTCAGCAGCACAAGTGTCTTCAAGGCATGCACAAGATCATGAGTTCAATCCCCTTTACAAAAAAAAAGGTATGTAAAAGAGATGAAAGAATAAATGAAATTGATATAATGTTAAAAAGCATTAAGTAAGATCTGGAAAATATCAGTGAGGTACAGAAAAAATTCAAATTTGATATAAAGAGAATGTAACAGATAAGAAAAAAATGGAAAAAACACAGAGAATGTCATGTTGAAGTCATATATATATATATATATATATATATATATATATATATAAATTCAATCAAGTGGAAGATTTCTGAAAAAATATCAAATTGCTAAATCATCAGAATTTTAATTTTATTTAAATTTAAATAAATGATCTACTTACTATAGCTAGATAAGTCTACTGAATTTTTTTTCACATTTAAAGAAACAGGTAAATGATATTATGTAACCCATTTGAGAACATTAAAAAATAATCTTTTCTATTGGTTTTGTAAGGTTAACATACAAGAAAAGAACCTGGTAAGATAGTAAATAAATTAGCAAATGCAAACTAGTTTCTTGAATGTAGTATGGGACCTAAATTAAATTTTAGAAAAATAGAATGGATATTGTGTTAAAGTATAACCTGTTTATGAACTACTAGGAAATAGCCCATGAACTATGCATACATTGTTATCAATAAATGTATGAAAATAAGCCATAATATTCTCACAAGAAGACATCTAGTAAAATTAATAACCAATACCTGATCTTCAAACTTTTATTAAAATAGTAGTAGGAACATTATTCCTTTGTATCTCAACATTGTCTTTAAAGGATAATTATAGAAGTACATTTCTTTAAATTGGAAACAAGACAAGGGTATGCATAATATCATGACTATAAAACAATTGGGAGATGTTCAGGAAAATGCCAGAAGATATTAAACAGAAATAAAAGATAATCTTTGAAATAAAGAGAAGAAATTATTACTTGAGGAGAAAATACTGTTAAGGTATTCAACATGTGTTATTATCAGTTCTAAAATTTTAAAAGATTAATCAGAGTTCAGTCAACTGCTTGTGTACAAAATAAATTTACTAAATATAAAAGATTCCTGATCAATTTTGCATGCTTATATCTTGTAATCTGAGCAATTACTTTGAAGATAAAAATGCTCAATATATTAACCCTTATTAATTTCCTGTTATATTTTCTGAAATTTTCTATAGCTGTTTTTATTATTTTTTCTCTCTAAATAATAAGCAGTAAACTTTCAGAAAATATAATAGGGCAGCTGTGGATTTAGCTCAGTGGCTCAAGTGCTTACCTTCTAAGTGCAAGGTCGTGAGTTCAACCCCTGGTACAAAATAATAATAATGATAGGACAAAAATCTCACTCAGAAGATAAAGGAGATACCTGTTAGTAATTTGCACATAAATGATATGAGCCGTACACTCAACTATTCTTTAATATAAAAAAGTGATAGAGATATAAAGATAGATAGAAATTAACAGGAAAAAATAAGCATTTTAATGCTTTTAGATGAAATAAAATGTGTATATAGTGTGAAATTTTAATTTTGAGCATATTTTCCATTGTTTACAAATACTACCAGAGGGCTAGGGATATAGTTCAGTGGCTCAAGCACTTGCCTGGTAAGTGCAAGGTCGTGAGTTCAATCCCCGGTACCAAAATAAATAAATAAAAAATAAATATTACCAGATGTCAATTTTAGAAATTCTAAGAGTTCTGGGAATGAGATAAGGTAAAACTGGATACAGTAGCACACATCCATAATCCCAGCAATCTAGGAGGCTGAGTCAGGATGGCTGGAAGTTTGCGCCTAGCCTGGGAAATTTAGGGACTTAGTGAAACCCTGACTTTTCTTTTTAAAATTTCTCCAAATAGATGGTTGCAAACCATTATCTCCATACTCCTCAAAACAAAATTGTTAAATTTTAAAATACACATACAGGTTCATTGTTAAAAAACTGAAATAGAATGCTGACTTATAAGCGCTTGGTCAGTGTCTTATGCACTGTTCATTTTTAATTCTTTACCTCAGATTTCTCATCTGTAAAATGGAAATGATTATAATATTTCACTCAGATATATAAATGAAGTACTAAGAACACTACATGTCAGCTTTTACTCATATTACTAAATCTACTGGCAGAAGAGAGGATTATTTCTAAATTATTTTCCAGAAAAGCTGCATCAATGTTTACTCTTAGTGGTAATTTCCCCATACGCTTTCCTGAATGTGGTTTTACCTGTGATTTTTCTTTTTAAAAATTTGCCAAACAGATGGTGGAAAAGCATTATCTCTATTCTGGCAACTTCTCATTTCTCAGAGATTGAAAATCTCCCCATTTCCTTATTAGTAGTTTGGTTAATAAGCAGATTACTTCTTCAGATGAGAATGAGAAAAATATCTTTTATTTCTAATTAGAAAAAATTCACAAAAATCTCAGCTGCCTGCTTTATAATATATATATATATATATATATATATATATATATATATATACTTTTGTTTTTAAATCTAATAAAGAACGCCTTAAAATTGCAAAAACAAAATGCAAACTGCCTCAAGACAACCATCAGCTTGATAGAAATTTTATTTTTTTGCTAAAGACAAAGTAATGAAATTTATATCTGTATATATTGGATTTTCATTTCCTCTACTTCAGATGCTAATTGGACACAGTTCTCTTTGGGGCACAGCAGGAAATAATTTATACACAAACTCCCAGTGTGGCCTAGCATGGAGGTGCACAATCCCAGCAGGAGGCTGAAGCAAGAGAATTACTAGGAGTTCGAGGCCAGCCTAAAGTACATAGTGAGACCCTATTTCAAAAACCAAACCAAAACAAAACAAAAACAAAATTCCCAGTGCATACTGGATTTTTCCTGTCTCAGGATATCAGATTCATCTTCTATAAATTGCAACTTGCTAGATGTTATTCTTCTGCTAGAATGCAGGATTTCTATATTACAGGTTTTAATAGGTCCTTGTTTATTCAAGTTATTCATTATATCATAGTTAAATTTACTGGAAATATGTTCCTCTAGTATGTTCCTTTTCTGTTAACTTTCTCAGTTACATCACTCTTAAAATAAGAACTTCCATTTTCACATAACCAAATGCCTCTCCATTTTCTTGCTAAGATTTTTTCTAAGTTTCTTGATTTGATAGAGTTGGAAAAGCTGTGGGAATTTGAGAAATATGGAGAAGATGTTAGAAACAATATTCATAGAGGGTTATGAAAGAAACAGGAGATGTTGGAAAGAATATGATGTGCCTCTAAGTGAGAAATGTAGAGAGAAATACAAATGTTAGTGAATATTTCAGGGGAATTTTGCTGTATCATCTTGTTTCCTGACAAACCTCCAATAGAATTGAATCACTTAGAAATTCTTTAAATGTGGCTTTTTTGTTGTTTTATATTTTGTTGTTTTTTGCTGGCAAGTGTAACAGGCTGTTTTTCATTGCTTTTAAGATATAATGATATTTTACTATTCTACACACTGCTTGTTTTAGCCATTTGAACAACACAAGCTAGTACCAGCGATACACTAATATGAGTATTCATGTATGTTTTGAATATGTTTGGATGTTTACCAACATGAAAATGCAATGACTTTAGTTTACAAATATTTTTAAATCTCTAGTATGTCAAGGAGACTCAATAATAATTCAACTCTTACTGCTTATAATTCCATGAGCTGGTTTGTATTACAAAATTCTATAACTGCTATTTACCTGCATCTCTTCTGCAAAGTGAAAAAAAAAAAAAAAACCTCGTCTCTGGAGGCTGATGCTAACACTGACTGGTAGACTGAGTACTAGTTTATAGGGTTCTTTGTTTGTGTGTTCATTTGTTTACAAAGATAAGTGAGACAAAATTTCTGAACATATGTGAGAAGAGACAGAATTCAAAATAGGAATATTCCAGTAAATACAATGAATATACAAATAAATCCCATATCAAATTAGGAGAAAAATAGTCTGCTGATTGGAACTTTACATTTTATTCATTCTGGCATTACAAGGTATAGTTTACATACCATACAATTTAGTCATTTGAAATATAAAATTTTTCATTTTTACTATACTCAGAGAATTATCTTTCCATCAAAACAGTCAAATCCAGAATATTTTTCAGTACCTATAAAAGAAACTTTTCTTTCAGATCCTCACCCCACACATGTGATCCTGGACAGTCATATACTTTCATATTCTGGAATTCCATATAAATGAAATTATATAATAGGTGACCTGTTTGTTTGTTTGTTTGATTGATTTGGGTTTGTGTGTGTGTGTGTGTGTGTGTACCTGCAATCAAACTCAAGACCTTGTGCTTGCCAGACGGGCGCTGTGCCACTGAGCTATATCCTTGGCCTGACTGTCTTTTGTAATTAAGCATTTTGGAGCAATTTTAAGTTCACAGAAAAATTGTGTATAAAGTAGGCTCCCTGTAGTATGCCTGGGTTATATACATGCAGGGCTTACTGCAGTATCAGTGTCCTTCAACAGAGTGATAGGCTCGTCATCACCTCCATGTTGACAGTTTACATTAAGTTCATTTCTTGTGCATTCTGCATATTGCAACAAATGGATAGTGGTGGGGGAGGGGGTGTACCGGTAATTAACTCACAACCTTGCAATTGCTAGGCAGGGGCTTATGCCACTGAGCTATCTCCTCAGCCCCATGTATAGTAAGTTTTGATCTGCCATTACAGTATCATACAGAATAGCTCCAGTGCCCTAAAAAATCCTTCCTTATTTCCCCTCTAACACCAGGTAGCTACTCTTTTTTATTTTCATGTTTTAGTGATTTCACACTTTTACATTTTCCAGGATATCATATACTATAGTTGAAATACAGATTATCTATCTTTTTAGACTTCTTTCACTTAATAATATATGTTTAAAATTTTTCTGTATTTCACTTTCTTGTTAGTTCAATTCTTTTTAGCATCAAATTGTATATCGCTGTACAGGGATACCAAAGTTACTTGCTCCTTCACTCACTGAACAATATCTTGATTGCTTCTGAGTTCGGGTAGTTATTAATGAATTGTAAATATCCTTTTCCAATTTTTTATGGATGAAGTTTTTAATTTATTGCAGGATCCTATAGTAAGAATATGTGTGTGTGTTTGCATTTACAAGAAACGCTCAGCGTGTCTTCTACAGTTTAGTAGTATTGGTGGTCTGGATCCTGGCTGTTCTGATAGGTGTGGAGTGGTGTTTCATTGTTGTTTTAATTCACACTTCCCCAATGACATGTAACGTTAAGCACACTTTCATATACTTCCTTGAAATCTATATCTTCTTTGATGAGGTATCTGTTTAGTTCTTGTTCTCACATTTTAATTAGGCTTTAGTTGGCTTTTGTTGAGTTTTAAGGGCTCTTTTTATATTCTGCATAAAGATCTTTCAAAAGAAACAAAATTTGTGAATATTTTCTCCCAGTCTGTGGCTTTTCCTCTCATTCTCTTGACATGTTTAATGGAGCGGAAGTTTTTCATTCTAAGTAAGTCTAGCTTGTCATATTTTTTTTCCTGTATTTTGCTTCTGGTATATCTATGGAGCCTTTGCTGCATTTAGAGCCATGTATGTTTTCTCTTATTTTTGCAGTTTTCCTTTAATTTTAAATGTAGGACTATAACACATTTTGAGTTAATTTTTGTCAGTATAAAATCTGTGGCTAGATATGTTTCCTGTGAATATCTAGTTTTTCTAGAAACATATGATTTAAAGGCTATCTTTGAATCACTGTATTTCTTTTGCTCCTTTGTCAAATATTAGTTGTTAATGTTTTGTGGGTCCATTTTGGCCTTTCTGTTCTGCTGCATTCATTTGTTTGTTCTTTCATAAAAAACACATTATTTTTATTCCTGTATTGTTAGCCTAAGACTTGACATTCAATAATGTCAGTGTTTCAGGTTTGTTCCAGGTTTGTTCCTGGGTGGGTATCCTGGGATTTTGTCTTTATTTATGAATTTAGAATCAGGTTGTTGATATCCACAAATTGATATACTTGGGATATGATTGGCATTGTGATAAACCTGTGAAGCAAATTGGGAAGAAGTAGCGTTTTGGCATTATTGCATGTTCTTCTTCATGAACATAGAATCTCTCTCCACTTATTATGTTATTTGGTTTCTTTTATAACTCCTGTAGTTTTTTTTTAAGGATCTTGTTTATATTTTGTTATATTTACCTCCGCAGTGTTTCAGTAATTTGGGGTGCTAATATAAATTTATTCAAGTTCCATGTGTACATTCTCTGTATGTAAGAAAGCTATAGAATTTTATGTATGTATTAGCCTTGCATCCTATTCACTTATTTGTTCAGTGTTTTTTTGTTGTTGTTGTTATTTTTGCTGATTTCTTAAGATTTTATAAATAGGAAATCATGTCATCTGCAAACAAAGAGAGTTGTATTTTCTCCTTCTTAATTTTGTTTGCTTTTTATTTTCAGTTTCTTGTCTTAGTCCATTGGCTAGGTTTTCCAGTATGATGCTGGAAAGTAGTAATGGGAAAACCTATCTTGTTTTGTTTCTGGTTTTAAAACAAGAGTTTTAAGTTTTTCATAATTAAGTACAGTGTAAATTATAAGTTGTTTCTTGAGGTTCTTTATCAAGGTGAGGAAGTTTTAATGTGTGCTGTTTTTATCAAATATTTTCTACTAGTATTATCATAATGTACTCATTGTTTAGTGTGTTATGATAGATTGTACATTGATCAGTCCTGCATGCCTGAAACAAAGTCCATTTTGTTACAATTTTTTAAATGTATCATTGGATTCAATTTGCTAAATTCTTGTGAAGTACTTTTGCATTTATGTTCAAAAGAGATATTGGTGTATGATTTTCTAGTGATATCTTTGTCTCATTTCAGTGTTAGTGTTATTTATAAGATTTAGGCAGTATTTCCTTTGCTTCTACATTGAGGAAAAGACGAGAAGAAATTGGTATAATTCTTTAATTAAATATTTGATGAAATTAACCACTGAACAACATATATTCCCCTGATGCTTTGTCTTTTAGGAGATTGTTAATTATTGATTTAATTTCATACGTATATACCTGTTCATATTCTCTGATTCTTTTCGTATGAATTTTGGCAGATTATAGATTTCAAGGAATTGGTCCATTTCATTTAGGTTATCAAATTTATAGACACAGAATTGTTGACAATATCCCTTTATGAAATTGTTTTAAATAGCCATGGAATCTTTAGTGATGCTATTTCTTCCATTTCTGATAGCAATTTCTTTCTTCTCTTCATTTTCCTTAGTTAGCCTGCTTAGAGGCTTACTGATTTTATTGATCTTTTCAAAGAACAAGCTTCTGGTTTTGTCGATTTTTCTCTATTGATTTTCTGTTTTCAGTTTCACTGGTTTTTGCTCTAATATTTATTTGTTTTAGCGTGTTTGTTTTTTTGGATTTAATTTGCTCTTCTTTCTCTAGGTTTATAAGGTGGAAACTTAGATTTCTGACTTTAGACCTTTCTTCCAACACTATAAGTTTCTCTCTAAGCATTGTTCTGACAACATCCACAAATTATGATTAAAAATTGTGTTTTCATTTGCATTTAATTTAAACTACTTTTATACTTTCTCATGAGATCTCTTATTTTATTCATTTATTATGCAGAAGTGTATTGTTCAGTCATCAAAAATTTGAGGATCTTTTCAGTTGTCACTCCACCATTGATTTCTAGTTTATTATTAGAGTGTGGCCTCAGAACAGACACTATATGTTTTCTATATTCTTATGTTACTTTCAGTATGCTTTATAACCCAGAAGTGACCTGTCTTCATAAGTATTACATTTGAATTTGAGAAGAATGGGTGATCTGCTGCTGTTGGGAAGATGGCATCTAGATAGCATTACATTCATTCATTTGACTGAGGGTGTTATTTAATTCACCTATTATTTTTAAAATTTCTGACTGATGAGGAATGTTAGAGTCTCCAAGCATATAGTAGAGTTATCTATTTTACCTGGCTCTTCTACCAATTTTTATTGTACGTATTTGGAAGCTTTTCTGCTATGAACATACACATTGAGGATTATTGTCTGCTTGTAATACTGAACATTTATCATTATGAAATGCCTTTGACCCTAATAACTTTGATTTTTTTATTCTGATAATTTCCCTTAAGTCTGTGTTATCTAAAACCAATATAACTACTTCTCTCTTTTGATTAGTGTTAGCATAGCATATATTTCACTGTCTCTTTCTTTTAATCTATTCATACCTTTATATTTAAAGTATGTTTCTTGTAGATAATACAGTATTTAAAGCCACTCTGTAGCCTCTGTCTTCTAATTGATGTAGTTGAACTTTTGATGTCTAAAAAAATTACTGTGGGAATTAATGTCTACCATAATTCTTACTATTTTGTATTTATTGCTCCTGTTATTTGTTCTTATTTTGTTGTTCATACTTTATCTGCCTTTTATGGTTATTATAAAGCATTTTTATGATGACATTTCTCTCATTTAGCTTATTTCTGTGGTCTGAATAATTGGGACCCACTACTCCTGCCAACATTTGTATGTTGAAAAATATACATTGAATTGATATACATTGATGTGTCAGCTGATAGTACTAGGAGGAGGATCTTGAGAAGTGATTAGTTTCCAGGAGCAAAGTCTTCAAGAATGAAATTAGTACTCATAAAACATACCTCACGCCCCTTTCACTACCTAAGGATATATAGAGAAAGCACTATGTATGGACCAGAAATCAAACCCTCACCACACAACATAATCTTGGATTTTCCAACCTTAAGACCATGAAAAAAAATTCCATTGTTTATGAACTACTCAATTTACAATATTCTGTTATCACAGCCCAAATATCACAACCCAAATATACTCATATCAATTATACTTCCATTTTTTATTTTTCTAAGTGGTTCCCTGGGGTTTATAATATATATTTGCAGTTTATTTTCAAAGTGTATCAAGTCTTCTTTCTTGTCCACATCACAGTTGGTGTTTATAGTTTAAAAAATATCTTGTAATGCTTATAATAAAATCCCTAGGTGTATTTATTAATAAAAGCTCCACATTTTTCCTTTCTATCCCTTGTACTGTTGTAATTCATTTCTCTTGCCTTTGAGCATACAGAAACAGGTATAATATACATACATACATGTATGCATAATCGAATACATTGTTGCTGCTGATTTGAATGAAGTATTATTGTTTAGATCCATTATGAACAAGAAAAAACAGTTGTTATTTACTCATTTTAATGTTCATGCCATTTAATGGGCCATTTCTGACCCATTTATTTTTCCTTCTGTCTAAAAACTTTTAACATTTCTTACAAGGCAGGTCTACTAGAAACAAATTCTTGAATTTTTATCCTGAAAAACATTTATTTCTTCTTCATTTTTAAATTATAAAATTTTATCAGGTCCAGGATTCTAAGTTGATGGGCTTGATTTTGTTTTATTTTTCCCTAACACTTTAAACACTTCTTTTTTCTTACCTTGTTTCTGAGACGTTGAATGTAATCTTAACCATTTCTCTACAGGGAAAATGTCCACTCTTATTTTTCTCACTGCTGAGGCAAAATACCTAATACCTAAAATTAAAGGAGGAAAGATTTATTTTGGTTCACAGTTCATAGAGGTTTTAGTCCATAACTGGATGACTCCACAGCAAGTGGCATGGCAGAGGAGAATCAGCTCATGGCATGCAAAGCAGAAAGCAGAAGACAAAAAAGCACCAAGTAAGGAAGCAGCAAGTGACAGAAGCAGCCCCTTTTCTGTCCCTATGTTCTGTCCAGGGTGTACATCTTTAGAGTAGATAGCAATCACACAGGGTGGGCCTTTTCATTGTCACACCCAAAACTGTGCCAAACCAATCAGTGGACTAATTTAGTAGAACACTTAATACCCTTAATTATAACATCACACATTTAACCCTACCATAGTGCACTAAGATCCAGCCACCTCTGAAGAGTCTAACCTATGACTTCATGAGACTTTGGGTAGATATCTAAACACAAGCATAGCACTACCGTCTTGGCGTCTTTCAAGATTTTTTCCTTTATGCATTTTCAAATTATGCATATGGCATCCCTAAGTGTGTTTTAGACTTGGTTTGATTTAGTTTGTTTATGTTTTTTTCCTTTATACTGCTTGGTGTTTTCTGTGTTCCTTTCACTACCTAAGTAGTGCAGCTGTGTTTTGTTGTCTGAATTAATTTGAGGAAATTTACAGTCATTATTGCTTCCAATTTTTTTTCTCTTCTTTCTTTTCCATATGTACTTCCTCCTGTTTCCAGTGTATCCTTGCTATGTATATGTTGCACTTGCTGTTTTCCACCTTTCTCAGAAGTTCTATTCTGTTTTCTGTCTGGTTTGGGTTCTAATTTTTAAGATTCTAGTATTGTGTTCTTAAGCTCAGAGGTTCTTTCTTCAGTTGGAGACTTTACTTCTGGACTGTAAACTCACAGATTCTTTCAATTTTTCTTCCCATTATACAGGACAGAGTGGATGAAAGGGGAGCAAGTAGGGTATTTTTCACCCCCTATCAGGTTAGGTTGTGATAAAACCTCAGGCAGTTTAGTCTTTGGTTGAAAATTTCTGCCAGAGACAGATCTAATTAAGTGTCAAATACAGTTAATATTTTCCTACCCTAGTACTTGGAGATTTCTACTCTGGTAAATTATAAATCTGTCTCACCTGTTGGCTCTCAAATTTTGGGAGGCAACAGTTTAACCTTTGACTTCTCTTTAATGCTATTGTTAAGAAGAATTGTTCATTATTTAATTTGTTTACCTATTTACTTGTTAAGACAGAGTAGAAACCTCTAAGCTTCCAGAATCCAGAAATCAAAATGAGTGGGATACTTTTAATTTACATATTACTTTCCTTGTTAAGTTGTGTCATTTGTCCTAGCTTAAATTTCATGCTCCAGTTTCAAGGAAAATCACTCTATTTCATAAGACATAATATTTAATCATATCATTGAATTGATCATATCATAAAGTATGAAGGGAAGAGTATATCAATTTTGAGTGGCTTGAATATTTAGATTCTGAGGCTGTCATGAATTTTAGGCAGTTACTTTTTAAAATAATTATTTTAACTCTGATTTTGCAAACCTTTTTTCTTACACTGATTTTAAATGTTTAGATCATATGCTTTGTCAGAAAAACATCATCTATTGATGACCACATTTGATATCAGACTTAGTCTTTCCTTCTTTATCTTTTTAATGTGACTTTGAGATGAAAAATCTATACTTTGAAGTATCAAGAAACTGTTGGAATTACAATAGATTGCAACTGTAATAAAAGTGGTGTGATCTCTTTGGGAGTTTCCTAGGACAGGGTAAAACTTTACTCCCTTTGAGCCTTTGGGAGTTCTTTCTCTGGCTCACACACAGGCTATTGACATAAAAACAAGATGTCTAGTCCAGGTGGTTTTTTCCCCATATTTTAGCATCTTAGAATAGTTAGCTCAGATCAGTGTACACAGATAAGCCTCAGTGAATAAATAACCCCAAATTCCAATTTTCCCTGCCTTGGCAAGCCCACAAGGGACCAAGAATGTAATGACAGGCTGTGTTTCTCAAAGATGGTGGCAATGACATACCTTATCCAATGTGCTCCTTTTACAGCCTGATACTATTCTCCACTTAGTGGAAACCTTGTAGACCTTTTGTGACTGCCTTGACCAGTTAGGAACTGTCAGATTGACTCTGTAGATTTCTAACATGAGCGTATAAAAATATGTGCACTTTTTCTTTGTTTGGTCCATTGGCACAATGATTCTGAATTTACCCACTATAATTTGAGGAAGCTGGAAGGTTCTCCTCAGGAAGCACCAAGTTCCTCAGTCTGCACATACTGCTGAACTCCCACCAACATCCCACTGTTGCTTTACCAGATGCATGAATAAGCTTGCCAGTCCCCAACAAGGCATTCTCCCTAGTGAAGTATGCAGTAGGGATGAGCTGTCTTCATTGAGCCCTGCTTTTTCTTGAGCAGAATAAAAGGTCTTTTTAAAAGCCATTTAGTTTGGTGGTTAACATATTACATAGCAATAGCAATTAGTGCTAATATTAAGACAGTTAAAACTTGGTCAAGTTTTCATGAAACAATGACTCTGCAGTCCTTTGTATCAGTGGATTATTTGTTCTCAAGTACCAACTATCATCAGGTACAAATCTACCCTCAGTATTCTTCATACATGTAATAGAAGAGTAAAGCCAGAAATAATGAGATTTGAATCATGTATTAAATTGTTCTTCAGGATAAGTTCCTCTTATTTGAGATATTTTTATTCTATATAAAAATTTCCACATCAATCAAGAGTAATTCTAGAATGATGTAGATTAATGAATAACTGTTTGTAGAAATTTATCGCCATGTTGAATTATTTTAATGACTATTGTTTTTAAATGTATGATGACCATACCTAGAAAATGTTAAGAAAATTACACTGTTTCACAAATACGATTTTTATTGCTATCCTCTAAGATGATAGTATATATAGGAATATTCCTTCTATTTACAAGCCCAGCAATGTATAGGATAGTTTAATGGTTATTTTATACAATTGATAATTGCAGAAATTTATAACTGGAGGAGATCTGAGAAATTATTTCAATCCTTTCAATTACAAAAAGAGTAAAAATTAGAATGGGAAAATCCTGAGGGAATTAGTGATTTTTGTGACCGTAACTGCTTATTAGCATGTCCTAGGTCTCCTCTTTACAGTTGCTTCTGATTTAATGGTACTAGGATATAGCCTAGGCGTTTCTGGTATTTAAAAAACAGATTAATTGTAATGAATAGTACAGCCAGTTTTGAGAACCAATGGATTTAACAAAGTGTTCTTCACAACACAAACCAAATACTGAACGGGCAGCAGTTAATAATAGAGCATAGAAGAAGAAAGCTCTGCTATCTCAATTTTATTTCAATCATTTAAGTTAATTCAAGGAGAATAGTTAAGTATTTGTAAGATTTGTCTGATACTTTTGAATCTTCCTTTTTAATTATCAGACTGAAGGTCTCAGGCTCAAAGATTCTGAATTACTCAGCTACTGTCCACTCAAACTATCATGAATACTGTCCTTTCATATAATTTTCTCCTCACTGTATTCATTTCAGCAGTTAATCATTATTTTTAGTGAGAAGATTCACACTTAAAATATCATTTATTATGTCAGTTTCTATATTCATTTAAGTTTAATAAAGGATAAGAAAGAATTAAGTAAATAATAAAGCATGTAGTACTATGGAACAGGATAGACATCGGTAAAGATGTGAAAGTTGACACTATGAGTGAAGCCAGGCATTCAATGCAACCTAAAATATTCATGAAGTGCCTTCAACCTAGTTCGTTTGATCTTTAATGTGTCAGTCGTTTGAAATGCTTAGCAAGGGCCACGTTGGGATTCTAAATCCTATAATGGAAAAATTATTCCAGCTTATTGGTACCTAAGAATGTCAAGCAAATATTACTGTTAAATGATTGCCTCTTATCTGCCTTAAATATCACCTGTGTAGACAACCAAGTGATAGTAGAAATTCTTAGTCAGAAGAATTAAAACTGTTAATGCTAGGACCTGTTTTCCCCTTTCGGTGGCTATGATTCTTTCTGTCCTTTGAGTAAGCTGAATGCATGTGTAATGAAGGTGATCCTAATTCAGCCACTGAGGGTTGATGGTGGCAAGGTTTAATTTGCTTTCTCATAAACACAGAGGTGAGTTGTTTCTCTCCCAGTTCCTTCAGGGACCTTCACAAAGGAAAGCATCAACCAGGTTCCAAAAGGAAGCTGAAGTTCTAATTGTTTTGAAGGCTTCTGGATATGATTTACACGCAGTATCAGGGTTTGGAACGGAAGCCAGTGAATGGATGATGATTAATATGAGAAGCTGTGTAGTCATGGGCTGTACAAAGTGATCAAAAGGAAGACCTCTGTCTCAACCTTGCCTTCCAAATAGCCATCAAAATGTGTTTTCCCCCTCAAACTAGAAAATTGGCATTCTAGCAGCAGCATTTCCATGTGGAGTGCTTACTAAGGAATTTGTTTCTGATGCTAATTTTTATACTCAAAGTTCATGCGACATTGGCTAATAGGTTCCAATTGGTTCCCCTAATTCCTAATTTTATTTCAGTTTGATTCTTAGCATATGGTAGAGAGCATAATGTGTTTTCAGTCTACCTGTAGTTAAGAAAATTACCTGTCTGCTTATTTTTTTGTTTCTCCTAACATGGATTATTTTATCATGTTATTTATTTATCATTTATTTATTAATTAAAGAGTGATTATTTAATTACATCAAAGATGGCATTAGTGTTATCACCTAAGAATATATAGTACAAAAGTTAATAATATCCTCTTCTATTTAACTTGATACTCACTAAATTTTCCCTGGTATTTATTTCAGAGATGAGTTGCATTATAAATCTATTTACTATTTATACCTGTAACATGTTATGGAACTATGTTTTCCCCCTAGAAGAAATATATTTGATTATATGAAAAAATAATTAGAGAGAGAGAAGTGAGGCAAAGTGGTACACACTTGTAACCCCATCACCCTGAGAGTCTAAAGCAGGAGAATCCCAAGTTTGAGCCCACTCTGGAAGTTTAGTAATTTAGAAAGAACTTATCTCAAAATGAAAAATAAAAATGAAAAAAGACTGAGGGTGTAACTCAGTATGCATGCTCTACATTCAACTTCCAATACTGGAAAGAAAAGAACGAGAGAAAAGAAAACGATTCTAGTGCAATTTTGAAATTGTAAAAACCTCAAAAAGAGAAAACATTGAATGTCACTATGAAACAAATATAACTTTAATGCAACTTTCTGTGAACTGACAAACTGGATTACCTCTCCCTCTGGCTTTCCTATCACCCCTGCCCCATTCAGCTCCTCTTCCCCTTCCTGAGCTCTTCAAATAGACTGTTTCTCACCTCCTGTAGGTCTTCACACATGTACACGTGTCTTATGCAGATCTTTTCTTTTTCTCTCCCTCTTTTCCCCAAAAATCCTCTCCTTAGTTCGATTTTTAGTTGAGTGAAACCCAGAAAACCATAGATTGTTCTATGTACTTTAAGCTTTCATTACACTGTAATTTTACATTGATTTGTGCAGTCATTTGATGAGTGCCTGTCTTTCAGCTGTCACCTCTATAAATACAAGGACTATTTTTTTCCTTTCAACATATTATCCCAAGGAATCATAGCACTGTAATTGTTTAATAAAGTTTTCCTGTGAGAGAAATTGGAGTTAAGAATTACATTCATGCAAATAAAGAACAAAATAAAAGATAGATTACCAGAAATAGAGTGACAGCTCTTTTGCAAAGGGGAATGGAACTGAGTGATGGAGGGAGAGAGGAGAGAGGAGATGATGAAAAAAGAGTTAATGTGTAAGTGTACCAGTTCTGTGGGCAAGAGGTGATCATATGCACTGCAAACATGTACTGACAAAATAAATTAAAATTGACAATATTATAATCATAGTCATGTAACTTGCCTGTTTTAGCCTATTATCCTGTTCAGGGCTGAGCATTTAGAAGTACATCTGTACATAATCATAACTGTCTTTTGATAGCCATTACACTTTGTTAAAAAGTTCATGAATTAGACATAGATAGCTCAATACATTTTCACAAAATGAGCATTCATGTAATCAGCACTGAAATTAAGAAACAAGACTGTACCCTTATCCTAGATTCATCCATGGTACATTTGTAATAACCATCATTTCAAAGATAGCCACAATCTATACCTCCCATATAAGATTTCTATCATATTCTCTTTTTTGAAATCTGGTTTATACATGCTACATTTTTGAAACTCAGCCATGTTGATCTGTATATGTAGTTCATTCATTTTAATAGCTTAATAGTATTTCATTAAACAAATATTACACTGCTTTATCTGTTTCACAGTGGTAAACATTTGGTTGCTATTTTTTAGCTATGCATGTCCTCCAGTAGACATACATGTGTTTCTATGGGTACACACTAAGGAATGGGTGGTATGTTATTCAAAATCGCGGCCTTAATTTATTCTTCCAAGCATATTTAAGGAGTGGTTCCACCAATTTATGCTTTCATCAGCAATAGTAAGAGCTCCAGTCCACATCTTCAGCAAGACTTGGCAATTAGTATCTGTCCCTTTCATTTTCCAGTGGTCTGCACAGGGTACATGTCTTGTGATTTCTTTTGACCTAATACACTTTCTAAATTTGTAAACATACCTTGTTTCACATGGGTGCATCATGTTACTTTGGCTTGAGTTTACATCCTAGAGAACAGGAATCATACACTAGACAAGTATTGGTCCTTGAATCTAACATAACAAGCATATAATAATATACTTTCATTAGGATAAATCTTGATTCTACCTGTTAAAAGACAAGAGATATAATGGGATGAGAAAGGCCTCAGAAAAGAACAATACTTACATATTTTTACCAAAATAGGCAAACATTGATGAGAGGATCCCTCTTAATATTTGTTACATTTATTTTCCTTTTATGTAGTCATCCACTCAGCTCTGCATTTATGCTGAATAAATCATACATACATGTCTTAGTTAATTGCCCATTTCCTACTTTGTACATCCAATGGATAATTAAAACTGTATTTCCTCAGACAATGTGCCTGACTAAATTTCTTTAGGAAGAGGTTTTTTTTTTTAAATGATCTAGCTAAGTTATTTCTATTTCATTACTGATCAGTATCAAAAGTCAACAGAAGTCACAGTCTTAATATTGAACTCACATTTACTCCTTCAAGAGAACACTGTCCTGTGTGTCTAAAAATTATATCTAGCCATCTGAGGACATAAAGAAAGTCCTGTGAGAATTCTCTTTTACCCAGTAGCTTTCAAAACAAGCAAAAGAAAGATGGGTAGGAAAAAATAACACCCTCACCTAAATGCCTTGATCATATTTAATAGTAACAGTTCTTCACTGAAAATAAGAGATTTCTATGGAAATGATAATCACCCTCCTGTGAGTATATAGCACTAATAAAATCTGAAGAGTATGTAAAGGTCAGCAGACACTGAAGGTTCTATCCTGGGGATAAATTTCTAAATAACCCAAAGGAGAAAAAAGAGAGAAGGAGGAAAAGAAAAAAGTATAACTTCTTGAAAGTAAAATGTGCAAACTTAACAGTTTCTGGATTATCATTTAATTATGGCCATCAATCACCTTACATCTGCTTTCTCCAAGTACTCAAGAAATTTCATGTAAAGCCCTATGATCCAACCAACAGAGAATATGTAGGTCATTAAGAATCCTAAAGATGGAGAGCAATATTTAACAAATTACTCTGTAGGTTTTAGGAAATTACCTAAAATACACAACAGTAGAATTCATCTTTCCATCAATTCTAGAAAAACCCAAGGGGAAAGCTGTCTTTAATTAATAAGATGAATGTGGTTTATTTCTCTATACCAGGTCAGACATAGCCTAGTGATAATTTTCAAAGGGACTCTCTTCCTAAGTTATTTTACTTCAATCTGTATTTTCACTAATGTGTAAACTGACTTGAGTTAGTCATTTTATAAACATGATATTATGGTTTCTTTAAATGAACTGTTGGAAATACATTTATTTTATTAATTGGTGCTGGGGGAAGCCAACAAATAACTTTATGGATAACCTATTTGAATGTTCAAAATGTTTTAATTTTTTATTATTGAAAAAACTTATATTGACTGTTTCTAAACTTTACAGCTCAAGAATTAAATGATATTAGTCTTTCTAAACTCCAGTGAGTTTAGAAAAGTGTTTTGACCATGGTAATCCTTTTGTGCTGCATTTGTCTCCCATCAGGTACCTAAAAGTTTTCTTCTTCTCAGGTAGATAATTACAGTGGTGTTGGAACCAGACAGAGGAATTGGGTTAGTGCTGAATGGTGGCCGTGAAAAGAAGTGTCACCTTGGTAGAAATAAATAGACTTTGAGACTATAATCTCTCTCTTCAATTATTTCTTAAATCGTAAATGTCCAACAGCAAGCTAGTCATTTATTTGTCTACAGAAATATTTATCGGCAGTCCTGTATGGTTTTTAACTTGTTTTAGCTCTGTATGGCACTAATTCCTGTTATAGCAATCTTCTCTCTAGTACCACCTTTGTTTTCTCTCTAAATATGGATTTCAGCACAGCATTGTTTTGGCCATAGCCTTTAAGATTCTTTGTGTTTTAAAAATAATGATTTGTTTATTCCATGTTTTCCCAACAGAGTTCATCTGGTGATTTAATGATCAGAAACATTCAGCTGAAGCACAGTGGAAAGTACATCTGTATGGTCCAAACTGGGGTAGACAGTGTTTCATCTGCCGCTGAACTTATAGTAAGAGGTAAATGTTAAGGTCTGTTATGGTTTATTTTCAACTTTGTGTGCTAACTGAGCATTCCTTACTGGAGGAAGAAATATAATTAGGTAACAAATGAGCATGAAAGTTATAATATTGATTTGATTCCCCACAGAGAGATCAGGCAATAAGAATGGATGTTAATTGAAAGAAATAAAAAGTTCAACTCTGCCTTTCAAATAGTTCCCATTGTAATTGCCATTCCTTACCTACTGCCAAGCTCTGTCTTGAATATGCCATTAATTCAGTAAATGTATTTTATGTGAGAGAGAATACTGTGTGTATGTCTGCTTCCAAAGGAATCAAAATTATTCAGAATGCAGAGACAGTTTGCCAACCTGAGCTGCTATCCATGGTACTAAATTGCCACTGGTCTGAAAAATGACTACAGTGCATCAGAGAATGAAACACTTTAGACAACAGCAGTGTGACCTGCAGAGTCACAGCAGTGGATTTAGACAAATGCATCCCACCAAAGCAAAGCGCACTGAATGTAGAAAGGTATGAGAATCCTGTTGAATAGAGGCCTCAAAAAGTAGGTGTCACTTTCAATCATGTTGTCTTAGGATTTTGGAATTGCTATTTTACATCTAGAGATAAGATATAACAATGGAGAAGTGAAAAAACCTGACAGCATTAGTGTCAGATAAATGGTTTTTCTTCTTAAGTGCTTTTGACATTGGAATCGGTTGGTATTTGTATTGAAGTAGTCATATGATGTCCTCTTCACTCTGGTAGATAAAGATGACATTTATGGAATTGCTACCCATTGTTTGTATTCTTGCCTTCCTTAGGTTCACCTGGACCACCAGAAAATGTCAAAGTTGATGAAATTACAGATACAACAGCTCAACTGTCTTGGAGAGAAGGCATAGACAATCACAGCCCAGTCACATCATATGCTATCCAGGCTAGAACACCATTCTCTGTGGGCTGGCAAACTGTCACAACAGGTAAAAGGTGAAGGGCAGATGCCAGGGACTCATGTAGATGGATTTCAGATCAGTGCTAGGGCATGCAGACTCTTACCTCCCTGAAATGTTCCTTTGTAGTGCCTGAGGTCATCGATGGGAAAACACACACAGCTACTGTGGTCGAGTTAAATCCTTGGGTGGAGTATGAATTTCGGGTTGTAGCCAGTAACAAAATCGGAGGTGGAGAACCCAGTTTTCCCTCAGAAAAAGTAAGAACTGAAGAGGCAGGTTAGTGTTTTTGTTTTCTGAGTAATGGCTTAATAGATTTATTTGGGTGCATATTTCAATTCCCTTGGTCCCTAGACTCAAGGCAAGGAGGGGATTTGTCTCAATAATCCATTGTCACAATTACCTTACCTTTCTAATGGCAGAATTTGCCATATGGCATTTGTCAGAAGAAACACATGTAAATTATCCTGATATAATCTGACATTTCCAAGAGTTCATTCCATCATAAATGATCATTAGTGCATGTTGAGTGAATATGTTTTTGTCACTTAAGGTTTTAATTACTATCTGACATAGTTACCCTGTTAGCAGGGGAAGTGCTGTTTTCATATACAACAAGCACTGACAAATTGGTAAGATAATGATGTTTGGGTGTTTCACTGCTAGGAAATCTCCTTCTCCCACCAAGATTGGAAAACAAGCTTCAGCAATTGATGAACAGTATATTTTGGCCTCTCCAGTGTTAAATTAAGAATGAATTAGTGTTTCAATTATCATGGGAGTCATCCATTAATATAAACCATAAAACTACTTTTATAATTCTAAAGTGTCTTCATATTAAACCTCAAAATTGAAAAGCATGCATAGCATCACATAGAGACAGCTGAGGGGGGCCTAAATACTTTCTTCTGCACAATATGTAATATTAGTTAATATTAACTAAAATGGTTTTGGAATACAAGTAGCATATCATGTTAGGAACTGGGCTATGGCATCAGTCATGGAATATGTTTTCCATAATTTTAATTATGCTATGTTACTCAGGAGAGGAAGATTTATGAGCAGTAGGGGCACTGTGCCTCCATTAGGGTCCTCTGTTCACATAACATATATTTGGCCTGTGACTGCTATGTGCTCAGTACCTGTAGATGTTTCAAATACGGTTATGAATATGATGGAGATCAGCCTTATCAGTGGTTACATTGTAACTGTGTCATAGAGTTTATTAAATATACAGTTCTTTCTGTTAGTGGAGGAATCTGATGTCTGCATGAAGCTTATGAAGAGAATCTTCTAACAGGATTTGAAGATTTCAATCTTTGTCTTTTTTTACATAAAGCCAGTGTCATTCTGAGACTTGTATCTCACTTGGAGTAATCACAAGTTAGATAGCCACGCTAGATCATTTCCCTGTTATTCCTAGGGGAACCACTTTTCTCTATTTTATTAACCTTCACATTAGTTGCAAAGTCTCTTTCAATTAGATATTCTTTCTTATTCTGTGAGAAGTTTGAATATTTCATAATTTCCTGAAAATAACAATTATTTGATGACCTAATCAGTATCTTTTCTAATTTCATGCAAATATAAATAATTTTGAAGGCTGGGAACATAGCTCAGTGGTAGGTCATTTGCCTAGCATGTACAAAAACTGGGTTCCACCCCCAGCATGGCACAGGAATGAAGTATTTTGATTCTCTCACCATCTATATATCTATATCTATATCTATATCTATCTATATCTATCTATATATGTAAAATACATGTGTATGTACTCATATACATACATATATGTATTATGTGTCAATGATTAAATTATTTCAAATACTAACAATAAGTAACATTTAGTCCTCTTTCAGATAAATATTACTGTATGCAAATAGGGTGTCATCTCTGTCTCTCTGACCCTCACAGTTCCAGAAGTGCCCCCTTCTGAAGTCAGTGGAGGCGGTGGAAGCCGGTCTGAACTGGTGATAACCTGGGAGGTAAGTGTTTGGGCAGCATCTTCCTCATCAGGATGCTGCTATTCTCATAGTCATGGCCTCTTCTGTGGTGTTGGCGTTGGTGCTCTTGGTGTGGATACTGGCACTGGCAGTGCTGGTAGTAATGCTGATGGTGTTGGTACTGGCACTTATGGTGGTGCTGCACATGAAGAGACTGGAGCTGGTGTTGGGGATGGGGGTTCTGGTGGTGAGGGCGCTTGTGGTCCTGGTGCTAGAGTTGGTGGTAAGGATGCTAGTGCCACCAGTGTTGCAGCTAGTGCCAGTGGTAAGGATGCGAGGACTCACAGTGTTGATGCCAGTGGTGAAGATGCTCGTGCTGGTGGTGCTAGCAGTGCAGGTGCTGCAGGAGACAGCCAGTAGTGCCGATGCTTCTGCTGACGCCAGTGCTGCTGGTGTTGGTAGTGGTAGTGGTGTGGTACTGCTGCTGGCATCAGTGGTGCTGGTGGCAGTGATGCTGCTGGGAGCATTGTTGGTGATAATGATCGCAGTGGTGCTGGTGCTGACGGAGGTTGTGCTGGTTGTGATGGTGCTGGATTAGTCCTAATGGTACTGCTTGCAGTGGTCCTGGTGCTGGTTCTAGGGATACTAGTGCTGATAGTGACACTGACGGTGCTGGTGACGCTGTTGGTGCTGATAGTGGTGCTCTTCATACCGCAGATATGGTGTCATGACTGCTGATTTCGCTGATGGTACTGGTTCTTCTGGAACTGGTGGTGATACTCATAGTGGGATTAGTACTGATGTTAGTGGTATTGCTAGGACTGGTGCTGGTAGCACAAGTGGTGCCAGTAGCAGTACTGTTAAGACTGGTGGTATTGAGGGTGATTGTGCTATTGGAGCTGGTAATAGTGGTCTTTCAGCTAATTTTAGTGATACTGTTGGTGTCTTGATGCAATGCTGGTGATAGTACCAAAGGTGTTATTGCTGGTAGTGGTTCTGATTCTGGCTGTACTGGTGGTTGAGGTAGTGGAAGCATTGGTACTGGCAGGTACTGGGGTGTTTGTTCAGGTGCTGAGGCTCATGCCGGTGGCACTGGCATTGGCGGTGCTCATGGTAGTGGCACTGGTGCTGGTTCTAATGGTGCTAGTGCTGCTTGTGTAATTGTGGTTATTTATATGATGCTGATTCTACTGGTGTTGGTGATGGCAGCTAATGGAATAGGTGCTGGTGATAGAGGTCCCAGTGCTGGTGGCGATGCTGGTGCTCAGCTGTCACTGATAGTGGTGATTTCAATCCTGATATGGTACTTGTGATGGTGGTAGTAGTGTTGATGATGCTACATAGTAATAATGATGTTTCTCATGATTTTACTGGTGGTGGGGATGGTGGGGGTGGTAGTTAAAATATTTGAATGTTCACTCTGTGCCTCCTGTTATTTCTATCATTTTGCATGTATTTTTCTCATCCTATTATGCAAGATTTTATAGATGTCAACACTAACACATAGAGGTAATGAACAATTTCCTCAAGGTCACCTGGCACTTTGACAGAGGGATGAGAGTCAGATCCTAGCTGTTGACCCTTGCCACGCCCTGAAAGCTTTCCCTGTAGCCCTGTGTTTTCCACCATTGATGTCAAACCTTCCAACAGATGCCTGAGTCTCTTTCTCTTTCCTTGCCATCTTCTCATTCTTTGATTTATATCATAAAGGGGGGAAATGTAACTGGTGTGTTTAAAGTCATGAGGCACTAGTACTAAAATTATCTGTATTTGAAAATGTTGGTGAAAAATAAAAAGGTATAATCTCATGATGGATTGTCAGTAGAATTTTTGAATGACCCAAATACAGCCTTGATTTAGTAAGAGTAAGTCATACTTTTTTTTTAACTCCCTCCTACTTAATCATTATACCCAGATGTAATTTCTTTCTATAAAGTCAGTATTAAGAAATAGCTGTTGTTTATTTGATTTAAGATCTCTGATTGAAAAATACCTTTTTAGAAGCTCAGACATAGGACAAAAGATGTTTGGAATCCTAAATAATTACAGAAAATTCTAATTAATTGTCTGCATGTTTATGAATGAGTTGTATATGTTTAAAAGCAGCTGACTTGACTTTCCCATTAGTATTTGTCTCTTCTTAATCCCACTCCTTAATCCAGTGTCAATTATTATTTGATGGTCTTACCAAAAGCTGAGAATGACAGTTGCATTTACTTTTACCTTGCCCTATGTGGAAGGGTGATTTTGTATGTCCTTTCTTTGTAGCCAGTTCCTGAGGAACTGCAGAATGGTGAAGGTTTTGGCTATGTTGTTGCCTTCCGCCCTCTTGGAGTTACCACCTGGATCCAGACAGTGGTGACATCTCCTGATACCCCAAGATATGTCTTTAGAAATGAAAGCATTGTGCCATTTTCACCATATGAAGTTAAAGTGGGTGTTTATAATAACAAAGGCGAAGGACCATTTAGCCCAGTGAAGACAGTGTTCTCTGCAGAAGAAGGTATGGAAAACATCGGTCTCAATATAATAAAAACAGTTGTGCTCAAAAACTGACCTACAAGTTATTTGCGACTTCAGATATATTTTCTTCAAAGAACAGTAATGGTTAGTTTCTTAGTTGAGGTCATAAAGATTGACCGTAATTGACCTGAAGTATAAGACTCAGTGGATTGGATCATAAGCAGATATATCAGTTGGTTAGAAATGAGTTCATGAGGAATCCACCCTGAATTCTAGCTTGTGGGGTAGGAACTGTCATCCACAGCTCATTTTTCTTCTTGGTATAATAATGAGATAGTCTGTGGGAGCTGCCTCAGTCCGAAGGTTATAGAGGTCCCCATGGCCCCCCCAAAATGGATATTAACATCATGCTGAAGACCGTAAGTATGACATTCAAGGATTAGAAATGTGTAGCTTTACAGGATATACATAGATATAGATGGTATAGATACATGCGATTTCACTCTGAACCCATTCTGTTATGCTGCCTTTCTTTTAAACTGCTCCAGATATTGAGACATCTACATTTTCTCTCAAAAGCCCTTTAGAAAATAATAACAAAGCTAGAGGGATTGTACAAAATTGCCATTTTATCCATCTATAACACCTGAATATTGGTTGTAACATGTACTTCTACCTAACACAGAAAGCAGGATGTAACATGTATTGAAAACTTGCTATCTGCTAGGCATTATCCACTTTGATTTTCCAAATAAAAAATGAGTTATATGCATTATTACTGTTCCCCTTTTACAAATGAGACAACATAAGCTCAATAAAAGAGATTGCTAAATTTGCCAAAATTCATTCAATAAATGGCCAAGCCAATAGTTTAGTCCAGGGCCTTTGGCTGTCACCAACCTAAACGTATGCCACAGTATCCCTCTGTACATTCCAGAACTTGTAGTAAATTGCAAAAGCTAAAAATGATAAGTATACTGTGTTTCTCTTAGGACACCCATCCTGTTTCTTTTGTTGTTGTTTTGCTGTAGTTTTGTTTTTTTTCATTTTCTATTGAGTTCAAGTAGTACAAAAGTCATTGGAAAAGTAAGTATCTTATCTTTATATTGTTTTACAAGGCAGACTCCCATTTCCAACAGCTACTAGAAATTATGAAGACAGTTAGGGGTCAGGGCAGTGATTGTGATTAATTAGGGAGGCTTTGGACCCTGCTTGGTCTGTCCCATTAGCACTTGATGCCTACAAGGAAAGGGAGGGACAGCCACAGCCTTTTACCCGCTCTTGCCTCCTTCACTTCCTTTCTTCTATCACCATTCTTGCCCTCAATCATGAGTTGGTAAAAGGCTTTCTGTTCAAACACCAGAAATAAATTCAGCTTGCCTACGAAAAAATGGAGGGACTTATTGGAAATCGGCTAGGGCATCCTCTGGGAATCAAGTAAAGAGTTAGAAAGCCAACCTTATGAAGAACTTTAATCAGTGAAGCCCTGGGCTCAAGAAATGATTTGCTCCTCTGGTGTGGCAGTGCCAAAATGATTGACCCCTGGCAGTCCTCATCTCCTCAAATTAAAGTTCAGATTCTCAGGAGAGTTACTTGAATAGACCCATTCTGAAACCAAGAATCTGTCTCAGTGTCAAGCAACCATAGCCAGGGAGTGGCATTGTTTAACACAGGAATGGGTATTAAGGGATTGGGGATTCCTACTGAAAAATAGGTCTTGGGAATGGAGACTCACTGTGGATCCCCCAAACCTCAGGAGTATTTATTAGAGATGGAATGTACTTACAGTGTATTACAGGGGTATGTTATCTCCTTGAAGAGTCTGCCATACATTTAATTTAAATGTGTCCCATCTGTGGGCCTGAACGAGAGAAGGCATTCCATGCATATTGAGCAAACGAACTTTGTTTGACTTTGACCTTAATTTAATCACACAAAAATGAGTAGCATTTATAGACATAGGAGTTCTCAGGCAACTGACCTGAAATGAAAGGGAAGGTAACAAAGACAGGGTACAGAGAACAAAGGAAAATAAGGGAAGAAAATGAAGACCAAGGAAACGGTGGGGAGGAGGAAAGAACAGACTGCTATGGTCATGAAGCGAGGAAAATCCTGTGGCCATGATGCCAGCTCTTCCTCAGCTACACATGAGCTTCTGTGTTTTCAAGACTTGGGTATGTTGTCAAATATTTTTACAGAATACATATAAAACTTAGACATACACTAAAATGCTTTTAAAAATACTTCCAATTTTTTAAAATTTAAGTGTCAAAATTATTATATTTCTATGTCTGTTCCCAAACAGAGCCCACAGTAGCCCCATCTCAGGTATCTGCCCACAGCCTGTCTTCCTCAGAAATTGAAGTTGCGTGGAACACTGTTCCATGGAAGTTAAGCAATGGACATTTACTTGGCTATGAGGTAATGTCTTTTAAACTTACTTCCTGTTTGCATGTTACCATATTACCTTGTATTCATTCATTTTAAATTCTTCATAACAGTAACAATCTTAGGTGTGTTCTGTTTGTAGTTGAAAATTTTCCAAAAGCACATTGTCTCATCTAATCATCAGTGGATACTGAGTTTAACTTAACCTGTTGAATTACGTAGCTTTAGTTCAAGTAGAGGGGAACTGACATCTAAAATGCAAAGAAATCACTTACATGAGGGTGGAATCTGATGGTGTGTCAGTCACCTTTTCATTGCTAAAACAAAATACCTGAAAAAATCAGTTTGTGGGAGAAAAGGTTAATTTTGGCTCATGATTTCAGAGGTTTCAGTCCATTGCTTTTCGGGCTGTGATAAGGCAGAGACATGGTAGTAGGTGGAGGCAGAGGAAGGCTGGTTACTTTATAGCAGTCAGCAGTTAAGAAGGAGAGAAAGGAATGAGGGGAGAGAAAGACAGAAAGAGAGAGACAGAGACAGAGAGGGAGGGATAGACAGAGACTGGTCTAGTTGGCTTTGTCCTACTTTTGTTCTTACTGAGCCCTTACCATACTGGATGGTGCTGTCCACATGCAGAATAGGTTGCCTCCCTTGGTTGGCTGTCCCAAATGCCACTCATCTCTGGAAACATCCAGATGTACCGAGAAGTGAGCTTTTTCAGTCTCCTGGATATCTCTTAATTCAATCAAGCTGACAAGGTTAACTGTTACAGATGAGTTGACTCCAAATAAAAGTAAACTCAAACTCCAATATTAAATTTAACATTTGGTCATGTCAACAAGAAATCACTTTTATCCAGCTTTTTGGCATACTTTCTTGGTGATCTTGTTATGTTGTGAGATTCTCGTCTAGGCTCTAGAGAACTCAGCTACCTGTGATGTAATTTTCTTCCAAAGGCCTTTTTGTTTAGCAAAATGAGATGAAATATCTGAAAAACAATAACAATACCAAATATATTGAAAGTCAGAACAGGTCATTCAGACAGAAAATATTTGAATAAGAAATATGAGCCATCTTGACAGGATTCGTGAGGGTGCTGAGGTTTAACAAAGACTTGAAAGGAAAAGAAAGCAGGCATGGTGGGAGTGAAAACATTCCAGATTGTGATGCATATTTTGGGGTGCAGAGGGGTAGAGGCCATCAGTGGAATAAAGTTCCATTGGAGTGAGTGATAAAAGAAAGTGCAAATGGTCAGGTCAAAGATAGCTTTGAATCCTATGCATAATTATTTGGACTGGATCCATATTTAGTATGGAACAGTGAAGCTAAGAAGTGACAATATAAAATAAAGTTTTAAGATTTATCCAACAGTGGTTTTATAGGGATCATAGTAGTTGGGTTTTCATCTCCATCACATCAGTCTTCCTGGAAAATGCCCCTCACATGTATAGCTCCTGATTCAGTGGCACACTTACACATAACTACATATCTCCAGATGCCAACACTGCCATAAACACTTGTACCACAGTAGCCACTTGATCACAGGCAGGTGGTCTTTGGACCATGGGCTGAGTCAGTCACATTCTTGTTTAAGATGTAAATAATTAAACAATATAGAGATTAGCATTAGTAAGCATGATGCAGTCAGATTGATGGCATAGTTCACCCTTCTTGTGACACAGCCATGGGCAAGCAGCAGAAAGCTGATCTGTGCAGATGAGGTGGAACAGATGTGCTTTTATCCTTAAAGGATAAAGGAAATGGCAGTCAATGAAATCTCAAAGAGAGCATAGTAGAACAGCTCTTTGACAATGGCCCAAATCTCCAGTCCCCTATTTTTTTCCATATTACTTTGCTTTTCTCCCCAGTAAATTTGCTTTATAGCTAAAAAGCTTTGAAAGCATTTTTTTTCTTTTCTCCAATTGAGCATTGACTTGAATAAAGTAAAGAAAGGACAGACACTGAAGCAGTGATGATCAAAGTAGAGCTCATGGAGCCCCTTGCCCAGAATTACCTGAATTTACCATTAAAGTGAGGAAATCACTCTCACTGAACCCACATCTAGGACCTGTTGGTAATGCACATGTTAAAAAGTATAGTATCCATATGGAAACATCTTCCCCCACACTTCATTATAAGAAAACCAGTCACGACATAGAGAAACGTGATCAGAAACAGTTTTCCAGACTTAAGGAAAGTGAAGAAATAAACCACACACAGATACAGTAAGACAATTTGATCAACCTCTTAAGTGAACCAAGAAGAGTTGATGGGAAGAATCATCTAATTCCATAGCAGTGGATATAAGCAGTGATCCATGAAGAGGTAGCCACAGTAGTTCCCCCATAGTGAGAATTGGACAGCACAGCTAAGTGGGGTGGGAGGAGGAGCACAGCTATAAAGTAGTGGACCCCAAGCCAGTCCCAGACCAAATCTGCCACTTATTGCCTGTGCTGACAAAGGGACATAAACTCTGTGTACCTCATTTTCCTCACTTGCCAAATGGGGAGAGCAATAGGCCTAACCTCAGAAGGTTAGAGAGGCATGAATGCAGTATCATATGTAATGTGCTTCTCATCACTTCAGGCTTATAACTAGCTACCATTTGGTTCATGCCATATCTCATAAGAATTTTCAGATATTCTGTTATCTATTTTGCCCCAATAAACACTCAACTCTAAGCTCTCTTCCTCAAGGTAGTTTATAGAAGGCCACCAAGGGAGTTACCTTCCCTTTAGCTTTATTTCCAAAGTTCAGGCCCTTAAAAAGATTGTCCCATGTATCCTGAATGGTGAGCACAGAAAAATGCAACTAGGGATAAAGAGAAGAAATATTTTTGGTGACATTGGAGAAAATGTTAGGGGGCTTTGAAAATCTCCGTGGGTCCACACCTTCCACAAGCGGTGCCCAGGTTGGTGACAAGACCAAAGAAAGGAAACCTTTCCCTCACTGAGTAGTAATAGTCCCCTCACTCAGGATGGCCCTGAAATGTTCAGCAGTAAAGACATCGAATCATTTTGTTTGTTACCTTGGAAAGGCTTTGAGAAAGGAGCTACAGGAGTGAATGAGGCTGAATTCCCCATTAGTTGACTACTTAAAGAAAAAAAAAAAAAAAACATTTCACATGCTTACTTGAGGAACTGAGGTATACATCCACCCTGAAGAACTTTGCCTCTTATGCCAGGTTCACAATTCTGACTTAGCTGTACCTTGTGAAATAATTAAGAGAAATAAATACAGATACCAACTGCAAGCGCTATGGGACTGTTAGCAACTATTGGTGATTGTTGGGTAGCATGGGCAGGCAAGATAGATTTTTTTTAAATATATAAATTTAAACTTATAAGGAATCTTTTAAAAATGATATTCTGCATGAAAGTAGAAGTACCACACTGTTGACCATGTCAGGAAACAGTGTGTTATTTATGGAGAGAAGAGAATCCTAGTGGAGCTGTGCTAGTGTGTGGTTAAGACACACACCATTTTAGAATTACCCAAGCCTGCATTCAAATCAACTGGGTTAGGATATGAGTTCCGCAAGGGACAGGGTCCTCTGCCTGTTTGTTCAGTGATGTTTTCCAAGGGCCCAGAGTAGTTAGTATCTTGCACTTGGGGTGGTGGGGCAAAGAAATCTGCTGAGGGTATGCAAAAATGGGTCGATGGAATAAACATAGTTTTGGATTTGCTATCTCACCCTTATATGTCCTTGAGCAGGTTACTAATGCTCTCCCAGGCTCAGTTAAATAGAGATAATAATAGTCAATAGCTCACAACTTCATTTGAGAATTAAATGTGATAAAGCAGCCATTGTTGAAATGCCCAAAGGGACTTGCAGCTTCTACTTTGTCTGTTTTGAATATTGGTCTTGAGGGTGAGATTTCCTTGCAAGAAAAAAACTGAGAACTGTGAAGTAATACAGGAATACTCAGCACAGTCCCAGTGTGACCCCAGTGGCTATTACTCCTATTGCCATTTGGCAAGCGGCTAAAGGTAAGAGTAGCAAGAAAACAGGACTTACTTTTTTTATATTAATTGGGGGTTGAAATGTATCTTACTTATTTTATAAAGAACAGCAACCAGACTCTCCAAATGCAGTGTCAATATTATATTGAAAGAAAACATATTATATTGAAATTTCCTTCCCCAAGTACTTGATGTGTATGAAGAGAAAGAAACAAGTTAAAAGAAAGATGTACTAATTGGGAAAATCTTAAGAAATCATGTATATAATCCTACCTAGACAAAAATATGTCTTTTCTTAGTTTCAGTAAGGATTTTAAAATTAACCTAGCAAACTAAATGACTTAGGAGAGTTATTTAATTATCAATTGTGTGGCTAACTTTCTGGGTTGTGGTTTCACCAATTTGACTTTAAAACTGTGAATAACGCCTGCCTTTCTCTCATCTCAGTGAGGGTTGGTCACATGCTGTGCGGCGTGCTGAGCACACATCATCATTAGCATCTAGACTAATTTTCTTTCTGATTTGACCAAGCAGTAGTTGAGGAGCTCTTTTCCCTAGGCTCTAATTTATTTCATCTGCCGAGCCATTACGCCCAGGCTTAGATCTTGTCTAATGCCCTTTTGGGTAGAACAAGAGAGACAGATATGATAAAGACGAACCAGAACCTTTAAGTTCAGAGAGAGTGGCTGCCTGAGGGACAAAGCTCCAAACTTCATGCCTGGTACACACTGTCGGTTTCTTTAAAGTCATTTTCTGTTCTGAAAGAGTAACATATGGGAGTTCGCTGTAGTCTGCTACATATTTTTATGAATAATTAGAGGAGAAAAAAATTAGAAGAGAAAAGCTTGAAAGCAACAGACAGAAGTAATAATGTCAATTACCCTGAATTGATTAATACACCGTATGTACAATTTTGAAATATCACACTCTATCCCATAAAGATGTACAATTATTACTTATTAATTAAAAAATTGAAAGAATGAACCTTGGGAGAACAACCTGGATGAGTAATGTAAACAAGTCTACACTAGAGTTACATATTTGGGGAAACTTCATAGATTTTTTTTGTAACAGTTTGGCAACTAGCGTATCTAATACAATGTAACAAAATCCCTCCCTGAAATTTCTATGATGTCTTCATCCAGCCTCCTGTTTGCAACAGCTTTACAAAATGTGTTTAATGCCCAATATTTTAATTTGAATAGAAAAAAAATGTTAAATATTTGAGTACCCTTTTTTAATATGAAAATTCCACTAGAAGAGAAGATACATGACTTGTGTCTCATGGCCTGTTTTGGATAAAGAAGTCGCTACGCATTAGCATGAGTTGAAATATTACATACTTGAATATAAGGCAGGCAAAATGCATTCCCATGAAGAAAGTGGAGATTTTGGAGCGGGGGAGGGGCTGATTGTGCTGGAGAGAGGGGTCTCAGTGACCCTTCTGATGAACAGAGTGACAGGCACCATAGGACCTGCGTGCTTCACTGTCAGCAGTAGAGCTGAAGGGCAGCCCTCAGGGCCTGTTCTGCTGGGTGCTGCTGTGCTCTTGGTTAAATACTCCTGTGCAAGCCGGGCATTTCCTGATGGCTGCATGGAAATCAGCATTTCAGCCTCTCTTTTCTCCTCTTCTTCCTCTGCCTTCTATTGGGTAAATCCAGTGATAAGTCAGAAAGGGCAAAGAGCTGACCAACATGTGGAATGGATACTCATAGGACTGGGAAGAAGGAAGAGCACAAAAGATAGATCTGGACTTTTCTTCCTAAAAGACATTTTTGCCTGCTTTCTGTTTACTTAACTGTGTCCAATCTAACAGCGATATGAAAAATTCATCGTTCTAAAAATCTTTAAATATACCCATAATTATTTTAGCCTATTAAAAGAGTACTTCTCACTTTATACCTGTTCTTTAATGGCCGAGAAAATGTGCCATTATCCAATACATTATTTCTATGAACTGCATTTCATTTTATTTTTAAATTAAGTGAAATCACTGATTCAGTGATATTAGCATCTCCTCACAGCAGGAACATCACTTTTTGCAATAGCCAAGTAACTCACAGAAATAGAGGTAACATTTTAAGTCCTGATATTCTTCAAATTTATATCTGTATACTTACCAGAATAAAAGTATGTTGACTTGCAAAATGGTTTTATGATCCCAAAGAACATCACATTATCTCACAAGGAAATTGAAATACCACTGTTTCACAGATGCATAAATTATTAGGACTTGAATACCTAACTGGATGACTCTCTGTTATGGGAGAAATGAAACATCATCAGGCTGTTTTTTTTTTTTTAAAGGCATTTGATGATTGATCCATATTAAGTGTGTGGTATAGTAGTCCTCCTCATCTGTAGATGTGTCCTAAAACTTCCAGTGGACACTAGAAGCCATGGAATGTAAAGTTTAATTTATAAATTACGTTCACCTAATGTAGAAGTAAGGGATTAGCAACAATAACTAATAAAAGAGAACAATGAACGAAAGTGTACCATAGTAAAAGTCATGTGAATGTCTTCTCTGTCTCTGTCTGTCCCTCTCTCCCTCTGTGCCTCCTTCTCTCTCCCCACCCCTGTTAAATATTTTGTCATGCTATAGCAACCCTCCTTCGTAGCCATACCCAGCATCGACTCAGAGTCAGTGAAACTGCAAGGGATTAAAAAGTGGCTACTGTTTGCATCTGAACAGGTCGTGCTGCAGTAGTAGAGCCCTGGACAGGCCCTCTCCGGAGTGGTGACTCCTCCTTATTGTCCTTTCTCTTGCCATCCGCTGTGCCTAGAACTGCGGTTACCTGCCTCCCCAGGTCAGTTACCCACTGGCAAACAAGATGCAGTGGCTCACCAGTGTTCAAGGGATAGATTGGACTCCCCCAGCTGTCCAAAGCTTGAGAACCACAGTTTGGTCTCACTTGACCTCCTGAGTTAAACTGTCTCTTGTTTTTCCCACACTAAACTCAAGGCAGATGTACAATATCACATGCATTTTCTCTTCAATTCTGCACAATTCTCATCCATTTTCCCTATGAATGTTGCTTTTCTCTAATCTCTCGTTCAGGGATAATATTTGGAACTCTGCATCCTGTCCTGAATTTCTTCTCCCTGTAATAATTTTCATTTCTCCCTCCAGGCTGTGTTCTGGGCTAATTAATTTGCCCTTCCACCATTAGTTTCCAGTTTAATTCTTATTGCTGATTTTATTCTATATTTTTAGTAACTGTATTTTTCAGGTCTATGAGTTCTGCCTGTTATTGTGCAAATCTGGCTGATCTATTTTCTGTATCTCTCTCTCTTTTTTTTATTACCTGGAATCAAACTCAAGACGTGTGCTTTTCAAACAGGCACTGTACTGCTGAGCCATATCCCTGGCCCTATATCCCATTCTTGCATAATGGATTCAATATATTTTTAGTAAACATGGATATTTTAAATATAATAATTTAAAAATCTGTTTCACGTCAGTGTATTATAACTGTTCTCTCACTAGTCAATACTACTGACTTCCTTGTTAGCAGAGTTTCTCGTGTGCTTTATAAATTTTTTCTCTTTGCTCCTTTTCGTAAATGACACCTTCATGTTTTGTTAAGCTGATGCTGTTTTCTACACAGTTATGTTTCCAAAGCTTGTTCCTTCAGCTCTGGCACCTTTACTTCTCCATCCCTTCATTGTGATTGTGCGTATGAAATCCAAATTAGCATAGAGATATTCTATTCTCTCATTTGGAGAACTTTTACTGTTTAGAACCAAAATACAATTGAGAAGAAAAATGGGGCATTTGTCTTCATTATGTTTTTTGACCTTTTTACCTTATTAAAAAATGATCTAACCTTATATAAGTATTTTTGTTCGAAATTTTATGGAACATGTAAAAAACATAGAATACTAACAATATTAATGGTTCTCCTTTGTTCTTTTATGTTTTAGTTATATGTAAATTTATTGAACTCTTTAAGTGAAGTTGAGATGACATAATGAATTTTCACTAACAATATCATATTCAAACTTGGTACAGGTTTTCTCTATGTCTGAATATTTCTACTACTTCTCAGCAACTCAGAACTAAAAATAAATCTGATACATGGGGTTGGGTAAAATACTTTAAAATATACTCCTATCAGGAACTTTCAAGTACTTTCTATAAATGCATTTATACAAAGAAATTCTACATGCAAATAATAGAATAGTTTCTTTTTTTCTTTAAATCAGTCTCCTAAGAACCATTTTTAGACTGATATTGAAATATTTTGGTAAATCAGAAAAAGAATGGCCCGTGGATTAGAGAGATCAAACCTTAGACAGAGTGATCTTGATTAAGTTATCTAACTCCCCTATCTCTCTACTGCCTTTTCTATTAAGTAAGGATTATTAGAGCTCGTATTTATGTGATTTCTCCCAACTGGTGCTACATCCCAGGCCACAAGTGTTAGGGCTGTCTATAATATTTTATTATGATTATCGATCATGTGTCATTCTTAATTAATAACTGGATGATCCTGTGTGGGCAGGGAAAGCATCTTATCATTTTGGAGCTCTCTAAACTGAAGAATTCACACAGCATTTAATATTGGTAAATGTAGAATGTGTGCAAACTGTTGATATCCATTAGCATTTTCATTGACTGCAGCTTTATAAAAGAAAATGTGTTTCTTTAGTCCCAATTCTTAGGGTTCTTGGCCTCTCTTTCAGATTCTTATAAAACAAACAACTCTTGCCCAAGATAAATAGTCACAAATATATATATATATATATATATATATATATATATATATATATATAAAATAACATTTTTATATGAATTTACAGGAGCTTAAAATTCTACAAACACACATGCACACACATATGTATATGTGATATAATATATATCCTTGATGTTGTACAATACTTAGTTTGCTGTTTTATACTCATTGTTTAGAAAGAGAGATTTATATTATAATGCTATTTTTGAGACAATTATTCTTAAATGCTCAATTATGCTCATTAAAGAAACAGTAACTTCTACTGTCTTTTGCTCAGCAACTGAAACTGCATATCTCATATGCAACCCATAACCACATTTTGTTTGTGTACACAATGCTGTTACAACTAATGCCAAATTTGAGCAAATCTTAAATTTGGGGCATTTCACATGAATATGAGAGTTCTACTTTCCCTATATGCAAAATAAGCTCCGTAAATATAAAGTCTTCCTTCCTTCAGTCAAGCAGAACTAGGGAAGATTTCTATTATTAAGAAACACTGCTGTTCAGCTTGACTCAGTCCTCAAGTCCCCTAATTTCCCTTGTATTGAGGATGAACCTAAGACCTTGCCAGTGTTCGGCAGAAACTCTGCCCCTGAGCTACTTCCCCAGACCTTAACTCTTATTGTTTGTTTACTGTTTTATTTTGTTTCATGTTGTGTAGATCCAAATCTCCATTGACTCTAAGACTCTTAACACTCAGGAATATTTAATAACTTCATTATGCTCAAATTGCCATGTACTTGTACAACTTATAAAGTAATTTCCTAAAAGAAAAGTTATTTTCTGTTTCTGTATTTTATTATCATAAATAGGAAAGTAAAGCCAGGGCAAAAAGCCATTTCTTTTAAGAAAGATAGAAGACAGTATATTTCTTTACAAATGGAAAAACTACACCTGTGCTTTTAACATGCTTTACATATTTATGCTAATTCTCTGATTCCCATATTAGACCATTAAACAGTAATACCTGGACCAATTGCTGCATAAGGAATCGTTGTACTATTGAGCTGGGCTTGGTGACTCATTTGGTCCCAGGTGCTCTGGAGGCAAAGGAGGATGACCTGACCCCAGAAGTTCAAGGTCATCATGGGCAACAGTTGAGAGCTTATTCAAAAGGAAAAAATAAAGAACAATTGTACTTTTCATAATTCATTTGTTTGTATGTTTTGTCATTGTTGATTTTGTTTCTGTTTTTCTTAATTCATGGACAATCCAAGCTTCATAACAAAACATAACTAAATTTCGTAGCACTAATTGGAAGTAATTGAGAAACTCGTATTTTTATTTACTTTGCCTACCTAATCCATTTTTTAAAAGATATTTTCATTAATATTTTATATTATCGTACCATGTGCATATACATTTTTAAAAGTTTAAGATCATTTTGCACGGTCTCACATAATTACATATGTGAAAATATTGTAATACTCATTTATATTTAAAATCAACTCTTCTAACTGCGTTCGGTTTTCTGTGAAAACACAGGCACAGGTGGGCAGGTTGCCATTTGGCTGTCAGTGCAGGGCAGTCTGTTGACCCAATGACTTTCTAACTGTTCTTCACAGACTGCACCAGTGCTATCCAGCGGGGGACATGCAGGGCTGTTGGTCTTCCGCTTTGAATTTGGGCTGAGTTGGTTAAGGGTTGAGAAGTGGGAGCAGCTCTTTCTGTTGGGCATGTAGATTCCCCTTCATTCTCCCACTTACAACCTGGCAGTCTGGCCCTACTTAGCAGTCTTTCAATTGATCCTCTTCGTTTCTGCGTGTTTTTATCATCTGTTTCCTCTTAGAGTCTCTGTTATGTGTGGCACTGCTGCAACATAGAGCCTCATGCAGCTCCTGGCACAGTCTTCTGGAAATAATTGTTGAATAAATTAAAAAGTATAAATTGCATTGTTCATTTTCATGAAAATCATAGAGTGAAAAAGCAAGTGCTGTTGTCCAGCCTTGGCATGTTTTGTGACTTCTGTCCACCAGGTACGGTACTGGAACAATGGAGGAGAGCAGGAGTCATCAAGCAGAGTGAAAGTGGCAGGAAATGAGACATCAGCCCGCCTCAGGGGCCTGAAGAGCAACTTGGCATATTACACCGCTGTCCGGGCTTACAATAGTGCCGGTGCTGGTCCCTTCAGTGCCACCGTTAACGCCACCACCAAGAAAACTCGTATGTGTAATTCCTATTCTGTTAATGCTGTGGAAAATTGTCTGCATTAATATGACTTCTTCTACCATTCTAAATGGGCAACTCAAGTCATGGGTCCTACTGATGGATTCAAACAATACTGGCTGCAAACGCTCATAACCCCAGAGCCCCACATGTCCTTGTCTTCATGATCTCACTGTGAGCCTTTCACAGGTAGCGGCTCCACCAGAAATGAATGCACACCCCTTGAAGACTCTTAGTGCGAAGTGTCGTTAAATCTGTCTGACTTCAAAAAAAAAAAAAAATGATTAGTTTATTTGTCTTTATTTTCAACATTTTTTATTCCACAAAGCTTGGGGGTTACTAATAAGCATAAATAAGTTAGAAACACCATGTACTTAGATATGATCTTTTTTTTCTTTTATTATTTCTTACATCATCCAAAGATGGGTATATAAAAGTTTATCATCAGAAAAGCCATGAATATATTGATGCAGCACTTTTAAAAATCCACCCAAGAAGGACAATGTTGCCTTCAAAGTGGGCACATTTCTGAGTGCTAAGGATGAGTTATAACTAAATGAACCTAAAAGGGAACCCACTAACTCTGACTGTGGAGTGTCCCACAAATATTTCCATTAAAGGGAGAGTGAAAGGGGTATTTAATCATTGTGCTACATTGGAAGCTTTCTTAGAAGGTGTCTGTTTGAGTCACCGTGTTGCTGTCATCATAGCTAAAAGTGATGGAGAATACTCTGGGTCCCAGGGGCTTCACGCTCGTTCCCTTCTTATTTCTATCTCAAAGGCAAGGACAGTGGGTTGAGGAGGGATTAGATAGGTTTAGTATTGATATTTTTACTTGCAGATAGTTGTTCTCACAATTTTTTTCTATTTTCAAAATGTATCTCGAATATATTTGCTTTACGGCTTTGTATAGGACTAAGATGGTGATTTTTCTTGGCTGCAAATTTGAAGAATGCATTCTTGATTCCATATGTCATTTCCAAATTTGATAGGAAACATGTATTTACTGACTAAAATTGCTAAAATCTCCAGTAATATAAAATGGAATATAATGGTTAAAAAATTATTGGTAGTTTAAAATACATATAAAACATAATCCTATTTTAAAAAATAAAATCCCTGTTATAATTTAGATATTGCTTATAAACACCTAATCTAGGTTAGAAATTCTCACATAACAATAGTGTTATATATGGCTGAGGACTTAGCTCAGTGACAGCACCTGCCTTGCAAGAGTAAAATCCTGAATCCAATTCCCAGTACCCCCCACTCCATGTTATATAATATTAATAGCTAACAGTGAATAATTTCTAGGACTGGTTCTTTAGTACTTTTCATAAATTGAGTCTTAGTTTTTCAAAGCAACATTATGACTGGGAAGCTATTATTATCCTCGCTTTGGAGATGAAAAAGCTGAAGGTTGTGTAACTTTACACAGAGATGGCACACTAACAGGACAGTCATCCAAATTCAGATGTATTGGTAACCACTGTGTTATCCTGTCTCTCAACCATGCAATTAAAATACTCATGACTCATTTAATAGCAGTATTTATTGTGGTTTTGCTTAAGAACTGGATGAGGTGATTGAGGACAGAATTCCTGTGCTAATGGAGCTGTAATTGAATGAGACTTTCAACACAAAATGAATAAAATATATTTAAAAATTCACTCCCATTGCTGCAGTTCACCTAAAGTGTACATGTTAGCCTATTGGGGTTATTAAGGAAAATTTTTCTGCATGGGAAATTCACACAAATAATTAAAATCCCTAGTCATCTTAAACTTGCATATAAGAACTATATGTTAGGTTTTAAGCTTCATGGTAACAATTTTTTAAACACGTACCAAAATGCAAGAAAGATGGAAGCTTCAAAAGCTATTTATGATATTATTACTGGTAGCTTTAATAGTCTTGCTAACTTGTTTAGTCATTTAGCTTCAAATTTTATTTAAGATTTTTGTAAGACTCTTGTGAACATCAATTTGAGGAGAACTACCTGTATGTCTTAGGCATAAAGAACTAAAATAACATATTTCTGTCTTCCTCTTTGGTTTGTACACTTTATAGAGAGAGAATCTGTGCCTCATTCATTCTGGTCTAGTGCCCAGTCCTAATCCAGTACATGGAAGCAACTCATTAAATGCTGAACAGATAATTGAATGGATGAATAAAACCTAAAGAAGCAGGCCAGCCTGAAGTACTATTATTAATCAGATGTACTTCTTCTTGATTGCACATTGTGAATTCCAAACACTTACTTCGGCTTTCTACCATCTTGCTTATAATGTTTCATGTACTCATAATCATGGCATTCTGTATGCAAGGCTTTATATCAATAAAGAGTGTAAGAGATATTTCTGATTAATGTAAAATAACACGATTCTCAAGCTAAGTACTATTGCTTCCATTAAACACTTAATTTTTGATATCCAAATACTGTGTTTTTAAAGCCATTTTTAAACTAACAATAATTGGCCTCTTTAAGTAATCAAAGATGAATTTTCTTCAAAAAGAGGTAACTCTTAACACCATCATCCTTCTAATTAAACTGATGTGGAAAATTTGCAGATGCCTTAAAAATGATGAAATGCACTGATTTCTAAAATAAAACATATTGAGAGCCCTAAGTCCAGAGTTTTAAGAAAGACTCTATAGGTAAAAAATTCTGCTTTGTGTAACTAAAAGTTCAAGTGATAATTCTGGTTTTCAGTATGGATGGATCCAGGCTCTCAAATGACATCTTCAAAAAATACATAGTAAGAACTCAAATAGTATTTCCTGTATACAGTTCTTGATCATCCTCCAACAAATTTCAAGCCTGCCTTTTCCACAGTATCCTCCATTTTGGAAAATTCAAATTTTTTATTTCAGTTTCTCAGGAAGGAAATCTCACAGTCACTGGAGTCTTTTTTTTTTCTCTCATACCCTATTGCTGATGCTTCTAACTTTATCAGGGATCTGCAACTTCTTACTGCATCTAGTGCTGGCTTCCTACACCAAGTGGCCTCCTCCTGTCCCATGGATCAGGCAGTGGTCTCTCTCTGTCCTGTCTGTTCCTATTGTTGGCTGCCTTAGACTAGCATGATTCTGATGACGTCACATCACTACTGAGAACTTTCCCATCTCATTCTGTCCACTCTATGTGACACTGAATCCTTCAAATACCCAACACAGCCAATATAATTCCTACTTCAACGCATTTCCTATCATTTTCCACCTTGCTTTTCCCACTTTCGCTTCAGGACCTCAACATTTGCTGTCCCCTATACTAGAAAACACTTTCTTGAGATACCCTCATGACATTATCTGCATATCTATGACGTCTGCATTTGAATATAATCTCAATGCCAGCTGATGCCATATTTTAGATTGTAGCCTTTCATCCCCTAATATTTTCTGCCTCCTTCCCTGCTCTGTTCCTTGTGCATGAGACTTAGAGGCCCCACACCAAACCCATTTTATTTCACTGTCTGCCTGCCTGGAAGGTCAGCTCCTTCAGGACAGAGATTTTGCCTGGTATGACCATTCCTGTCTATAGAACTGGCTTTCCAGTTTCTAAGCAGTGATAGCTGGTATCCAAACCCTAAGTGTTTGCTGTATAAACAATGACTCTCCCTCTCTTGTCTGTACAATAATGGCATCATTTTAACATGGTCCCCTTTGAGGACAACAGTACTGTCACCAGCATCTCAGGACTCTTTCCTGTCATTCAGACGCTCTAGGAAAGAAGGTTCCTTCTTTCTGTTTATTTTGCTCAGAACAAACTAGGCTTTTTATTGGCTCATCTCAAGTAATGTCTGTCTGCAAACTAAATATTGTGGTCACTTGTTAGAAAACTCTGATTGGCCTGACCTGGATCACATGCCAAGACACCCCAAAATAAGGAAATGCTGTCTTCTTAATGCCTTCATTAATCATAGAATATGTGTTCCCACTTGGGAAAGTAGTGTAACATTAAATGGTACAGCTGTTTCTGCACTTGAGGTTTTGCTTTTCCAAGCAGAGCGCTTCTCTGAGTAAACTGAGGCAAATTCAGTTGCTTGGAGTTGAGAAAACCAAAGAAATATGTCCTGAGAAACAAAAAGGAAATGTGAATGATGGACAATAAAATAATGAGTTTGAATATTTTAGAGGTGTTTGATAAAATGAATATTCCTGCCTCAGACAATATATGGAAGCTGTAAAGTTTTCATAGGCACATTTTAATTGCATAATAATCCAGTCTAAGTTATAGTTTAATCTACATAATAATGCAAGAGGTGCCAAATTTTATTTGTAATCTCCCTTCTCAATTTTTGCCATTTGTTTCTTTTCTACTAATATGTCCCTCATATTTTCTCTTAAAGTTGAATTAGCTATTTACATTTAAAAATGAAATCTATTTTCTGAGTAATGGAGAAGCAGAATCATTGCCATAAATAAAAGTTAACAAGATTATGTTAAATAGCAATGCATAGAATGAAAAAGTAGGCCACCATTTCTTTTAACTGTTGGCAGCATAACACTTGGCTCTAAAAACCTCTAAACCTGCTCTGGTTTTTGTTTATGTTGTTCCTGCTGAGGGAATGTTAAAGGTTTGGTATCCTCTCTCCCTAAGCCCAACTCACTTCTCAAACTAATGAGAAAACTATATGAAAATTTCTCTGTAGGATACTGAATGGCATTTATTGACTTTCTGTGTTTCACATCCCCTATTTTTGTGACTTGCTTATGATATGCAACAAAAAAATCACACATATGGAATGTGTGACTTATTAATATGCATTCTTCTGATTTACGAGTGGGTTTTTCTTTCCCATCTATGGGCATTAATAAAGTTACTCCTGATTTTATAAAGTCTGAAGAAAGGTCATAGAATGATACTGAACTTTACCAGAATTCAGTGAGTTTCAAGTACTAAAGAATCAAGCAAATCCTCAGGTCAAACACATAAGGTGTCTGAACTTTATGTTTAGATGCTTTGACACTTCTTTTTAAAAAATCTGCCCAACTTTCCTCTAAGTCCTCTAGATCACTGTAAATTTTCTGCTTATGCTTTAATATACACCCTGAGATATTATCATTGCCTCAACAAATTTTTTGCTCAAGGAAATTCCCAGTCATTTAAAACAAAGACATTCTCTGATGTTACGGGTTGGACTACAAGGCTAGTCTTCTCTGAGTTTGGGGTGATTAAAAAGTTGATTTTTTTTTCTCTGTGTTTTAAAACAAGTCAATTTTCTATTATCTGAAACATTTAGTTTATTTATAATACTTTCAGTGGTTCCATAGTGAGTACCTCACTATTGGAGAAAAAGTGACTTCTGGTTATTTGATTTTTTTGTACAATACCCTATGTTTAAGCAGTTTAATTACAAATGTTGATGATCATCTCAAGTGAAGTCCAAGTGCAAAGTGTACTTTTCAGCTACTGGTGATAATATCCACTTAACGTGAAAGTCATTTTACTATCATCAGGTGGCCAAGAAAAAAGAGCTAAGAAACATACTGTGTTTTGTATAATTAATCACAGCAAGCTTGTATTTGTAAAATTTCGTATTTTCAAAGTAAATGCTGGCTTCACCATCACCACCATGGAGAAATCACCCATGAAAACTAGACGGTTCTGCCCTTGAGGTTAACAGTCTCTATTTTTTCTTATACAAAGGAAAACAAATTTATTATAGAAAATTGGGGGAAAAAAGAAAATTTTCAGGAAGAAAATAAAAATCATCCTCAATGCTTTCACTCAGAAATACCATATGAATAGCATTTGTCTTTTCAAATGTATGTTCTCCACAAAGTGCCCCACACAGTGGAAATTATGCTTTAAATTTAGTTACCTGTGTCTCATAACTGGGTGTGTTTGTGTGTGTGCCTGTGAGTGTGATTCCAATGTGATAATGCACCACAAGTGAATTAGTCATTTTCCAGTCGGTAGATGTGTCTTACATTGCCAGCTGTATCTAATCATAATATTTTCAAAGGGATCGCTTGTTAATCAGGTGTCTGCAGACCTTGCAAAGTGCATAAAACAAAATCCATAAATCAGATACACGGTGGGGTATGAGAATGTGCTTATAAAACAATAACAATAAAACCCTTTTGGGGATAATAATATTTTTGTTTTATAACATTCAAAAGTATCTAAATAATTCTATAGCCTTTCAACTAGTGATGTGCTGCAAATTCCTCCTTTCTACTAAATAAATTAGTTTTTACCATTTTTTCTCCATACGGACAGTAGACATCAACTAAGAAGAGAAAAAATTCTGTAGAATATGAACATTGACAAAAACTTTCTGAAACATTTTAAAATGTAGACCACATATCAAGTGAAGTCCAGTAAAATTAGGAACTCGCCCTGTTGAATTATGCTTCATATAGGATAGCACACAGAAAGTGAAGTCAGAAGTTCCAGAAGATGTGCTGCCAACTGTTTCCTGCAGGTTCCCACTTCGTTACTTATCCTTCATGTATGTAGAAAAGGTCCTGGGTCAAATGGATTTCTTGGTGGTTGTACTTTACATTCCCACCAACAGTATAGAAGGGTTCCTTTCTCCCTACAGCCTCGCCAAAAGTTTTTACTTCACTTCCTGACAATAGACATTATTTTGGAGATGGGATCTCAGTGTTGTTTTAATTTCACTTCAAAAAAAAAAATGTTTTCTGTGTGGCTTTAAAGCTGTTTAGGGTGCTGATTCCATCCACCATGTTAGGAAGCTCCAGACTGTCAATACCCAAACCGCAGCATCACCAAACACACATGTTTCTCTTACACTAACTGTTCATGCTGAGTGAGATTCCATTTTCACTCTAGGATCCCGACTGCAGAGGCATTCACTCTCTGAAGCACCCTGGTCTCATAGCAGAGAAGAAAGCGAAAAACAAACCATGATCCTCAGCTTATTTTTTCTTCCCTACACATGATTGATTGAAGCCAGTCTGATGAGGAGACCATGAAATGCCAATAAGAAGGGGCAGTACATCTTCCTGCAGACAGGGAACTCAAGTGTCACGGCCAAGCCTAACGCCAGCGAGGTAGACAGAGAAGCCTCAGGGAATTAATCAGAGCCAGTGTGACTCCAATCACATGTCTCACTTGTTGGATACCTTAGCACTCTTCAATGGTACTAGTAAGCGCATCTTAGCATTTTCCAATTATGGTAAAGTACACATAAGGTTAAAAACCATCTTAACCATTTTTAAATATATCATTTAAAGGTACTGAGTACAGTCTCAGTGCTACACAGCACATCAGTGGTCAGAGCTCTCGTCACCCTGCAGAACTGAAGCTCTAACCGTTTAACAATTCCCCATCTCCCCTCTGTCTGCCTCCAGCAAACCCCCACTGTGCATTCTATCTCTGTGAATTCACAGCTGTAAAATATATAAGGTGAATCATATAGGATTTGTATTTTTATGGTTTGCTTTTTTCACTTAGCATAATGTGATCAAGGATCATCCATACTATAATGTGAATCAGAATTTCACTGCCTTTCAAGGCTGAATGATAGCCCATTACATGTAGCTTTTTAATTAAAATTGCTTTTCTCCTCTTTCTTTATTCAGTACTTGGGATTGAACCCTCTGGTATTCTACCACTAAGATACATCCCTAGCTCCTTTTATTTTAACTTAGAGACAAGTTTGCTAAGATGCCCAGGTGGCCTCAAACTTGTGATCTTTCTGCCTCAGCCTCCCCAGTAGCTGACGTTACAGGTGTGCACCACTGTGTCCAGTTTGCATCTACCTTTTGGCTGCTGTGAACATAAGTATGCAATGTTTTTAGCTCTCTGGGTCTAGATGACCCATTACAGAAATGAGCATTGTTACAATACAATTTACTAAGCATTAAAAAAATTATATAACATTATATTATAATGCCTAATATATTGTAGATGTGTACTTAGCAATTACTAGCAATAATAGAATTTTAACTATGGAGGAAAGTTTGTCTCATCAGAAATTCCCAGATGATGTTATTTTCATCAGAAATGCTAAAAGAGATTATTTTTAAAGCGGACCACAATTATTTTTGAAAGTTTAAAAATTTTAAATGGAGCATTTGCTTCATTTATTTTAAAGAGTGGCAAAAATGTAACTAACATATCAGTCTTATTACTGTGTGAATATTATTGTTTGGGATGAGGTTCAAATAGATGTTTACTTTTTTAACTGAAGTCAATTTTTTAAATAGCAAAAATGGCAGACATTGTACATGAGTATTTAGTGTTCAAAAACACTGATATGATAGAATAACATCAATCGGACTCAAAAGCTTTCTTTTTTTTTTGGCCTTCTTTTTCCTACTTTTTTTTTCCTTTTTGTTATTTTAACAATTACTCATTTCAGACTGAACTCATCCAGCTCCTCTGTTTTGGGTTTCACAGGTGATACACCCCAACTTGCAATCATTTCTTCTGCAGGGCTGCTATTGGGATAGGTGGTTCAGCCCAGATGACTCGAACTTATTGCAACCTCCTCGCACAAACATCTAGTAGGACAAACCATGGTTGGGTATCTTATATGAGCCGCATCAAATCAAACCTGTCCTTTTATGGTGGCCACAGGGAACTGCAGACTGTGAGGCAGTGTTCCAAATTGTGCCTTCCTATTTTTAGGATTGAGCAACCAATGCTTATTAGGATTTGACACTAAGCTATTGCTATTATACAATATTTTTGGTGTTATCACGGTATTGCAGCTTGAAGAATTTTAGCTGACCTAAATTCATGGTATCAGATCAAAAAATAAAAATTAAAAAAAGCAGCAAAGCATAGTACTAAAGAAGAGACAATAAACAAAAGCATCCATAGGAAATGTAATGTTGTTTGGTGTTATTAGTCACACAAATGTATCTAGAGTTCTTCCCATCTGTAAGTCCAGCTGTATTTCCCTCACGGCATGAGTCAATGATGTTTAAGAATTTCTCTACAGAGGCAAGCTTTTACATCATTTTCCCATTACAAATTCAGTTAACCAAATCATATTCCGTGGCTACATCCACAAGTAACAACATTTTTGCATACTGACGGGGGCAGCTGGGATGCTGTTGACAAAGGAGACCAGTATTTGTGATTGACAATAAATTGAGTCATCAGTGTGCCATCTGCATAGCTGATGGGCAAATGCCGTTGACCCTTTCCCCATCCCAAGGGTTTTCTGTCTGGAGTTCATGAGAGAGAATAAAACTTTGAAGCCAACTTTATAAACCTCAAAGAGTTTCATTAGTTCTCTAATGGAATTCTCATTAACTTTTTAGTGCTTTGCCTTATTTTTCTTAAAAATTGATTTACACTCAGAAAGGGAAGACTTTAAATATAGAAGCTGGGTTGCAATTTTTCATGTTTGTAGCTATTGCTTCATGAGAATAAATCTAAGTAATCCTTATTTTTGATTGCTTCCCATTTTCCCCGTCTCATCATACAAGGCTAGCTTAAAAATCATCCACACTTCATTTAGTGCAGCTTTAATCTGCTCGCCTGGCAATTTCTCTCAGCCTTCTGTGTCAAAACAAGTTACATCGCCTGCCTCCCTGGGCTTATCAGCACCTGTTGCTCTAGTGGTGGTTATGGGAATATACTTCCCTCGAGTACCAACATGTTTTCCAGGAGGCAGCAAATGCATTGTGTGAAGTGTCCTAAAATAGATGACGAATGTAATAAAATGAACTTTCTCACCATTTAATTGAAATGCCCTATAAAAAATAAATGTGGCTACTCTGTTTTTTTTCCTAATTGCATGTGTAAACCATACATTACCCAGAGAGTGATCTACCTCCACTGCCCTCCTTTGATAGGCATTTGTCTGCTCCACCGAAAATACTGCTCTGTGCTCAAATCAGTTTTAATTTCTCATTTTATATCTCAAGCTCCCAGCCAGCCTCCGGGAAATGTTGTGTGGAATGCAACTGATACTAAAGTGTTACTTAACTGGGAACAAGTAAAAGCATTGGAGAATGAATCTGAAGTCACAGGATATAAAGTAAGTGGCGTAATTTGCAGTGCTTTGTTTTCCCACTTCTTTCCCAGGGAGGCTAGATTGAAACGATATTTGTAAAATATTGTTGATATGGTTTACATTCTCTAATTATGATGTAGGTATCAAGATTTCATTAAAAAAGCATATTTTTCCTTGTTAAATATAAACTTGTTAAATATAAAATTCCATGAAATAATTCTGCTTATGTGGGAATTTCGGACACAATTTTTGTACATTGTGTGTTAATGAGTTTTCTACTGCTGATACTCATTGTAGAATAATTTAAAAACAATTGGAAGTACCGGCTCTGATTCCTGGATTGGGCACTCAAGGCCCATACAGCAGGGTCCTGACCTGTTTCTTTCACCTCAATACCCAACCTGCCCAGCTGTTTATGGAAAATAATTCTTTCCCCAACTCCTTGATTTGCAGAAGCTGCTGCTTCTACTGTGGGTTTGCCTATAATCTAAGACCTACGGACTGATCTGAGGGTGCAATTTATATTGTGGGTGCAGAAAAACAAAATAATTTTACTGTGACAAGAGAAGACATTGTGAAAAAAAAGCAGGCAACATAAGAACTGTCTTTGTACATTTTAGGTTTTCTATAGGACTAGCAGTCAAAACAGTGTGAAAGTGTTGAATACAAATAAAACTTCAGCTGAACTTTTGCTGCCCCTTAAGGAAGACTACATTATTGAAGTCAAGGCCACAACAGATGGAGGGGATGGCACCAGTAGTGAACAGATCAGGATTCCAAGAATTACCAGTAAGTTGGTGCTCGGTTTTTCCCTTTACTTGCATCAGGGTTGCTGGACCCTAGTGGTGAGTCCGTCAGTGTCCTTCTGGCCATTTGTTCTCAGCCTTTTATGCCAAGGCTGAGACGCTTTCATAACAACAGTGTTTAGAACAGAAGAAAAACCTCAAGAATGGTGCAAAGCAGGGAGAAAGATGAGGACTGGAAGAAAAGGCATTGAAAATTGTTTAGCACGCTTTTATTTATTTGAATGGTTTTCCTTATTCTGAGCTGTGCTTAAATTAGCCTTTGGATAGCCTATGCAAACAGAATTCCCAAGCTTTTCTCAAAAGCAACATTGAACCCACACACTGTTTTTTAAGATCTTTAATATTCCAGTAGTTTGCCTCTTACAAAATATAAATAAATGTTACCAATTCATTCAATAGAAAAATTAACAGTTATGTGTCAACCCAAAACTTACTTGTTTTAGGAAAATCTACTTCTAATTTCCAAAAAGGTTCACTGAAGTTGTTTCTTTGTTTCCTCAAAATTGAAATGAAACATGTTTTACTATCAAAGTTGCACTGGCAGAGTGAAGGAAAACAGCCTTCAGTATATGTATTTTATCAGTGTCAGTGGTACAAAAACATTTCATCTTCCCTTTTAAACCCCATGTCTGGAGTTTCTAGTACTGTACAGCCCTTCTTGTCTTCAGTCTCTATTCCACAGTGACATGAATAACTTCATTTCTTGTTTCCGTTTATTGGCTCGGGCTTCCTCTATGGTTTAGGGAAAGGTTGATTTGACTGACTTTAACCCTGGAAAAGAAGAGGGCTGACACCAATATCTGAAGGGAAAAGGAGATAGGAAAACTTGGAGAAATCTTTCTATGAACTCATAATCTGCCATCCTTTGACAAAAGAAAATTGAAGCTCCTTATCTTGGAGCTGAGTTCTACAAGTTTCAAGTCTATAAAAGTCATTTCAGACTATAGACATTTGTAAAATTTACGTACTCAGTCGACCAAAGAAGGAATAAAAGTATATTTATTATTAATTTAGGTTTTAAAATAATGAGTACATATTTATTGTTCTCTGAATAATGCAAGGTATAAGAGTTCCCGTGACTATATAGACAAAGCCATCCTGTTCAGGAGTTTGTCTGCTTTGGCAGGGGCAGCACTATTAGCATTAGGGGCTGCTGAGTCAAGAGTAGCCTTTCATCTGACATCTGACTCTGCTGAGTTTGTACAGACTGGGAACTGTATAGAGCTGTCTCTGAAAATGGTTTTATTTTATTGATTGCTTTTTAAAAATGATATTTTATATTGTATGTAATAATTTATTTGCATAAAATAGAAGCAAGCATTTTCCAACCCCTTGTCCAATGAAGCTTTCTTTAATTAAACCATTGAATTATCCCACAGTTGTTTGTGATCAAGTGTAATTATTTTTTAAATGATAAAGTTGTTTTTCCAATTTCAATTAAACTTAAGTAATACTCGATGAGCAAAGCTTGTAATGGGTGAGAACTCTTAAGATACATCAGTGATTTTATACTCTTGACAACAAATACATGCTATATTTATGCATAAAATAAGGACTAATGTGATTGATCCCATCTTAAATTGAAGCTGTAATTTCATTTTTTTTAATTTACAGGAGAATCATTGCTTTCATTTGATGTCTTAATCTGTTTAGGCTGTTTTAACAAAATCATGTGTGGGTGTCTTATAACTACAGAAATATATTTCTCACAGCACTGGAGACTGAGAAATCCAAGATCAAGGTGCCAGCTAATTCAATGTCAATTCTCCAGGGCCCCAGCTCTTAACACCATCACACTGAGGGACTGGATTTTTAACATAGGATTTTGGAGGGAACCCAATTTCTAGCACCCTGATTGCATAGTGGCCTAATCTTTATTAATGAGCTGTTTATCATCTTTGACAGATATGGATGCAAGAGGATCCAGTTCAGCCATCTTGAATGTCCACCTTATGTCAAGTCATATACCTGTAGCACTGTTCTTTATTGTAAATGCCCTGTGGTGATGTTTATTCTTTTTTTTATTATTTACTGGAATTGGTTACTGGAAAAAAGTGCTTTCATGAAACAGTGATTGTGCATGTTTTTTTTTTTTAACTGTTTCTAACTTTCTACTTCATTATAGGTAAAATATGAATATAATAAAAAACAGTTAATCCTGTTAGAGGAATCTGAAATGCCTTAATATTTACTTGATAAGCCAAAGGAATTTACATATTACATACTGCAAAATTTTGATATCAATGATTCTTAAACTATGAGTTTATGACAGACTCACACACTCCCATATAGTCACACACACACGCACACACACACACACACACATTTTTAAACAATGAAATGTTCTTCATTTAATCCAAATGCTCTTCTCTCAGTATCACAACATTGTTTGTAAGACTTAATCCATATTATTTTAAAATGATGATTTAAATCTCCATGGGTGAAAAATACATTTAAATAATTATCTTATTACAAGGGAATGGCATGTGTTGCTGGAAAATGCTTTTGGGGAGCTTAGTAGAGTATGTTTTCTTTAGTGTACTACTAAATTATTGTAAGAATTTAAATTTCACTTTGCTTTCTGTACCTCTCAATCATTCATCAGCAAAATGCAGTGATAGTAATATCCATCTGATCTGCTTCTGCCCCATGAATTAGTTGTTAAATTAAAGAAGGAAATGTGAAAGTGCTTTGTCACTCCAAATGCCATGTTTCTGTCCAAACTGTTGCATGGATTTCCTTAAGCATATAAAATTCATGAAGATCAGCTGCATTTCTTAAGCTAGGATTCCATACTCTAAAGAATACTCTGTGTTTCATTCATTAATGGAGAACTGAAATGAACATGTTTTGTTCTTTTTCATATTTTAAAATATAATGTTGAAAAGAATTATTGTCTTCACACCTAAGTTTTCAGGCTTTAATAAAACCCAGTTGAGAAAATAAGGAATAACATAAATCTCAACCCAGATGTTAAGCTAAATATACACAGTTCTTTATTTCTGATTTCTGATTCCATTAAGGGCTGTTTTGAATGGTGGAGAATTTTTTTTAATAAAATTCCACTGTCAGTCTCAGTGAATCAGTCAGGCTTTTCAGTTCCTGAGTTAAACTTCTAATACAACCATGATGCTGTGGCTGACTTTGATATGTATGATTCGGTCTTTCAATGTGTGGTTTTAAAAGGACTGTCGAAGACATGATTTAACAGCAATATGTAAAGAGTATATGAAAATCGGCCAATATAGTGTTAGACATTCAAAATCAATTTCTTTCCTACCAATTTCACATTTCCCTGGAACTGGTTCATATTTTCAAAGATAACAGAACTTGGAACCAACAGTTCAACTCTAAAAAAAGATTAAAAATTAGTGAAAATTTGAAATCACCATAAAGTACCACTTTAACATTTAGAGATTTTGTTAAAGATGAAGTCATATTCACAGGACAAAAAATATAACTGACTCTGTAAAGTCTGTATATACTGTATATAAATAGAAAAATCTGGCTGGTGAATTTCATATGACCATTGTTACTTCCAGTTAAAAATTGGGGAAACACTTTCTCCAATACTTGTATTTTATGCTACATGTAATGAATCTCTGCCTTTTTAATAACTAGTAATTCCTATAATATGTTCCTACATTTCATTTTCAAGATGATTATCATTTCATGTTATTTCCAGAAATACATCTCCATGAGATGTGAAAACTTTTTCATATTGAAAAGCATATTTATTGAAAAGCATAATATTTATCTTTAAATTTCTGTGTGTGTATCCTATGGTTATGTGTATGTATTATTTTCTATTCTAATAAAATTTATAACAATCAAAGGTTCTTGCATTATTAATTTAGTATAGTCAAAGGAAAAATCTACAAAGAAAATAAGAGACATAATAGTTACACTGGTGCTATCATTTCTTATAATTTTTGGCTTCTAAGAAGTTATTTTAAAATTATTTTTAGACCCCACTGGCTCAATAAAATCAGCAATTTGAGAGGGTGACCTCTACATAAAAGACAGTCTGGCTATGAGAAGAGGAATTCACCTTGGAGAATTATGGTGTCCAATTTATTCTGATTTTATTTGGTTTCAAGTCAATTCACATTTAACGTCTTTTCCCCTCAAATTAATATCCATTTTATCACATTCTTCATAGACTTTCTCCTTTCTATCAGTTTAGAGATTTACTTTTAATGATTTTTATGGTATAATATATTGTAGATATTTGAAAATTATGCTAGAAAAAATTCATTTTTTAAACTGTAAAGAATTTTAAATGTTATTGTTGATGTAAGGAAAATGGGAGCTAAATATTTAACCATTGTGCTACGTTGGAATTAGATTTATGTAGAGGAAAGAGAATTAAATGGGAAAACTACATGTAGGAATTGTGGGTGAGGAAGAGAGTATGTTATTCTAAATTGAAGGCTAGTTGTGATGGATGTGTCAGTAAGCCTTGATGGAGGAGAAAGACCTGTGGGATATCCAAAACAGATTATGTCACCAAGCAGCACCAGTGATCAAGGCTGACGGAAAGAGCAAAAACGGGTCAGCTTTGAGGCACTCTCCATTCTGACAACACCTTCACCAGTTTGGCCAGGTGATCTTGCTTAAGTTCCATTGATCCTCTAAGCTTAGCTTCCCCTTAACACAGGTAAAATGGGGAGCATGGAAGTACTGTCCCCACAGGTTTGTGAGATCTTTAGTGAATACAGAACTCTGTACTGAAGTGCTATGTGTGAACGGAAGTTATCGGCGCTCTTTAGGGCCACTTGTTTGTAAATGAAATAATGTTCATGAGTCTCGGGGCCATGCTCTTCCCATCACTTTTCTAGTTAACAGGAAATAACACTGGAAGATAGAAGATACACTTCTTAAAGTGGTTTTGTTTTAATTTTCATAGAGCTTTCCTTCAGATTCATTTTACTAAGAAAGCTGTTGATACAGAAGAAAATATAACTGCCAACGTGCTGGATGTCGGATGCTTCATGTGTGTGTTCCCTGAATCAAAGGAACCATTTTAAGGACCAGAGGTTAATAGTAGGAAAGATTTATTGAGTGATAGCTCCTGAGAGATAGGAGAGGACTCAAAAGTAGGTTGTGAGCAAGGTAATTTTTCCAAGAATATTCTGTAGAGCTAACTCACATGAGGGTACAAAATCACAAGGTAAGTACAAACTGGGTGAAACTAATCAACTAATAAGGTTGCAAGTATAACCTCTTAGCTAATATTGATCCACTAGGAGAAGGGGTCACATAGTAAGAGTACCTGGAAAGAACCAAGGCAATTATAGAAAGGGATGGGTCCAGATGTTCTGGTCACTCACCTGGGTGGCTGATGTCTGCCTGAATTTAATGGCCTGGATGGTATCAAACAATATATCCCCAAATTTCCATTCATCCCTGAAAGAAATAAGCAAGTTTGATCATTACAATTTTAATCTTGAGGTCTTCTCTTCTTCACATGCACTTCCAGACATAATTTTGATATGTCCTGATTCTTTGAGTTGCTTCCCTTAAGGTCTTAATCCTGTCTGACTGCCTGTTACTTTGTAACTAATCTAGCTGTCTATAATACTATGACTCCAAGAATTACTAGAAGATGAGGTAGAGCAATTCGGGATCAGTTTACTGTTCCATGGAATCATAGGATTGGTAGTGTTAAATGACATATTTATACTCTGTGTGTCGAGCTCAGATTTAAATCTCGACTTCTGCTAAATTGTCTCCTCTAATTCATTAGTTAGGTTCTGTTAAGCCCATTTTACAGAAGAAGAAACAGGCAGAGGGAGATTAAATGAATTGCACAAGGTCATTCTATAAAAGATGTAGTAAAATGAAATCCAAAGCAGTCTGGCAGAAAGCCTAAATACTAAGCACGATTAGGTTTTTGAAGCCCTTGAAATTAGAGCCATCAGATTTAGAAATTCTGAATCAGTATCTCCAGTATGAATTTGTAACACACTTTCTTTTGCATCTGTTACTGGTCATAATTAAAGTTGTGGAACCTGGAAATCTTTAAATAATTTTCATTAAAATGTATAATTACTTTAAATTTTTGTTTTTATTAGTATATATTTGTAGCACTTAATGATTGCACTCATTGTGATGAATTAGTAGAAAAACTACTTGATGATGGCTGGTGTTTATTTTTAATAATTTCACCATTTTCACTGAAGACCAAGCAGTATATTTTAGTAAGATAAAGAAAATGCTTTTTGTTCATGAACTCTCTGGCTTTTCCTATATCTTTGAGATTTCTACCTACTTTCTTTCCTGTAGATTTAGTGTTTCTGTTTTAATACTTAGAATTTTGATCCATTTTCACTTTAATTTAGTGCTTGGTGATAGACCTGGGTCTAGTTTTAGTCTTTGACATGTGGAAAGCCAGTTTTTCCAGCGACATTTATCAAAGAGGCTTTTTTCCAGTGAACATGCTTGGCCTGCTTTGTCAAATAGAAGGTGACCGCATGTGTTTGTAGTTGTGTCTACATCTTCTAATCTGTTCCAATGATCCTAAAATCTGTTTTTTGCTGTTTTTTCTTTGTCTGTTTGTTTTGCCAGTACCATGCTGATTTTATCACAGTAGCTTTATAATATAATTCCAATTCAGGGATTTTGAAGCCTCCTGCCTTGCCTTTGTTGCCCATAATTGCCTTTGCTATTCTAGGTCTCTTCTGTATCCAAATAAATTTTAGAAATGTTTTCTCCATTCCAAGAGGTATGCTAATGGTATTTTGTTTAGGATTCACATTAAATCTGTACAACAGTTTTGGGAATTTGGCCCTTTTCTCTATGTTGGTTCTTCCTACCCATAAGCAAAGGATATTTTTCCATTTCCTGATATCCTCTTTGATCTCTTTTTTTCAGAGTGCTGTAATTTTCAATGTATAGATCTTTTATTTCCTTTGTTAGATTGATTCCTAAGGTTTTTGGGGTTTTTTTGTGTGTGTGGGGGGGGGAATGGTATTGCAAGTCTGTTGTTTGTATACAGGAATACTATTGAGTTTTGAGTGTTGTCTTTGTATCCCACTACTAAATTTGGTTATTAATTCTAGAAGTCTTTTGGTGGAGTTTTTGGGGTCTTCTATATAGAGTATCATGTCTTATGCCCAGGATGACATGATACTCAAAGAATCAACAACTGGGATCTCATCTTATTAAAAAGTTTTTGCACATCAAAAAAAAAAAAAACAGAATGCAAAGATATCCACTTAGTGAGAAAAATTTTTTAGTAAACTGTTCCTCAGACAAATGACTTCTACCCAGAACATATAAAGAGTTTTAAAAAAAAGCAGGCCTCCCAAATTTAAAGATCCAATCCAAAAATGGGCATCTGAGATGAATACACACTTCTCAGATGAGGAAATGCAAATGGGAAATAAATGCATGAAAAAAAATGTTCAACATCATGGGTCACTTGAGAAATGCAAATTAAAACAGCATTGAGATTCCATCTCATGACAGAAAGAATGGCTATCATGAAAAAAACAGTAACAAGTGCTACCAGGGCTGTGACAATTTTTTTTTTAAAAGGAAACTTTGTCCACTGTTGGTGGGAGTGGGGAGTAGTAAAAACAATTGTGTAAATCAGTTTGGAGATTCCTCAAAAAACTGGAATCAGAGGTCCTATTTGACTCAGGTATTCCTCTTCTGGATATTTTCCCAGAAGAATTAAAAACCTCATACCACAGCAATATATGTGCACTCATGTTTATAGCAGCACAAGTTATAATAGCTAAATCTTGGAAACACCTCAAGTGTCCATCAACCATGGAATGTATAAAAAATATGTGATATTTTTAGATGATGGAGTACTACTCAGCTATAAAAAGGGTGAACTCAAGGCTTTTATATGTAAGTGGATGCAACTAGAAACCATACTCATAAGTGAAATAAATCAAACTCCTGTAAATATCACATTGTCTCCCTATGTAAGAAACTGAAAAAGTAAATAAAATCTACAAGAGATATTGTGAAAGGAAAAGAACCTACTCAAAGGGAAAGAACAACTAGATGGGTGAAAGGAGAAAAGAAGGGAAACAGAAGATATATAACATCAATATATTATATTGATATATATATTATATCAATATATATTTTATATAAAAAAGTTAAAGTTATACTACTAGTTTATTTTAGTTCATTAAAAAAGTTTGTGCTTATATTGTTTAATAAATTATGTATATCTGTATCTGAGCAACTGCTTTGAAGATAACAATATGCAGTATATTAACCACTGTTAATTTCCTATTGTTTTGAAATTCTGTATCAGTTTTTATTGTTTTTTCTCTTTAAAATAAAAATGTCAGAATAATTTCCCTCCCATTATTCTTATAATTCCACCTTATTTATTGAAAATTAATCTTAATTGGTTCTTTATTGAAAGTATTTTACTATTTAGCAGTGAAAATTGCACTGATAGTGATTGCAGTTTGGATTTACTTTAGTAAATATTGTAGGTAAAAGCAACCCACAACTGCAATTATGAAAATTTAGCAGTTAGTATTCTTTTGAGAGAAAACATATAAACCCTTTGGAACATAGTTCATTTAAACTGTTAGATTTTTCTGCTGTTGTTATTTAAAGTCCATGCCCTAAATTAACATATCTTCCTTAATATGTCAGCAATAATTAACTCTTGAACTTTCATGGAGAATTAATCTCAGATAAGATATGTAAATTAGCACAGAAAGAATGTTTCTGTTATTTGTCTCTTGGTGTCTGGCCTAGTCCTTTTACCTTGCAGGGCTACTCCAAATGTATTCTGTACCTACTTGTTGAATTATACCAATAAATTTTTGTCATTTGCTTTTATTCTCTTCTATTTTGTTTAATTTTTCTCTTCTTTGCTGCCCTGGAGTTTATAAATTGTGATCATTAGGAGAATAAGAGATATTATAAAATGAATTTAAAATAATTATAAACAGTAGATCATTTGTATTGAGAAAGTTAATAAATTTGCAAAGAAGGCAAAGTGATTAAGTGCTAAGTGATTAAGAATATTTGTTTCCAGACATAGATCTGGTTAGAATTCTATGCCCCCAAATAACTATAGGGAAGCAGATTATTCCTTTCAAAACAAAGAAGTTTCAAACAAATAATCTTCATCTCTGAAATGGCAACCAGGATTTAGCTCAGTGGCTCAAGCACTTGCCTGGTAAGCACAAGGTTGTGAGTATGATCCCTGGTACAAAAAAAAAAAAGAGAGAGAGAGAAAGAGATTATATGTGATAGGATTGCTAGAAGTTACTCGAGCTAAATACAAGAGACTTCATCTTAGTTTGGCTAATGAGTGCTCAACAGCATTATCTAGTAAATCAACAACATAAGGCTTTGAATTCTTGGTCATTCTTTAGGAATCAATCATTAAGTATCCATCATAACAGTATCTAGCTCAAAGGATGGTTCATTCATCCAGAGTTTCAGAAGTAAGTGGAGGATGAGAGATGCAAGACAAGATAACTCCTCTCAGGGGCTTTATCTACTAGTGATAAAGCAAAGAAAAAGTCTAGAAAAAAAATGCAAGGAGAAAAGCTGTCTCCGAATATATGCTTAAATGATTGGGAGGCCTAAGATCATGTTTATAGAGCTCTCACCATAATTCTGGGCACGTGCAAAAAGCTTGTCTTCTACCAGCGTCTGTCTCTCCTCTTAGGACAGCATCCAAGTGGCAGCAACTCATCCTGTCTGCAGGAAGAAGGACGGCAACGTTATTCAGAAAGATGCTACAAAGACATTAAATCAGGGGCCAGGAGCTTTGAGAGTGCTTCTGTTTTTAAACAAACAAAAACCTACACGGAACTTGAGAACTTCTCCGTGAATGACAGTAATTAAACTGAAAGAAGGGCCCCTTGGGCTGGGGATTTAGCTCACCGGCTTAAGTGCCTGCCTTGCAAGCACAGAGTCCTGAGTTCCATCCCCAGTACCCAAAAAAAAAAAAAAAAAAGGGTCCCTTGGTCTGACAGGGGTAGATGAGACCTTGGGGTATTTTGGACATTAGTCTGAAAAGCCTCAGGGTATGAGGAATTTTTTTAGTCTTGGAAGAAAGGAATTAAGCTGAAAAAAGTGACTATCTCCTGACACCATGAGAAACACAGAGCAGAGGCCTGCTTTGACAACAGGGTCCTGATTTGGGTTTTTCTTGGGGTTTTTCCCATGAACTGCCAGGACCAGTACCTGCCAGTGACAGAGTGGGCCCTGAGGACACTGGCATCGCCAAGACAGATCTCTTTGGCTACTGCTGCCAAGTGAAGAACAGCCATCTACCCTCAGAAATTAAATGCATTTGCCTCTACACAGCCCTCCTGGAAAAGAGAAGCCAGTCCTGCCTTCTAATTTTCTACTTCCATAAAATAATAAAAATGGAGAACAAATCTGGGGGAGCGGGCCCATTGTTCTATTTTCCCACATGACTTATATTTCATTCATTTTAATTGACATTCACCTTTCACAGAAATCGTCTGCAGACAGTTATCTTTAAAATAACGCATCCCTGTGTTTCCACAAGAGATTGGTTAAGTAGTGCAGAGGGAATCTCTTTTACATCTCCTGTGCTGTTCTAAGGGCAACTAGCAGGTACAGGTGTTGGGGATAATGGTTGCACCCCACCTGATCTCCAGAGACACTAGAACTTAGAATGCTCCCCCAAAAAACAAAAGGTTCCACAGATGGGAACCTGCCCAAGGGAAGCTTTTTCCAGATCTGAGCAACAGATCTGGTAGGAAAGAAATTGGTAGGAAAGAGATCATGCAGAGCTGTGAGCATAGCAATCTACTCATGGTAGTTACACATAAATTGTGTTTCCAGTGTGAAGAGAGAAGAGAGTGGAAGATGATTAAGATTCTGTGCTTTGGAATCAGCCACCCAGCAAGTCCTGGATCTGTCATTCAATTGCTTAGTGCTTTTAGAGTAAGTTAATCTCTCCAAATTTCTTTCTTTCTTTTTGTAATAGAAATGTCTTTTACTTAGAATGTTTTGGACATCAGTGCACAGATGAAATGATTTGTTTTTTGAAATCTAGAAGAAACAGGTGCTTTCTGGAAACAGGTGAGAATAGCTTTAAAACCTTGGATTGTTCATTTATTGATTGATTGATTTAAACTGTCACATAAAATTTATACATATTAATGAAGTACTATGCAATGCTTCCATAGACATATATCATATATGGAGACCTGGTTATAAATAGTTATTTCCTCAAGCATTTATCATTTCTCTATGGTGAAAAGATCCTCTCTTCTAGCTTTTTGAAATTTGTATCTACTCACCATACTGTGCAATAGAACACAAATCTTTCTCCTAACTGTAGATTAGTACCCAGTGAGCAGCATTTTGTCTCTCTTCTCCACCTCCACCCATTTCCCATCCTACAGGAAAAAATGTGCTCCTAACTTCTGTAAATCAACTTATCTAGATTCTGTGCTATTAACTTCTGTAAAATTAGCATTCCTAGATTCTGCAAATTAGTGAGATCATGCAGTAATATTTTTATATACCCAGATCATTTTACTTAACTTTATGTTCTCCTGGTTTATCCATGTTATCAAGAATGACAGAATTTCATTCCTTTTTGTTGCTGGGTAATATTTCATTGTGAATACATACCATGTTTTCTTTATCCATTCAACAGTGGATGGAACTTAGATTGTTCTTTTATCAGCTATTGTGAATGGTACTAAGATAAACATGATGGTGTAACTGTATCTTTGATGTACTGATTTTATTTCTTTTAATTATAGTATATTTCTATTTTGATTTTCAGGAACCATGATACTTACTGTTTTCCATAATAAGTAATTTACAGCACCACAAATTGTGCACAAGTGCTTCCTCCTCTCTGTATCCTGCTGGGATTTGTTTTCTTTTGTCCTCTTGATAATAATATCTCATTGTGGTTTTGATTTTAATTTCCCTGATGGTTAGTTTGTTAGGTAATTTTCCCACATATCTTTTGGGCATTTATTTGACTGATTTTGAGAAAGATTTATTTTTGTCTATTGCCTCTTTTATATCAAATTATCTGTATTTTTGCTATTTAGTTTTTGGAGTTCCTTATGTATTCTTGCTACTAATTCCTAGTCAGACATATATTTTGCAAACATCTTCTCCCATTTTGTACTCATTTCATTCTTCATTTCCCTTGTTGTCCAGAAGCTTCTTAATTTGATGTATTCCCAGTTGTCTGTTTCTGCTCTTTTTTTTGTGCTTTTGGGACCTTGCCCAATAAAGTCACTGCCTATTCCAGTGTGGTGAAATTAAATGTTTTACCTGTGTTTTATTCTAATAGTTTTATAGTTTCATATCTTACATTTACTTTTTAGTTGATTTCTGTAACTGTGAGAGATTGGGATCTAATCTCATTCTTCTTCACATAGATTTTTAATTATCCCAATACTATTTTGAGAAATTTTTTTTCTCCAATGTGTGTTCCTTGCACATTTAGTGCAAGTCAGTTAATTGTAGATGCATAGATTTGCTTCTAAGTTTTCTATTCTGTGTGTGTGTGTGTGTGTGTGTGTGTGTACACATGCTTAATGCTATCTGTTTAGTATAGGTTTGTAGTGTTTTGAAGTCAGGTAGTATGATGCTTTGTGTTGTGTTCCTTTTTTTCAAAATGGCTTTGAATATTTGATTTTGTGTGTGTGTGTGTGTGTGTGTGTGTGTCTGTTGTGTGGTTACACAGAAAACTCTATCTTTACTTCCACATTTATACCATGAAAATGAGAAGCTCTTGCCTTTAATGTATTATAATAAAATAATAGAAGAACTCGGGCTATATAACAGTACAAGGCCCTGGCTTCAATATCCCAACAATAGTCATAATGATGATGCAAGTATAGTGGTTATCCTGGCAGTTTAAGAGGTAACTTTTCAATATCCCAATATCCCAGTGTTTTATTTTTGCTTTTCTCCTATCCAAAATACTGCAAGAATTAGAAATTTTTCATCTTAATATTCAAAATATTTCCTGCTTTGTAGTCCATATTTTAATTTACCTTTATTTATCACATCTGTACTTGTTTAATGCTCAAATTAAAAACTAGCATGACAAATACCCTATTGGAAGCCTACAGCTTTTCCTGAAGTTTAGAAAGGAGATCAAAAAGGAAAAAAACTGTCATCTTTCATTATTGTTCATGAAAGATTCCCCTAAATGGTCATAATGTAAATAATTTTAAGACCACACATCACTATACAGTCAACTCTAATTATTCTTCCTTAAAATTAAATGAGATTTTAAAAAGAAAAAAAAACTCAGGAAAATAATAAACAGTTTTAAAATTTGTATGACTTTTTTTTATAGCATCAGGCTGATTTGTGAGGCACTTTTGAGAAAGCCAGATTCTAAAGCAAACATAGTATTTGATCTTGATACTGTGATTGTAAGAAGAAAAGCTCCTTAATTAAACAGATCAATTTGGATATTTTCTTTTTCATGGAGAAACTTCAGATCACTTCTCACTTTCAAAACAATTAGTCATTTTCCTACCAGAAAAAAAAATCTGTGAAAGCTGTTCAACTCTTATACTGACTATCTGGGGATAGAAAGTGTTTGAAGTTTTTTTTCCAGCACCATATTCTACTGAATATTTTTTTTTCTTTTTTTAATTTCATTTTATCTTTGACAAGGAATAATTGTATATACTTAGGCATGCAGTGTAGTTTTACAATATAGGTATACAATGTTGAAAGCAGGAAAATTAACATATCTATCACTCACTTATTACTTTGTGATAAGAACATTTAAAATCTATTCTTCAAGCAATACCTTATTACCAAGTATAGTCACCATAGGCTACAAAAGACCATCAAATTATCTCTCTTGTCTCCCAGAACAGTATGCCCTTTGACTGATATCTCCCCATTTCCTGTTAGTTTCTTGAAAGTCCAGTGTCTTCAGAGCCCAGAAATTCCCTCTGCACACGTTTGCAATGTACACCCTGGCGTTAATGTCACAGAGGTTTAGAAATACTGGCCTGTTCTATAACTTTATTAGAACATCAGAGGTTATGATGCAGATTTTGCTGCCATACTAGAGACTTGAATGTACATAGTAATGTCTTCTACTGATAATTACCTTTAAGAAAAGTGAAAGAGAATAGAAGATTTCAGAGTTGTCTAAGAAAGAAAACTGAGATCCTCCTCAGTAATTCTGAATTATAATTTCTCAGATACACCAAGTAACATAAAGATTTTGAGTTAGCAAATCAGATACAATATTCATTGTTATACAAATCAGTGAAAGATAACTGTGTTAGGACACAAAGATCGTTAAAGTCCATGAATATAATTAAAACATTGCCTTTTAGATTTGAGAGTTGAAAAACTTGTTATGTTCATCAAAATATGTCCTAAGGCCTCTGAAATAGATATTCACTGAATTCCTTTCTGTGAGAAGAAAAATATTTAGTGCAATCTCAATATCTTTCAGAAGAAAAAATGGTGAAAATAAGACATGGTATATTTATACTATACATTAGTGTACAGTACCATAATAAAAATAAATTTATGAGTAAAATATATTCATCACAGTTTACTAAAGGCAAATATAACATGAAAACTTATCATCATTTCATTTGTATGAAAACTTTAAATGATATTTTCATAGGCATACATTTATTAGGAAAATCTAGAAGGAAATCTGTTAAAGCAGTAATATGTAATCACCATGGGATGGGATGGCAGTACTGGGGTTAGAAGTTGTAGAATAAGTCAGCATTAGCTTTATCTATATTGCTTCTGTTAATGCTCCCCTCAGTTTAAACACTCTTCTCAATTTAGACACACATTACATATTTAATTTGTTTAGGTATATATGAAGAAAAAATGGTTCACAACTGTTGTAAAATCACTACAAACATGCAAAAATCTTGGATATACCATAAAAGAATCTTATTTCTCTCACTACCTGTTATGGTCTGTGTCTGGATGTCCCCTCAAGGCCTCATGCAATCATGGGAGAAGGTGTTTCAAAGATGGCTGAGTCTAGAATTTGTGACTGGCTCATTGTCTAGAGATGGGATTGGTGGTGTGAGTGCTAAACCAGCACTGGGGTGGGTAGCTTGCTTACAATATAAGGGGGGGGAATTTGTTTGCTCTCCTTTTTTGCCCTTTTGTTCTTGTTGTTTTTCATGTATGTCTCAGCTGCCATGAACTGTTGCCCCTCAGCCACACCACTCTGCCTTGGGGCCAGCCAAGAATGGACTGAAATTCCCACAAGCTGCAAGCTAAATAAACCTTTCCTTCCTTAACTTTTGGGCATCAGGCATTTTGTTTCAGCCACAAGGGAAAAGTAACCAAAACACTATCCCTTTAAATATATTTTGCAATTCTAATGATTTCTGTACCTGTCTATATAATTTCTGGCAATCCAATGACATGTCTGGTCACTTTCATGTGTTTATTTTTTAAATACTTCCTATCCACAATTATCCTTTCTAGCTCAAGTTAATCCTAAGAAGACAATATAAAATTGCCCCGTCTCTTACCTCAGGCCTGAGGTAGTGTGTTAATCTCCATGATAAGCATGGGCAGCTTTTCTCTTTCCTTCATCTGGGATTTGATTTTATGCACTGCATTGCTTACAATAGTTTCTCATCAGAAAAAGCTAAGGAGGCTGAAAAGGATTTAGTATATCACTATCCACTGGCCATTAGTTTCTTCAGTTTCTGATCATGGCAGATTATAAATGGATACAGATTTTGGGCATATGTCCACAAGGTTATGAGGTCTGTTTCCTTCCTCTTCCAGCTGAATTGGCCAGTAACTGCTTGACCAATGAACATGAGGGAAGTGATGCTCAGGTTAGTTCTAAGCCCAGACTTGCGGGAAACTGGTAACTTCCATGTTGGCTTCTTGGACCACTCCATTGTCAGCTAAGAACCCTGACTATTTAGAAAACCACTATCTGGGAGAAACCCAAGGCCAAGAATCCCTGGAATGTCATTTTCATAGGCCACTTTGAAATTTTGCTTTCAATGTTGTTTGCTTGGGTTCATAGGGAGGCATTCTTCCCACTTCCCACTCTCGTAGAGAACTATTTAAATACCTTGCCAAAAGAACTTTGGGGTCCCTTTCTCTTCATTAGTACATATTTTTTAATCTTTGCCTCCAGGTTTTTTTTTTTTTCCTGAGCTTCGTTGATTCCTCGGGGTACATTTCAGAATAGGATTAAGGTAACGTATTTGTCTCACATGGTCTACATCTTATATTTTCTATTTAATGAATATAGGAAGTCTTCCCTGTGTGTGTTACACATCTATATGATCATATTTCCAATGTTAGCTTGTAAAGATACTTTAAATTTGACTTGTCCATATAAAAATATCACTTAGCTTGCAAGGCAATTGACTGTCAAATATATTGTATACATATGTTGGACATTTCATAGTTATCTATTCAAGAAGCTAATTTTATCCTTAAGAATTATTGGAAATCAACTTTAGATAGTTTTCTGCAAAGGAGTAAACTTGTGTCTTTTTTTGTGGGACTGTAAAAGTTAAAACGATCTGTCAGGAAGAAACACTAAAAAACTAACTTTAGACAATGAAGGATTGAGTTTTCCACAGAGCTGTCATTATCTGATAGTTTTATCTCTGAAATAAATAACGTTATAGACATTTGGGAAATAGACTATATTTGTAAATAGAAAATTCTTTTCTTTTTTCTGGTGTTGCATGGCCTCAAACCCAGGATCTTTGCACTGAGCTACATCCTTTGCCATTATTTTGAGACAAGATCCTGTCAGGTATATAAATCGCATATGCTGGACTCAAATTTACACTCCTCCTACTTCAGCCTCCTGGAGTGCTGAGGTTACAATCACCCCACCACAATGCAAATTCTTTATGGAATATATTTTCTTGTTTAACAATAATATAGATTTTTGAATTTCCAAATGAAAAGTTCTTTTCTGTTATGCTCTATATACTACTATGTGTAGTCTTCATATATTTAATTAATTGTTCCTTTAACTTCTGCCATAGCATGAAATCATCTTATTCTTGTTTACTTAGTTCTAATTTATTTACTTAGAAAGGATACATATAGTTAACTTTTGAAAAATTTTCCATAACTCCTATCATAGGAGTTACAAAAGCTTATTATAACCGGTTATTTATCTGTTCAAATGACAAGAAGTAACTCTAAGAAAAGAAATGTGTTTTATCTTTACATGCTTGATGTACAATGTACTGCTTGGTAATTGGTTGGCAAATAATCAATAAGAAAACTAATAAAATGAATTAGCAAAACTGAATTGTGAATCATTGTTTTATATAATTCAATAGGAGATATCTCATTCGGTATCTTTCTAACATTTCTGCATGAATTAAGCAAGTATAGTTTTTCTGTCCTACAGTAAGAGGCAGAAATTAAAAACCATAAATAATTAATCATAGTAGTGGTAAAGTTTTCACTCTTTTTGTAAGCCTAGCACATGATTTATTCAAATATTCATCTTCCTGTGGCCTATTAGAATAAAATGTCTATGGATTCCCTAATCTGCAAAGATGGGGATAAACATACCATTCAATAAAGCACGAGAGTCAACACAAAATTCATGTAAAGCACAAAACACAGTGTCTAGCATCCATTAGAGTTCAATAAGTTGTTGTGATTAACTGTGAAAACATCTTGTTAGAGGATTCTTTAGGTCAGGCGTCTGTTGAATTTGGAAACAGGAAATCAGTAAAATTACTCTGTTCTTAAACTCTTCTAAGCTTTTAAACCATAAATAAAAGTTTTTTTCTTTTCTTCTCACTTTCATTATTGCAATATTTCCTTATATTCTTTATATATTTAATCTCCCATTAGGAATGTGATTATTTTCAAAAAATATATAATAAAGATACAGGAAATAATAATAAAACTTCCAGTTTTTGTGTGCATAACTGTTAGGGAAAACAGACCAAGCATGGAAAGAAATGACATTGCACAGGTTTAAGAGGCAGTTTATTATACCGATGGGCCTAACAGGGATCTCTTCCAAAGAGTAAGAGCCCCACCTGATGGTGTTTCAAGGATTTTATGAGGAAAGCAAGCTGGAGGTACTAAAGCAAGACTTCTGCGTTATGATTGGAGGGTTGGGTGACATCATACGTTGTCAAGAGAGTTTAAACATCTCAAGTTACATTGCAAAGTCATCAGTTAAACAGCCATAAGTTTCACAAAGGAAGGAGTGTTCTGTTCATCAGGCTGTCGGGATATGTCCACTTAAGTGGGCACTCTTGGTGGGTTTTACTTAAAATTTTAATTTCCCCTTCATATATATATATATATATATATATATATATATATATATATGATTTTATTCTCATATTATTCTTAAATCTGCAGAATTCTCATTTTTCTTTTTTTTCCCTGGTTACATTTTTAAAATTTTTTTTATTATTTTGAAGGTAATTAAATACAACAGAAAAAGACAAGGCCAATTGAGGCAATGCAGTGAAACTGGTACAGAACTTCACAGCAGGATACCAGGACAACAGTAATAGGTTCCATAGTATATCTCGTCATCTTCACAATAGTTGTCTAGTCAATTAGGTATAGTGAAATCAAACCAAAAACAGAACATTATAGAACTTGTCAAAACAGAATATTGAATACAGCAATACAATTAAGCAGAGCAAAGCAAAACAGTGGTAACAATATTTGCCTTCAAAGAGATGGTAGAAGGAACTCCCCCATATTGCATACGGTCAACCTCCCAAGAGAAGCTCAGACCTCTAGCTCCCATTTGCTAATGGGGGGTGGGGAGGATGGGATGTTGGATTCTTAGTCCACATGCCAATAGGCTCACGGCAGCTTACCAGGGAGGCGAGCAGATTATTTTCTTTCCCAGTGCCCTAAGTTCCAACATGGCATGGACCTCCCTAGATGCTGACTGGTTCCCTGGGGTGCCTGCCGCTCGCTCCCTGGTTACATTTCTTATGATCTTAGAAGTTCTGAAGTTTGGAAAAGGAACACCCAGTGGAGATCTCTCCTGCTTCCTTACTCTTGCTTGTGGTGTGAAGGGATTTGCAGGTGCCCAGGAAAATGCTATACCAGGTGTGCTTTGTAGAGAGAAGCTTAGTACACTTCTGGAATTAATATTGTTTTTCAAGGCCAACTTCTCTCTGGAAAGAGAACATTTTCTACATGGTACATCACTTTATAAATGCTTTTGTTTGAGGACAGTTTGGTTTGCAAACAGAAGAATTTGACAAAATTATGTTTTTGTTAGCAAACTGCACCTGGTGACAAACATGACAGCAGCCATCTTTCCCTGATGAACACAAATGTGGCTGACTTCTTCAGAACTGTGCAATTAATTGAGTTCATGAACTGAGATCCAGCTATAGTTCCTTGCTCTTTCTATATTTTACAGTATTTTTAGGCTTGCATTTTGTTTCTTTAAATATAATATGATGAACAAGATCATTATTTGTATCTAAAGCATACCAATAAATTAATTAATACAAAAAAAAGGAAATCTAGCCCAGCTGGGCAATTTAGCAACTTAGCAGGACCTTATCTCAAAATTAAAAAAACAAATTTTTTTGGTGACAGGGTCTTGTTTTGTAGCCCAGGATAGCCTTGAACTCACAGTGATCCTCCTGCCTCAAGCTCCTTAGTGCTGAGATTGCAGGTGTGTGCTATCACATCTAGTTATGAAACTTTTTTTTAAAGCCTGAGGATGCATCTTTTTGCAAAAGTCCTGGATCCAATCCCCAGTACCAAATAATAATAAGTTATCAAACCCATTTGCTGCCAATTCATCTATAAAATAGAGATGACAAATACTTAAGTTACAAATACATAGCAAAGGTGAAAGGAGTTCGTATATATCTCAGGCACTCAGAACAGTGCCTGTAGACCATCTTCATCAACATCATCATATCTCCCTCCTCATCCTCATTATCTATAGGAGTTACTTCAATATCCTGGAATTATTTCTTTGTTAGACTTTACGTTTGAAGTATCTCCTCAAATGTCTATAATTGGTCTCACTGTTCTGTTTATATATTTCTTACTGAAGAAAATTGAATATTAATGTAATGAAATTTTAATCATATTTTTCCTTTATACTTTTAGTTTTTTATATGATCTAAGAAATTTTTGATATTCCAAGGACACAAAGAAATTCATTATCATGTATTTTCTTCTACTATTTCAAAGTTTTGTTTTCAATATATAATAAGGATCAGTTTTTCTATTTTCTGTATGAATAACCAATTTTCCAAGCATCATTCACTGAATAGCCTGTTCTTTTCTAATTCTATCTTTTTTTTTTAATTTAAAGAGAAACAAAAGCATGTAAAGGGTAGAGGTAATACAGAATTCCAAAAAACAAAAATAAACAATAAGAAATCACTAGTTAATAAATTACATATTATCCTCTTAGAAATAGTTGTTCAAGTTACAAAATTAAAGCATAAAAAGTAGATAGTCAAACGGTGAGAGTGTAAACAGCTATGCATGCATGAATCTCTGCATGTATTTCTATACTTTCTGTATTAGAGGGAAAAACAAAACTTAGCAAGACAAAACAAAACAAATTCCTATAAAAACATGAAACCAAAAAGTTGTATAAAACCACAGTACAAGGTGATCTACAATGATTACTGTGTTGTTTCTTATTATCTTCAATAGAATGTCTGTGTCATCAGGCATAATTGAATATAGCAGTATAATTGAATATAGCAGTAAATAATAATATTAGTAAAATAAAACATTGTAGACAGTATAAAACTTCAAAAGCAGGTAATAATCAAACCATAGTGGATATTCTAGTGGATCTTGTCATCTCAAGTGCAGTTGCCTATATTCTCAGACTTGATGCTATCAATCATAACAGCTTTAAATAAAATCTATCAATACAAAACAGCAATCTAACAAACCATTACTGATTACGATCAGTCATGGTAAAACAGTGTAGGTTTTACAGAGCTTTAGATTAAGTTAATAGGAAATTAAGGATGATTACCGTACTATATCCTGTTATTTTAGGGATTGCTGTCTGTGCCCTCAAATCTAGTACAGGTAGAATGACTGGAACAGAATATAATACATCTAAGCAGAGTAGTGTGAGTAATGTGGGTTTTAAATCCTGGTGCACAATTACCAATATAGTATATCAAGGACATCTATGTTAGAGTTTCTAGTTATCTTTCTCTGCCTCATTTCTGCTATGCTATTTTTCTGCCTTTGTTTGTCTAGTTTTCTCCTTCATTCTACTGCCTGCCCCACTCATTGAGGCCTTTCTGCCACTGTTCATAAAATCCTGGGGTTTTTTTTCTCTCTCTAGAATGTCCTTCAGTATTCTCTGTAGGGTTGAATTGGTGGTCACAAACTCCCCCAGTTCCTCTTTGTCATGGAAGCATCTTGTTTCTCCATTAATTTCCAGTGACAGTTTTGCAGGGTACATCAATCTGGGCTGGAGGTTATTTTCTTTAAGCTCTTCTTGATCTGATGGTCTGTGTCGAGAAGTCGGCCGTAATCCTGATGGGCTTACCTTTATAGGTAATCTGTTTCTTTTCTCTGATGGCTTTTAATATTCTGTTTTTATATTGAATTTCTGGCATCTTGATTATTATATGTCTCGGTATAGATCTATTTTGGTTGTAGGTAGCTGGAGTTCTGTATGCCTCACACAACCAAATGTCATTTTCTTTTCCCATGCTTGGGAAGTTTTCCTTAATTATTTCCATGAATAGCCTTTGTAATTCACCTGCATGTATTCCTGCTTCTTTGTTCATGTTTCTTATTCTTAAATTGGAGATTCTCTTGTCATCTTCTAGCCTTTGTATTGTTACTGCCTTTTTCCTTATTTTTAAGAGATCTTTCTTTTCATGTTTACACACTGCAAACTTGTCTTCAGGTTTTGATAGTCTATCCTTAATTTCTTTTAAGGAGTTTTGCCAGCTTTCAATGGACTTTTTAATTTCCTTGTAGTCACTTTGAATCTGCTTCATGTATGCTATATTTCCTTTATATTCTTTCTCGAATGTTTCTCTCCTTTTTTTGTGTTCCTCCCTTTTTCCATCTGTATCATTCTGAGAGATGCTTCCTGAGAACATTTCTTTTATTACTTTACTCATATCCTGCTTTACCTGATTTAATATTTCAGTTTTGAGCTCATCTACAAGGTCCCAATTCTCTTAATCTCCATTGAAGCCATGTCTGATGTTGTGTGTTTGCTGCCCTCAGTCTCCCTTGTCTTTCCTTCTCCTGGATCAGTGCTCTCAGGGTTCTGGGTTGGGGGCCTCCTCCTGCCTCTCTTCCTATCATGGCCCTGGCTTCCTCCACACAGGTTACAGTGCAGGTCCCAGCCCCCTTCCCTGTTGGCCACATTTCCTCCGAAGTATGCTGGCAAGGGAACTCTGCCCTCTCCTGCCTGCTCTTGTCACTGAGGTGTAAGCAGCGGCTGTGTATCCCTGCCCCTCCCCACTGGGCCAGCCAAGCTTCAGGTGCCTTCACCTGGTTAGTGCATGCTAGGCACAGGGAATTGATTGGGGATGGCTCACTGGGTCCCGGCCAGGGGCGCGGCCCAGTCCAAGCAAATGCCACGAATCTGCTCTGGGGAGGGAGCAACCAACTGAAGTCACTGTCATTCCCAGTTCAGGCTCCTCCTGCCCAATTCCAACATGTCACCCATGGGGTCCTTCCCACGGGGGAGGTCTCATTCCCAGCACTGACCATGGATTAATGAAGATCCCTTCACCGGCTCTGCTCTCAGTTGGGCTCACCAACCCCCAATTTCAGCACTGCTGTGCTTGCTGTTAGTGGTGGCGGGACGAGTTTAGGCAGCTTTGCCTGCTGGCATGGATTCAAGCTCGTGCAAACTTGGCAGGTCACTGCAAAAATACTGTGTCCCGTAATTTTTAGCTGTTTCAGTTGTAGTCCCGAAGTATTTGATGAGCTTTTTTACGTTTTAATTTCTTCCTGTGTCAAGAAGATCCATCTCCCTCTGTCTGGGTCTCTCCAGGGTGTTTTATTCATATGAGTTGTTTCTCCTGGGAAGCTTTGTATTTTGTTGCTCATTGATCAGCCATCTATCTTGTCTTCTTCTCTAATTCTATCTTTATGAATTAGTGTTGCTGTCTCAGGGCAGACTTCTTGGTCTCCCAGGTCTTCTTCTGAAATCTGGTGGAAGCATCCTGATTCCAAAATGCTTGTATTCTGCATGCCTGTAAAACCATTGCCATGTGGATGATGCTAGGGTCTACCACCAGCTCAGCCAGTAGCTGGGCTTCCTTGAATCATCAGTGCACAGGACTCTGAGTACCTGTCTGGCTGAGGTCTGGAAAACCATAATATTCATTTTTCATGTGTACCTCATTTGTTCTATTATCGATTGAGTGTGTGTCTTCATGCTAGGATATTAGAAAATAGCAGTTAGCAAGAAAAATAGCATTGTTACCCTAATGGAACTTCCATTCTACAAGAAGTGATAGGCATGAAACAATGACACAAGAATTAATCAAAGAGCAAGTCAAGTAATAATGGCAATGGGGGAAAAAAAGAGGATTTCAGAATTAGAAGTCAAGGTAGGAGATTTCAATAAACAGCCAAAAGATAGGCATTTCTAACCATAGGAAAAGTTAAAACTGCATAGTTCTCTAAACAAAGGAATCAGTAAATCAAAGGATTTTTTTCTTTTTCTTTTTTTTTTCTATACCAAGAATTGAACTCTGGACCTTGCTCTTGCCAGGCAGGTGCTGTGCCACTCAGGTATACCCCCAACCACAAGAATTTTAAGCAAGAAGAGAGGCTTGGTGGGGAAAATGGCTTCAGAAGAAATAAAACCCTGAAAGCATTTGGGTACTTTATAACATGAGAAAGAATTTGATTTTTTATATCCTTAAAAGAGAAAACAATGTAATGTTTTGAGCTGACAGTAGTGTGGTATGATTTAACTGGTTTTAAAAAGTGTTGGCCACTGAGTCAAATGAGTTGAGATAGAGATACTTTTCAGGTGGTTAGTGTCATCATACCAGTGGGAGTCTCTGTTGGACTGGGCTCCAGTAAAGGAGAGGAATAGAAACACTTAGAAAAATTTTAGGCTAGAATTAAGATTGTATTGAGGGCTTAACATGGGAAGAAATGAGCAGCCTAAAGTAAAGAATGGCTGCTTATGTTGTTTTTGTTTTGTTGTAGCTTAAAGCTCAGAGACAAACACATTTTAGGTCTTTAAAAAAGATCTCCACAGAATAATGCAGAATTTTCTTTTGATATGTCCTTGGTCCTTTTATTTATACAATGAGTGATAAACATTGCAATATCTTCAGACAGGCTATATACCATTGTTAATAAAAATATAGAAATCTACTGTGCTCTTAACATTAGTATTTTTAATTTATACTTCATTTTTATCTTAATTATATTATTATATCAACAGCATTTAATTGCTCAGATTTGGTTTATTTTAAAAGGTAATGTTGAATTATTTTCCAAATAAAGCAGCTTAACAAACACAGATGAATTTGTAACTGCACAATATTTCTCTAAACAGTAAGGATTTCTTAGCATATCAATATTTTTATAGTGACATATACAAGTGTGTAATTGGTTAGAATTTTCAAATCTTCCTAATTTATGGACTCTTTTGTTCTAGAAAAGAATAGTCTCATTTGAATTTACCCTGGCATTTCTGATAGATAAAATAATATTCCTATTATTATTCTAGGAACAGAAAGAATAAACTGGGGGAAATATGTTGTATCTCTGAGACTCTCTTTAAGTGAATAGTCCTGGAGTTTTGACAAGCTTTAATCAATACCAATATATACCAGTAAATTACTGAATTACCATTAATATATTTACCTTATTCCTTAATATTTTAAAATATATACTGGTTAAGAAATATGTTCATCACAGTAACATTTTATCAGATTGTTTTGTATGATGGTGTCTAGAAAGAACAATATTATATAGAACCGTGTTGTTTTAATTTTACTAAATACCAGAAAAATTCCATAAACCAGCATTTCAAATAAAGCTCAGCTTGTTGCCCTTTTACTTCTGTATAGCAGAATATCAAAAACATTTTATCTGCCAATGTGTGATTTCTCTTGTGACCTTTGACATTTTGGAGCATATATTCACATGCATCATTAGAGATTTCATGCCAGCCCAATAACATTCTTCTCTGTTGTTTTCAAATGCTTCCTGAAGCAAAAGGTTAATGATCAATAAAATGCACTGAAATAGTTCTTTTAGTTGCCATAGCTCATCTATTTTCCTTTTCACTCAATCTCCACATGCTTTTAATATTTCCTGAGCAGCTTTTGTTTTCTCACTTAATGAAGAGTAACTAATGTTATATTTTCTCTTTATAAAGTAGCATTCTCTCTAGTAGTCTTCTACCTACAGGGACCAGTAATTCTCAAGATGACTTTTACTTGCCTTACAACAATGGTTAACTCACCATTTGACAGTTGTGTGCCTTTGAAAATTAAAGATTGTTCCTAAAATGTCCTACTTTCATGTGTTTGCACAATTTATAAAATTCATATAAATGCTGTCTGTTTTAAGAAACTATGACAGTTGTACTAGATAACAAAAACTGATCTAAAGCAAAGTTCAGAAAACTATGACCCACTTGTAAAATGTGGCCCATAGCTTGTTTTTGTAAATAAAGTTTTATTGGAGCACATATATGTTTACTTGTTTATTTTTTGTTAATCACTATTTTCATGAGAAAATATCAGAATAATTACAACAGAAAACATATTGGGTTTAAAGTTTAGAATGATTATGTTTTTTTCCTTCAAAGAAAAAAATGGATGTTTCCTGACCTCAGTGAAACTGGGTCAGATTTTATTTTGAGACTATATGATAATATCTATACATTCATTGACTTGAGTATCCTACCATGACTGAGATGTTACATAATTTCAAAGACTACAGAAGGTTCAATATGCCAAGTGAAAATAAGTGTTTCTTTAAAAATATAAACTCTAATATTCATCAGTGGTTGTATATGATTCAAAAATGCTCCCAATGTAATAAATGTTTATAATGCAGGGGGAAAGAAAGGATTTTTGACTTTCTATTCAATAACCTATTATAACTTTGGAATTGCTCTACAATAGGCATGTAATATATTATAGTAGACATATGGTATATTTTTCATTTAAGATGACTTACAATGAACAAAGACTGTGTTTTTCAATATCCCTGATAAAAATCACTGGAGATGATTAGTATTTAGTTCTACATTTCAATTAAGAATTTTCAGGACTTTTGTTAAAATATAATCATAAAATAATACTATCTTATAATAATATGAAGCACAGACTATCATAGTCGATGTTTATCTTGTGCTTCATTACAATCCATGAAAACAGAGCCAATTATTTATTCTAGACCACAAAAATAAGGCTTACAATATATGACTTTTAAAATCTAAACTCTAATATTTTAGAGTGCATGTACAGAAGCAAGCACTACAGTGTGGTGCCCCCAGTAGGTTGAGAGCATATGTTTGGGCCAGACAAGAATAATCAAGCGCATTTACTGAAGCTCTATGTAAAAAGCATTGTGCCCATTTCAGTACTTTTGAAGAAGTGAACTAATCTCATGGTATCCCCCCATATATCAGACTCTTCCTAGATCATGGTAAATTTTTAAAATCCACAGAAAATGTAAAGCTAGTCAAGTCTCTGTAATCCTAAAAGCTTTGTAATGCTATACACTTCCTCTTTTCTTCTTCCTATGATAAGGAATAATTTTATATGTGCTTATGTTCTATAAAAATGAGACTGCAAGGTCAGAAGGTAGACATACTTAACAATGATGGATATTGCCAAAGCACAAAAACCAAAATGATTTTATAAAAATATTTTCATGAGCATTTTACCGAGCATGACTGTTTCTCCAATTTTAAAAAATATTCACAGAGTTTTTTTTTTTTTTAAACCACTAGCACCCTTGGCCATTTATATCCCCTCAATGTTAGTACACACAATTGTACAGTTTAGTTGTTGCTGCTCTTAGGTAGTGGCCCATTACAATGTCTTTTTCTTTATATGAAAGCTAAAATGTAGCTAATCGATAAATAATAGTTAACATTCAGTAATCATATTGGGGAACGAATGTTTTCTCATTCTATAAAGAAGTATTTTCTGAGGTAACTTTCAGAAAACATGGCTGTATCTTCTAACTTTTGCCATCTTGTCCTCTTGTTTCACCTTGGAAAAACCAGTTTTCTGTTTTGGTATTTATTATATATCCTATTCCAGAGAATGTTGAATTCAATCAGCCTATCTACCTGTGCTTAAACTTGAATTAACATAGTCAGTATAGATAAATGTATCATACAATGTTGATTCTTGATTTTATGTATTTAAAAATGTTCTAATAATTTTGATTTAACCTTTTTAGAAGGAAACACAAAACCTAGAAGCAAAACTTCATTGCTGTTTGTCTTATTTACAGACACTTTGTGATCATAGCACACACCAAGTTCCTGATGGATGAATAAAATAGTACGTCTCTCAGCTTTGCTTCATTTGTGTGAAAACATTCAATAAAATGAACAAGAATATTATTCAAGTTTTGATTTCATACCTGAATGTAACATTACAAATATTACTCAGTATATAGAGTTGTTTGGCCAAATTTCTTCATATTTTTTCAGTAATTATAGTACATTGAAATAATAGCTTAAAATATTTCTGAACTTAATCATTAAGAGCATATCCAAATATAAGGATGCAAAATAACTTTATTATGAAATGTATATGACTACACATTGTTGAAGATACTAAATTTGTATCCTCTATTTTGAGGTTATTAAGTATTTATAATGATAGATGACTGAGTTATTGTGCTATAATAGTTAATATTTATTTTTTCTTAATTTTTAAAAATAATAGTGTTCACTTGAATTTTAGCTGTTTCACTAAACAAAATCTGACTACTTTCTGTGTTGGAGTTACCACATTGAATGCTGGGAGAGACAGCCAGTGAAAAAAGTAGAACAATGTCCTACCCTGGTTGAGTTTTGTGAAATTCTGCTATGTCAGAAAATATAGTGGCTAAGTATAATAGTATTTTTGTCTCTTTCAGACCCTGAGAAATTTTTCTGTTGCATGTCCCAACCCCATTATCCTGACATTTAGAGAAATATCTTTATTTGAAAAAATAAATTCCTTTTTGCTTAAGGAGAGAGGCTTAACATTGTTCATTTCAGATACTTTAAGGATCTCATTGGAGCAGTTTCCCTTCTCCTTCCTTAAAAATGGATAGTTTTGCACACAAGTTCCAAGGACACAAAAGATCTGCTCAGTTCTATTCACAGAGATAAACAAGGAGTTTGAAGATTAAGGATAACATGCTATTATTTATTGAGGTAGCTTAAAACTATAAGTTCACTATAGTTTAATGATTGATTGATTGATTGACATTGTCACTATACATTTGATAGAATATTAATGCTTTTATAGGTCAAAAACTGACAACATTATTCTCAAAACAAATTTTATGTGATTATGTAATATGAGAGTGTCATCATAGTACCCTTTAATTAATTGAACTAAATTCAATATTCATGGTAATTTATAGTCATACATATCAACATTTTCTAGTTTTTATTAGGATTTAGCAAGAGGAATTTGGTTTCTTTGTCAGGGCGGAAACAGGATAATCTTGAGTTGTTTGTAGGAAAATGGATGTACCTTGAGACCACAATGTTAAGTGAAATAAATGAGGCACATACACGGTTAATTTTTTTATTAGAGAAAAAAAAAGCAAAACATAAAAAAGGGTAGAAACTCTGCAGAATTTAAAAAAAAATAAACAGTAAGAAATCACTAGTTGATAAATTACATATTGTCTTCTTAGATATAGTTGTTCAAGTTACAAAATTAAACTATACAAAGTGGACATTCAAACAGTGAGGCTGCAAGCAGTTCTGTTCAACGAGCCAACAAAAACTTAGCGACATGGTTATTAATCCTACACACTTAAACATACATGCAGTTATATCCTATAGAGCACTTTCTTTTCCTCCTTTTGCTTTTTAAGTCCATTGTCTGTTTAGTTATATCATGTTTCATCTTGCTCAGTACCTTACTGATCTGTTTTGTTGTTGCTATTTATTTCTTAATCACCTTATATAATTCTGTTGCTTTGTTTTTAAGTTTTCCTCATCCATTCCCCATGGATCACCTCTGGTAGAGTTGGGAGTTTTGGGAAGTATTTTGTTACTTTGTTGTCTTTTTCTTTTTTAAATTTTTTTTTATTATTTTGAAGGTAAAAAAATACAACAGAACAAGACAGAACAAAGCCAATTGAGACAGTGCAGTAAAATTGGTACAGGACATCACAGCAGGTTACCAGGATAACAGTAATAGGTACCATAGTATATCTCATTATCTTCACAATAGTTGTTCTTTCAACCAGGTATAGCAAAGTCAAAGGAAATACAGAACATTGTAGAACTTATCAAAACCAGAATATTGAATATAGCAGTACAATTAATTGGAACAAAGCAAAATAATGACAAAAATATTTGCCTTCAAAGAGATGGTAGAAGGAAATACCCCTATTTGCTACACTACATATGATCAATCTCCCAAGAACTGCTCAGGCCTCTGGCTCCCATTTGCTAATAGAGGGTTGGGGAGGAATAGGCTCACAGCTGCTTACCAGGGAGGTGAGCTGGTTGCTTGGTTTCCTGGCGCTCTAAGTTCCAACATGGCACAGATCTCAGGAGGAGCTGGTGGTTCTTGCCCTAGGGTGGCCGCAGCTAGTCAGCCACAGCTGCTTACCAGGGAAGTGAGCTCTCACAGTTAACTTTGTATAAGGACCAAAATTATAAATTAAGAGCAAAATAAAAAATGGACAATAAGAAATAAGGAGATAGAATTTTCTCAAAAGGGAAAGGAATCAAAAGATTATGGAGTAGCAGAGGAAAAAGGGATGAAAATGGAATTAAGATGTGTTATGAACATGTACCAATTCTGCATGAGGAATATATGCATTACATACTGCAAACATAAAATAAATCACAACACATAAATTTTAGTGAATTCTATAGAATATTATACTACACAGAACTCTATCATGTAATATTAGTATTTATATTAGTATGTTGGGCCAACAGACAGTTGAAGTTATGATCATTTTTGTTTTTACTTTAAATCTCAGAGCAGATGAACATTACATAGCCACACTATATTTACAGTATTTATGCCACTTGTAAAATTCATGTAGTCTATGGATTAACCAATATAACAACTAGACACTAATGTTTCCCTCCAGCTAAACACTTTCTTAACTATTGAAACATGCAATAAATGATGAAAATATTTAAGTAATAATAAATTATTTAAAATAAAAATACAAATTCAGTTAAAAATAAAATAAATGTGCATGCATTCTGATACTTAATGCATACTTATATTTAATGTAAAATGAATAAAAAATAAATTAGGGGATATTGGCAATGTAGCTAAATGTTACAGCTCTTGGATCCTGAGTTGCATCCCCAGGATCATACACATGCACACAATTGGGCATTATTCATATGTTCCAATGTATTTCCTTTGTGAATTCCGAGGCTATACTTAGGGTGAAAATAGAAGTAGCTCTCTTCATTGATTTTCAGAAGAGAAGTCACTGGATATCTGCATACCTGTCAAGTATCTGTAATAATCTGGAGCACCATATTAAACAGTGCACATTTTAATTAACTAACTGTTTAATTTTTGCAAGTGGCATTGATAAGTTTTAATGTAATAAGCATCACCAACTTTAGTTCAGGTCTTGTGAGACCAAACGGCATGAGAATTACAAATAGGAGAATATCTGCCATGAAGTGAGGCACTGATTTTGAATCAAAACTCAGAGATCTCATGGTTATTAATGAGATTTTGTCCTGGAACTGCTTCTGTGTGACTTAATTTTTATATTCATGGGTTGCTCTTGTCCATGATTAGGGAGTTACAAGAAACAAAATTTTGTTACTTGATGTTAGTAAATTGTTGCAACTCTAGTCCAAAAAAGATTGTGGCTTTCCAAGTTTTTATATTTTTAATATCAAAATTGGTCTCCTTGTGGGTTTGTCAATAAATTAAAACAAAAGCATTGGTCTTCACTCAACAAAAAAGGGAAAAATACATTAAAAATGAAGAAGAGTATAATATGTCAATTTATCTTTAAGGTTAAAATTGTAGGATAAATCATATAGTTTTTAATAGTATTTTCCTTTGAATTAATTTTAGAATTAGTAAATTCTAAGGTTTAAATAATTCAATAACTGAGAGGTTCCCAGATGACTTAGATTTGCGGGCCTGCCTTGGAGCCCCGCTGTCCATAGAGACCACCCAGCAGCAGCTGTTAACTCCAGCCAGAGTTGCCCAGGCCAATTTATACTCAGGCCTCTCTTGCAGCCCTGCCTTCTCTGCAGATGACCTTTGGGGACCAGAGAACTCCAGCCAGAGCTCCCACCTTTTCTCCCAAAACCTTGGACTACAGCGGATATAACTGAACTAGCTTGAGGGAAGATTCAGTGACTGCCTCAACCAATTGGAAGATCTCAGCAGGCTTCAGTCAGTTTGGTGAGTGTGCCCCTAAAATAGAAGTGTACAGTGGGTAAATAGGGCCAGTAGTAAAGCTTCCTCCAACTAACTATAAGACCTTAGTGAGTCTGACAAGAGTGGGATGACTCCTCCCTGCACACAGAAAACATCAGACAGAGTGAGGAGTGTGCCAATAAGGACTACCCCAAGTTGAAGAAAATCAAAAGGGCTTATGAGACACACAGGCACACAGTAGGGACACAGTAGGGCCTCAGCTAACACAAATACTATAGACAGGGAGATTTGGTGACCTGAAATAACCAGAAGGTAAAGTAATAGTAGGAACTAAAAGTCAATACAACTAGACTTGACAGCCAAGGAAGTATATAGAACTCACCCAACAGGCCCTACAGTGGGAACTCAGGTGACTGGCCCACCTCTTCATTGTGGGACCCAGCAATTGGAAAAATATTAACCTTACATTAGGACCAAAAGATACATACTATCAACAGTGGACACTAGTGGGATTGAAGGACCAAATATTAACTTGAAAGGGGAAAAATGGCAAAAGGAAAAAGCAAAACACAATCTCAAACATCTGGTACACCAAGAGCAAGTACAGAAGACATTGAAATTGAGGACTTCAAAAGTAACATACCAGAAACCTCTGAAAAGATAGTGAGTGAAATAAAAAAACAACTCCATGAGGCTATACAGGAAATCAAATTAGAAGTACTCTCTCATGTAAAGATAAAAATAATAACCTTAGTAAAGGAGTTGCTGAGTGCAGCTAAAGAAGAAATAGAGAAAAAAATACAGGAACATGGGAAATTGATCAAAACAGTGAATGAACAATATAGAAAACATGCAGAATTCATGAAACAAACTCAAAGAGACATCCAAGAAACAAAAAATTCTATTCAAAGTGTGCAAAACTGTTTAAATGAAGCTGAGGATAAGATTTCAGACCTCAAGGACAGGATCGCAATTAGTGAACAGGAAAAGATAGAACTTTTAAAAATCACAAAGCAGCATAAAGTGACAATCCAACAGCTTCAAGATGATGCCAAGGGAAAAAATATAAGGTTAATAGGCATCAGTGAAGAGGCAGGTGCCAATGCAAATGACATAGCCAAAATATTCACAGAAGTAATAGAAGAAAATTTCTCAAACATGGAGAAAAAAATCAGATATGCAGATAAGTGAGGCATATAGCATGCCAAACAGTCACAACCAACATAAATCTATGCCCAGACATATAATAATTAAGATCTCAGACATACAGCATAAAAACAGAATACTAAAAGCTGTTAGAGAAAAGACACAACTCACCTATCAAGAAAAACCCATTAGAATCACAACAGAATTTTCAGCACAAACCCTCAAGTCAAGAAAAACTTGGAGTGAGATATGTCAAGTCCTGAAAGAAAACAACTTTCAACCCAGATAGTTGTACCCAGCAAAACTTTCATTCAAATTTAATGGAGAAACAAGATACTTTCATGACTAAGAACAACTGAAGAAATTCACATCCTGAAGAATACTGAAAGACATACTAGATAGAGATAAAAATGACATACTAGATAGAGATAAAATGACATACTAGATATAGATAAAATGACATACTAGAGATAAAAATGACCACAATCGCCAGAACAACAACAGAAAGAAACCACCAGGTAGGACAAGCAATTAAACAAGGGGAAAAAGCAGAAAGCAAACAACTGGAACATAACATGGCAAAGTCAAGCCAGTACATATCAATGTTATCCATAAATGTAAATGGCCTCAATTCACCTATCAAAAGAAATAGACTGACAGAATGGATTAAGAAATGTGATCCCACAATATGCTGTATACAAGAAACACATCTGACACAAAAGGAAACTCAGATTAAAAGTCAAAGGATGGAAAACAGTATTCCATACAACAGGAACCCAGAAAAAAGCAGGGGTAACTGTTCTATTTGCAGACAACATGAACTTCAACCCTAAAATGATTAAAAGAGATAAAGAAGGTCATTAGATACTCATTAGTGGAAAAAATCAAGAGGAGAAAATAACAATTATAAATATATATGCACCAAATACAGGAGCACCCAACTATGTAAGACAGGTACTAATGGACATGAAAAACCAAATACACAAGAATACAATTATAACAGGAGACTAGATCTATGTCACAAAGAGATAGATCAACTGGACAAAAAGTCAGCAAAGAAATAATAGAACTGAATCATACCTGTGAACAATTGGACTTAGTAGATGTTTGCAGAGTGTTCCACCCAACCAAATCAGAATACACATTCTTCTCAGCTGCACATAGGGCATTCTCCAAAATAGACCATATATTATCCTACAAAACATTCTTAAGTAAATGCAAAGGTATTGAAATTATCCCATGCATACTCTCTGACCATAGCACACTGAAATTGGAAATTAATGGCAAAAAAATTGTAAAACCTTCATAAATACATGGAAATTAAATAATCTTTTGAGCAACCAGTGGGCTATAGGTGAAATTAAAGAAGAAATAAAGCAATACCTACAATTCAATGAAAATGCAGAAACAACATATCTTAACCTGTGGGATGCAATGAAAGCAGCCCTAAGAGGGAAATATATATCAATAAATAGTCATATCAAGAAAACAGAACAAACACAAATAAGACAACCTAATGCTTTATCTCAAGCTCTTTAATAAATGGTGCTAGAAAAATTGGCTTTCCACATGCTGAAGACTGAAACTAGATCCATGCCTATCACCATGCACACAACTAAAGTCAAAGATCTGAATATTAAAACAGAAACATGGACTTAGGCTTGCAATCTGTGAGGGAGTTCCAACTTCCTAGCCTTGGCTCTGGGGAGTTTGGGACACCATTCCTGGTGCTGGGATGCCTGCCCAGCCCCCTAGCACACTGGACTAGCCTGAAGAGGTTTTGCGGGCTTGAGTGGACCCCACACAGCAACCTTTATTCAACCAGGGAAACAAGTCAGCTATGAGGGCAGTTAGGCCCATTTGGCTGCGAATAGAGTTCCAGCTCACAAGGCTGCAAGGGCACAGGAAGTCCCAGCTCACTGGCATTATCTCGGAGGAGTTTGGGACATCACTCCTGGTGCTGGGGTGCCCAACCAGGCCCCTAGGTCACTGGATTAGCTTGGAGAGGATTCATGGGCTAGAGTGCACCAAGCCCAGCAACCTTTATTCAAACAGGGGAACAAGCAGGCTCTGAGAGGGGAGATGAGTCTAGGTGGTGGGGAGTGGAGTTCCAGCTCCCTGGCTCTGGCGCTGGAGAGGTTGGGACATGGCTTCTGATGCTTGGGTGCCCACCCAGCCCCCTAGGACACTGGACTAGCCTTAAAAGCTTTGTGGGCTTGGACCATGCCCAGCGACCAGCAACCTTCATTCAACCAGGGGAGCCAAGACCCTTGAGTCCCAGGACCTGAAGGCATAGGAGGTGATTCCCAACAAGCTCAGGGAAAGTTTTGGAACATCACCTGAAACATGGAAATATAGGAAAATGACAAAATGCAGTCTCAAACCTCCAGCCCATCCCAAGAAAGCCTGGGAGCCACATACGTAGAAGAAAATACCAGTCATACAACTGAAGTACCTGAAATGATATCAACTGAAATAAAAAAGCAAGTACCGGAAGCTATAAAGGAACTCAAATTAGAAATAATCTCCCAGGTAAAAGAAGAAATGATAAAACTAGCGAAAGAAATAGCAAATGCATCTAAAGAAGACACAGCTAAAATATTAGAGGAACAAAGCAAACAGATAGAATCCCTGAATGAACAGTATAATAAACAAACAATACATAAAGCAGATTCAAAGATATATACAATAAATCAAAAATTCTATTGTAAGCTACCAAAATCACATCAACAAAAGTGAAGATAGAATTTCAGACCTCGAAGATAAGATTGCAGCTTAAGATAAGATCTATTAAAAACAACAAGGAATCAGAAAATAACAATTCAACAGTTGCAAGATGGTGCAAAGAAAAAAAAATAAGATTAATAGCAATAAATGAAAAAGAAGGGAAAAACACAAATGATATTAAGAGGCTATTTAAAGAAGTAATAGCTGAAAATTTGCCAAACACAAGAATGGAAACTGACATTCAGATTAGTGAAGCACATAGAACTCCAAATAGCCATAACCAAAATAAAACTACACCCAGACATATAATAATCACCCTCCCAGAAATCCAACATAAGAACAGAATATTAAAAGCTATATAGAGAAAAGACAGATCACCTATAAAGGAAAACCTATCAGAATCACAGCAAACTTCTTAACACAAACAATGAAGTCAAGAAGAGCATGGAATGAAATATTTCAGATCCTAAAGGAAAACGACTTCCAACCCAGACTGATGTACCCTGCAAAACTGTCCTTCAAAATGGATGGAGAAATATGATACTTCCATGATAAAGAACAGCTGAAGTACTTCATGATCACCAAACCAAACCTGCAAAGAATACTCACAGACATTCTAAATACATATAGAAAAGATCACTAAGCAAGAAAGACAATTAAACAGGAGGGAAAGATAAAGATAAAACAGCAGAAAGATAACATGTCAACAATAAACCAATATATAACAGTTATAACCATTAATATAAATGGCCTCAGTTCACCAATTATAAGAAACAGACTGACAGAATGGATTAAGAAACAACATCCAACCATATGCTGTCTACAAGAAACCCATCTAACCCAAAAGGAAATTCATAGACTGAAAGTCCAAGGATGGAAAACAATACATCATGCAATAGGAACTCAAAAAACAAAACAAAACAAAACAGGGGTAGCTATTCTATTTGCAGACAATGTGAACTTCAAACCAAGAAAGGTCCAAAGAGATAAAGAAGGTCACTATATACTAGTTAGGGGAAAACTTCAAGAGGAAGAGATAACAATCTTAAATATATATGCACCAAATTCCAGAGCACCTAGCTATACAAAGCAAGTATTAACCGAAATGAAAAATCAAATAAACAATAAAACAATTATAACAAACCTTAACATGCCATTGACACAAAGGGACAGATCAACTAGAGAGAAAATCAGCAAGGAAATAACACAACTGAATCACACCTGTGAATAATGGACTTGATAGATGTATACAGTGTTCCATCCAACAACATCAGAATATACATTCTTCTCAGCAGTACATGGGATATTCTCTAAAATAGACCTTATACTAGCCCACAGAACATATTTAAGTAAATGCAAATGAGCTGAAATTATCCAATGCATGATATTGGATCATAGTGCCATGAAACTGGAAATTAATGATTAAAAAAACTGCAAAAACCTCAAACGAAATCGAAAGACAAGCAGTTCTCCCTAAGTGATTCCTGGAGGCAAATATTACCCTAGTACCAAAACCTGAGAAAGACCCAACTAAAAAAGAGAACTATAGGCCAATCTCCCTAATGAACATAAATGAAAAAATTCTCAATAAAATACTGGCAAACAGGATGCAGCAAATCATCAAAATTATACACCATGACCAAATGGGATTCAACCCAGGCATGCAGGGATGGTTCAACATATGTAAATCAATAAATGTAATCCACCATATCAATAGAACCAAAAGTAAGAATCACATGATCATTTCTATAGATGCAGAAAAAGCTTTTGATAAGATCCAACACCCATTCATGATAAGAACCTTACAGAGAATTGGAATAGATGATCTCTACCTCAATATGATAAAAGCCATCTATGACATACCAACAGCCAGTGTCATATTAAATGGCCAAAATCTGAAAGCCTTTACCTTAAAATCAGGCACAAGACAAGGATGTCCCTTATCACTGCTTCTATTCAACACAGTACTGGAAATAATAGCCAGAGCCATTAGACAGGAGAGAGAAATAAAAAGAGTAAAGATAGTAAAAGAGGAAGTTAAACTATCATTATTTGCAGATGACATGATACTCTACATAGAAGACCCCAAAACTCCATCAAAAGAATCCTACATATAATAAATTCAGCAATGTAGCTGGATACAAAGTCAATACTCAAAAATCAATAGCATTCCTATACATTATCAACAAAATCACTGAGAGAGAAATAAGAGCAATCATACCCTTCACACTAGCATCCAAAAAAATGAAATACTTAGGAATTAATCTAATGAAAGAAGTAAAAGAGCTATACAGGGAAAATTATAATACCCTGAAAAAAGAAATCTAACAGGACCTCAGAAAATGGAAAGACATCCTTTGTTCATGGATAGGAAGAATAAATATTGTGAAAATGGCCATTCTCCCAAAATTGTTATACAGATTCAATGCAATCCCAATGAAAATACCACTAACATACCTCATAGATCTAGAGAAATCATTCCTAAAATTCACTGGGAACCAGAAGAGACCTAGAATAGCAAAGGCAATTCTAAGCAGCAAAGCCAAGGCAGGAGGCATCACAATCCATGACTTGAAGTTATACTACAAAGCTACTGTAATAAAATCAACATGGTACTGGAATGAAAACAGACCTGAAGATCAGTGGAATAGACTAGAAGATACAACTACAAACACCCTCAACCACCTTATCTTTGATAAAGGGGCCAAACGTTCACTGGAAGAATGATAGTCTCTTTAATAAATGGTGCTGGAAAAACTGGCTATCCATATGATGAAAACTAAAAATAGACCCATGCCTATCACCGTGTACTAAACTGATATATAAATGGATCAAAGATCTAAATATTAAAACAGAAACACTAAATCTGTTGGAAGACAAAGTAGGTAAAAATCTAGAAGACATAGGGGTAGGTAGAGAATTCATGAACAAGAACCAAACTGCATGGGAAATACTTCCCAGAATCAATAACTTGGACCACGTCTTACTAAAGAGTTTCTGCATGTTGAAAGAAATCTCCAGCAGAGTGAAAAGAAAACCCACAAACTGGGAAAAAAAATCTTAGGGAACTGTCCCTCAGACAAAGGACTTCTATCTAGAAATTATATAGAATTAAAAAAAATCAGACCCCTGAAATTCAAAAACCCAATCCAAAAATGGGCATCTGAGATGAATACACAGTTCTCAGATGAAGAAATAGGATTGGCAAATAAATACATAAAAAAATGTTCATCATCATTGGTCATTAGAGAAACACAAATTAAAACCACACTGAGATTCCATCTTACTCCATAAAGAATGGACAGAATCAACAAAACTACCAACAACAAATGCTGGAGAGGCTGTGGGGGAAAAGGAACTCTTCTGCACTGTTGGTGGGAGTATAGACTGGTGCAACCACTGTGGATATCAGTCTGGAGAGTCATCAAAAAGCTGGGATTGGAAGTCCTATTTGACCCAGCTATTCCACTCCTAGGCATATTACCAGAAGAACTGAAAACGTCATATCACAATGATATATGGGCACCCATGTTTATAGCGGCACAATATGTAATAGCCAGATCTTGGAAACAACCTAAGTGCCCATCAACTGAGGAATGGATTAAAAAAATTGTGGTACTTTTATACAATGGAGTACTACTCAGCGATAAAGAATGATCACATTGAGATATTTATAAATAAATAGATGCAACTTGAGACCATACTCATAAGCAAAATAAATCAAAGTCACATGTATAAATACTGCATAGTCTCCCTAGTGTAAGATAAGATTCTATGGTAATAATGGATCCCCATTATATTGCTTTGAAATCTTTTAATGTTTTCATTCATTAGTTGGAATGGTTTTATTCTGTTTTATTTTACCTTATTATGTGTGATGGTATGAACACCTACTTTGAAGAAAACAAGACACTATGCCCCATTGCTGATTTAATATCATCTGGCTTTGAAGTCCTACCATGCTTTTATTTTTCTATTACCATTGGTTCTATCATGTTGTGTCTTACTGGATTTTAATATGGGTAATAAAATAAACAAATTTTTTATGGAAAATGAGATTTTATAGTAGCCATTGTTCATTTTCTGTTATTTGGTTCAGAATGACTTGTAATGGTTTCATTCTCTTGAATGCTTTTATTCTATTTTGTTATGTTTGATATTGTTTGTGAAGCTATGCTTAACCATTTCAAAGAAAGAGATATTATGATAGCTACTGTTGATATCCAATTGTCTTGTTGTGAAGTGCTATGTTGCTTGCATTGTTCTGTTCTTATCTGTGGTGTTCTGTCCTCTTTTGTTTTATTCTCTGTAAAATAAAAAAAAAACAGAAACACTAAATCTGCTGGAAGACAAGGTAGGTGGGAGTCTTGGAGAAATAGGGTAGGCAGAGAATTCATGAATAAAACACAAACTACATGGAAAACAATTCAAAGAATCAACAACTGTGATCTCATATTATTGAAAAGTTTCTGCACTTCAAAAGAAATCATCAATAGAGTGAAAAGAAAACCCACAGAGTGGGAAAGAATTTTAGCCAGCAACCCCTCAGACAAAGGACTTATATCCAGAACATATAAGGAACTGAAAAACATCAAGCCCCCCAAATTCAAAGAACATCTCCAAAAATGGGCATCTGAGATGAACACACAGTTCTCAGAGGAAGATATACAAATGGCAAATAAATGCATGAAGAAATGTTCACCATCACTGGTCATTCGAGAAATGCAGATTAAAACAGCATTGAGATTTCATTTCATTGATGAAAGAATAGCTGTCATCAAGAAAATAACTGATAACAAATGTTGGTGAGGCTGTGCAGAAAAAGGAACACTACTCCACTGTTAGTGGGAGTGCAGACTGGTGCAACCACTATGGAAATCAGTATGGAGACTTCTCAGAAGACTAGGATTGGAAATTCCATTCAATCCAGCTATTCCCCTCCTGGGTATTTTCCCAGAAAACCTGAAAAGGTCATAGCACAGTGCTATATGTCCCCCATGTTCATAGCAGCACAATTTGTAATAGCTAAATCTTGGAAACAACCAAAATGCCCATCAACTGCAGTGTGGTATTTTTATACAATGGAATACTACTCAGCTATAATAAAAGATGATCTTGAGGCCTTCACAGGCAAATAGAAGCAACTTGAGCCAATTCTCATAAGTGAAATAAATAAAAATCATATTTATAAATATCACATTGTATCTCTAATGTAAAAAGTAATAAGAAATGTAGGAGTAATAAAACCCAAAATGTGTAATTGCTATTGTGAAAAAGAGAGGAAAAGAAAGTGCTCTGAAGGATATAACTGCATGTGTGTTTAAATGTGTAGGACTGATAATCACATTACTAAGTTTTTGTTGGATCATTGAACAGAACTGTTTTCAGTCTCACTGTTTGAATGTTCACTTTGTGTGCTTAAATTTTGTAACTTGAACAACTATTTCTAAGAAGACAATATGTAATTTATTAACTAAAAAAAGTAATAAGAAATGTATGAGTAATAAAACTCAAAATGTGTAATTGCTACTGTAAAAAAGAGAAGAAAAGAAAGTGCTTTAAAGAATATAACTTCATGTACGATTAAGGGTGTAGGATTAATAACCAAGTATCATTAGGCTTATGTTGGATTGTTGAGCAGAACTGTTTGCAGTCTCACGGTTTGAATGTCCACTTTCTGTGCTTTAATTCTGTAACCTGATCAACTATTTCTAACATGACAGTATGTAATTTATCAACTAGTAATTTTTTAGTGTTTATTTTAGTTTATCTCATTTTTTGGAATTTTGTATTATTGCTTCCCTTGTTTTCTGTTTTCTTTTTTTTTTCCTCTTTAAATAAAAAAAAATAATTCAATAAATAATGTAAAACTTCCCCACTGGGTTGAATTTCTAGCAATGTGACAGATGAGTAGCTAGGACTAAATGGCTTTGCTGAAAAGAAGAAAAAGTAAATAAAAGAAAAGAAATGGATTATAACCTAGTAAGAAAGTACTGAACTGAAGCCAGTCATTGGCTGAAGGTAACAACTTGAGAATAACGGAAACACTGAAGCCAGCTTTTACCTGGAGGGCACATGCAAATCAGTTTCACCGAATATACTTATGTGACATTTCACAGTACTGAGGTGAAGGCAAGGACTGAAGAAAAAAGTCCTAAGGCTGAGGCAAATTGAGAAGGTAAAAGCAGAGATGCTCTTTTCTGGTTGCTGGGACCCCAAAATTCTATATTGTCCATGTAAAGGTAAGTTAGAAAAAACTATAACCTAGCTAAATCAGGGAAATTTTCTATCTTCAAATATGGTACTTTTTGAAGAAAGAAAATGTCTTCCCTGAAAATATACAACCACAAGTTGACATTTGCACATTGTTCATATATGTTCATACTGTACTGTCAGTCTGAAAATATGTAAGCCCAGGTATTTTGGCTTAGGTATTTCTAATAGAGCACTACATTTAAGATCTCTGCCAGAACCAGTTGGTACATTGGTCAATTGATTCCTCCTTTATCTAGGATCTCAAACAAGCTCCTTATGTAACATTACCAACAAAATGGGCAGTGGGTAGTTAAATCTCAACACATAGGGAATCAAGGCACCAACAAATACAGGAAAAAACAACGGAAAAAAATAGCCAAATTCATCCTACATATAAAATGCCTAAATTGTCATTATCAGGATTGAATTAATAACTCATTACTTTAAAAAACAGTTTATTCTTTACCCATAAATATTTCATTACTACTTTTTAGGCTACCCAATACTAAATTATAACAATATTTATTGTAATATATTTATATTTATTGACATTTAACAGTGATGTGGTATCAGGGAGAGTATGCTAGGTAGAATAATTTATTTTTTCAAAGAAAGGGAAAAAAAAGCTAACCATATGAAACTGACATTAGCAAAGAACTTCAGTCTTGCAATGTACTAGCCCAAGACCCCAACAAGTTAAATATAAGCTGTATGTTGTTCATTTGCAAAAATTGCCTAGAATAATGGTCCATTATAATACCCAGAATGAGTTTCCGTGAGATTTGAGACAGAGCATATAAAAACACTTCCCATAGCTCATACTATAATAATTAGTCTCACCCGATCACTGGGTACATATCCTTCACAGGTTTATGATACCTCAGTTTCCAGGTAAGAAAACTGAGGCTTTATTTTTTTCAGTTATGCCTATGATGCATAATTATGTAACATATCTCAGGGAAATCAAAGGAATCATTTGTCATGTGTACATTTATGGCAAGACAATCATATAGTCAAACAGCTTGAGCCCAGATACCTTGAGACACACCCTCTCACACTGAATGCCCTCCATGCTACACTTGGGCTCTCAGGTACCATCTCATGACCTGGTGAGCTCTTACAGCTCAGGCCAGGCTACTTCTGTGTCTCTTCCCAGTCCCACTCATGAAGACACCCTCTGTATCCTTCTCCACTGGACACAGAGCGTCTCATACCCCTGACCTCTATCTAGACATCTGCTGTGCTCATTTCCATCTGCTCACTCTGGGCCTGAATGATTTTCCAAATATTTCAAATGGAAAGAGAAAGAGCTGGGCCATGATAAACCTAAATCATGAGGAAATCAAAACCGACCAGTTAATCCTGATGCAAACTTCAAGGATCTTTGTATTTTAAATTCTAGAATATAACATTTTGCACTTCTTTATATCTCCCAAGTACTATCCAAATATTAAACTACCCTTTTGTATATGATACCAGTATAGAACAGAATTTAGGAAAATGAATATAATAAATTAACACAGAGTTAATTACTACAAAAAATGCACACATAACTGTCAGCAAATGCTGCAGTTTTGAAGTATCCATTTCAGTGATATGATCAGTCTGTTTACAGGAACTGATATTTGAGATCTGATGACTAATTTATTTGAAAAGTAGTTTACTTTTAAAAATGTTTTCCCCTTATCAACTGAGAAATGGATAAAAAAGTGGTATTTTTATACAATGGAGTAATACTCAGCTATAAATAAGGATAAACTCAAGCAAGACATTTGTAGGAAAATGGATGTAACTTGAGACCATACTTGTAAGTGAAATAAATCAGACTCACATGTGTAAACATCATGTTGTCTCCCAAGTATAAGAAACTGAAAGAGTAAATAAGACCCAAAATATCCAATAGATATTGTGAAATGGGAAGAGACTGTTCAAAAGGAAAAGGAAACTGAAATGGGGAAAAGGAGAAAAGAAGGAAGGGAAAAGGAAAAAAATACATGCATATATATATATATATATCGACATACACAAAAAATAGTTAATATAATTATATTACTAATCACTATTAGTTCATTGAAAACAAAGGTTTGTGCCTATATTAGATTAATTTTTCATGCCTGTATCTTGTAATGTTAGTAACTATTTTGAAAATAACAATACACAATGTACTAATGATTATTACTCTCCTACAATCATTTTGGAATTTTGTACCAGTTTCTGTTTTTTTTCTCTTTAAGATAAAAAAATTAAAAAATAAAAATGTTTCACTTCCCAGTCTCCCTAAAATATAAATATGTGTAAATAATAAAGCTTCAGTGTGGTAATCCCTTAGAAAGGCTGGCCCCTTCAGGCATTTAAAAACTTAGCTGATACATATTTCTTGGGTATTATTATAAAAGGACTTTTAAGGCACTGGGACATACTAACTTTGGTGTATGAGCACCATGGTTAAAATGCAGAAGGGGTACTCCTAAGGGGTTTAATTCAGGAGTCATATAAAGTGAGCAATGCCCTTTATTCACACAGTATTTCAGGTGTTTGGTTAAAAAAAATTCTAACCATCCTTAACATGTCCTCACCGCTCTGAGTAAAAGAATGATCTTCTCCTTCTACCAACTTCTTTTGAGAGCAGCATTTTATACTAGACTATATTTCTATGAAACTTTCATTTATAGCTGAAACTGTTCAGTCTCAATATAGGAGCTGTTAATATCCTGGTTTTCAGTGAATTACAGACTTCATCTCCTGATAGAAGAGAAACCTTACCCAAGCCTACTACATTACAATACATAATGTCATATGAAAGTTCTAGTATAGTTTTCTTTTTATTATTCAGAACTCATTAAGGAAAGGATGTGTATTAAAACAATATACACACAGTATTTTCCCTTTGAAGCAAGTAGACTCCTACTTTGTAACAATTTTTGCATCGGGTAGACATTCCCGTTAGCTTGCATTTATGAGTTACGCTATTTACCGGCTTCACGCTCATGCACAGGTACTCTATCTGAATATTTCTTCATTACTCCATGTCTTTAATATAAGTTTTCAATACCTTTGCTATATTATATTTTGGTTCAAAAGAGGGAGAAGATGGAGATTTTACATTTTCATATAAATATGGTGCAAAATAGCCCACAGGATTTATTAGAACTGCATAGGTGATGCCTTTTCTAAATAATTTAGAGTTGGAAAATGAACTGAATATCTGAGAGAACTGATCATTTTTAAAGACAAGTATTTCACTGCAAGTAGATGCTACTGCTAAACAAGATGTGTTATTTCTCCTGAGTTGCCTTCAGCCTGAAAAAACGACACTGGTTGCAGACCAAGCTCCGTGTGTCCCATACATTGAAGATCACACACGAAAGCCTTTTTGAAGGTGACCTTTAAGATTTTATTTCTTAATTCAAATTGCCAGTCTCTCTGAGGCTAAACAATTGCCATGAATTTTGTGAAATCTTATAAACATAAGAACAGCTCGGAGTATTCACTTTTTCATGGTCCAGAGATCAGATTGAAGTTTTTTCCTTCTAGTGTTCTAAACTCTAAAAGGCAACTTAGCTAGATTCCTTGGCTGTTTCACATTTGCATAAATTAATCTTCAACTCTGAGAATTAAAATATATAAGTTATACATGTATAATGTGATTGCAGTTAAGATATCAAATTGTAAATATAGTTATATAATTATAAAAGTTTGTGAATATATGTATAATAACTATCTCTTAAAGTGGTTGAGAATTCAGCTTAATGCAGAGGAAGAAATTTATCATTGTGAGCACTAAGTATACAGTAAATTCCCAGCAGTGTATATCTTATGAGTTCTTCCAATTGAGACTTAAAATACAAGGACAATTATCTTCTATGATAGAGAAAGATGTTATATTTGATCATGGTGAGTTTTGCAATTTACACTGAAATACTCATGTCCAAGTACGCCTTTGCTATGATGCTGTACTTTCCCCTAGCTGAAGGAGAACCGTATCAAGTAGTATAGAGCACAAAATAGTAAGGTCAATGTACTAATGGGAAAAGCGTAATGATTTTCTTAGCACGGAATGAATTCTTCCGAGGGCTTGGTAGGAATTTTGAAAATTTTCTTACAGCTTCAAACTGCCATGAAAATGTCAGTTTAATGGAGAGGACTCACAGCTCTGCACATGACACTTAGTGAGCAAATGGATTAGGATATGACACAGTTACAGGGCTACTGTTGCTACCCTCAGAACAACTCTTACAGTTTAAGCTATAGAAAGTTTTCACGAGGATGTCAAATAGTTAAAGAAAAACCCAAGCTATGTAAAGAGATCCCCAGAGCAAGAATGAGCAACTAGTTGTTTTGATTATCACCTACTGGAGTTTAACATTTTTATCTATCCTTTTTTTTTTGGTACCAGGGATCAAACTCAAAACCACATGCTTGCAAGTCAGGCTCTTATGCCTCTGAGCTAAATCCCCAGCCCTAAAAAATCGATGGGAAGTGGTTTTTTTTGTTTTTGTTTTGTTTTGTTTTGTTTTCCTGTAGCTGGGGTCGAACTCACAACCTCACGCTTACCAGGCCGGGCTCCTAGACAGCTAAGCTAAACCCCAGATCATACTATCTATCCTCTTCTCATTCATCTGCTCAAAACTAAGTAGAAATCCACTATATTTATTTCTTTTAGATTCATGGTACAGACCATGCCAGACTGAATTTATTGTTTTGATACTCATGGATTAGAACCAGAAAATAATTTTACAAAAAAAAAAAAAAAAGAAAGAAAGAAATAGTCCCGGGATAGCTTACAGTCTTTCTTATCTACCTGATGCTAACTCATAACTCATTATGAAGAGCTGGGTCAATCTCCAGCACAGGAAAAAAAAAAAAAATCAAATGCTTGCATATCACACCTAACTTGTAACTCAACAAATCTCTTCTGATCTAAACCTACAACAAGGCCATGGACCCTGTATCCTCCTGTCCCTTCCTCCTCTCTCCCTAGTCCATCCTGCTCCAGCCATACACACCCTCATTCTAATACACAAATTGGCTTCCCAACTCAAGGCCTCCTCTAGCCTTTCCTTCTCTCTGAGCACTAATGTGATCCTCGCTGTGTCTCTCTGTCTTTCCCTTGACATTGTCTGTGTCCAGAAGACCAGACCTTTAACTCTGGTACATAGCCCTGTGGCTGGTATGAGGATTTAATGAATTTGACAAATGAGAGACAAAGCAAAAATAAAGTGACAGGGATTTTTAGATAATTACCTTCAAATATAAGGGGCTTCCTCTGAGGCATATCCAAAGATAACAAGAATGTAGGTGAATAAATCTAGAGTAATTTATACATGAAGTGCTTAGTCAACAGCGACATGAGAAGAATCTGTCAAAGATCTGACTGTGATATTCCCCTGGATATCTGTATTAGTGATGCTTTGAACATCTGGGAAGCTAATGATTATATAAAACATATGGTGATGATACATTCTTGTGCATTCATTATTATGTCATATGTTGTCATATGTTTACAGATAAGACAACTTTCAAAGTGGCCATGACGTTTTCATTTAATCGAGTCTTTGAGTTGGTGGGTATCAGTTAGTGTTCACTAGAGGAAGAGTTGAATATGTGTATATATATATATATATATATATATATATATATATATGGAGAATATATATATGGCTAATATGTATATATATATATATATATATATGGGGAATATATATATGGAGAACATATATACACACACACATATATATGTGTGTATTATATATATGTGTGTGTGTATATATATGGAGAGAAAGGCCATAAAAACCTTGCCCACTCTTTTTTTTAATCAGAGAAATATGTACTTTATCTTTTCACCTAAATACTGATATGTTGGGGTTTGACTAATGCTAGGTAAAGAAGAGGTTTTTCATTCCTCTTATGCTCAAAATCTAAAACCACAGGTAAGAACCAATCAAAGTGGTTCTAGAGCATCCCTATTATGCCAGACATTAATTTACAACTGACTATTCAATTTCTGGGTGGGCTGAAGGCAGTCTGGTGGTTAGGGAGAAAAAAGTATTTGTCTTGGTGGAATAAATACTGAGCAACCACATGTATAGAAATGTTATAATATTTTGACAGCCAGCATAGATAATATAATCATTAAAATACCTGTTCTGACCCACACTATAACTTATAATTATTTGAAGTATAGTAAGAAGTCAGATCATTATTCTGTCTGGGAAGGTAATATTAACTAAAAAAAAAGCTCAGGTGGGCTTGGTGGCCCACATCAGTAATCTCAGCTCTCAGGAGGAGGCTGAGGCAAAAGAATTATTAGTTCAAAGCCATCTGTCCTACATAGCAAGACATTGTGTCACAAATAAATAAACAAAACTTTTTAAAAAATTCATGGTCATTATATCATCCCCTGAAAAATTATGCATAAAAAGTAAAAATTAGACTCAAACTCCTTTTCAAAAGAAAAAAGTATATATAATTTTCTAGGTCACTTTTGACTTTAGTGAGAAATCATTGATCTGCAGAATCCCCAATTCGAATATCATCACTTGCAGTCAGGAAATACTCCACGTGTTTGGTACTGATTCTAACCAAGGTCAAAATGTGTTTTGCGATGATCTCATTGCATATTCATTTTTCTTCTTGAGAGGTATATCCCTAATTATATTTCATCTGCTTGTTAGTTTACAGATAGAGATTTTCCTTTAGCAATGGATAGAAAGCTTAAGGCTAGAGACCTAAGCCTTTACTGGTTCAAAGCAAAGCAAACACTGGTGGGAAACTGGACAAATACTCTCATCTCAGGATATTAATCACAATTCCAATTACACAATGGGTGTGAGAACTCCTGGGTATTTGCTTAAAGAGCCTTTGTTCCTTTATGCAATTTTCTTTTTAATTATGTATGTGTTCACCTCGATCGTGTTATGTTTAGGTCAATTCTATCTTCATGTTTCAATCCACACTTTGACTTCTTACAGGGAGCAGAGTATGCTTCATTTTCCAGTTATGCTTAACATCCTTTGTTTCTTGTTACTTTAAAGGCTCAATTCTCATTCGGCCAGCAGCCATTGCTCCACTCAGCCTTTGGTATGTGTTCCAGGGATTCCCTATCTCCTGGAAATTGCACCTATGTGTTTTGCTAACACCAGCATAATAGGGCTGGCTTACTCTTCTGTTGTATAGAAATATAGCTACCCCTAGAGGTAGACAATGGTGGGTTGATATAAGGAACTTTCTGAACATATCTGCCTAGAGAAGGGGCCTTCTTATAGAACCTGTCCCATGAGAGTACCTTCTTGTTCACTGCACAAAGAAGCTGGAAAATCCTTGTTCCCAGAGTAGTTTAGGCTCCTTGTCCCTGGTCAAAAAGGTTATCTCATGTTTGAAGCAAGATAAATCGGTGTCCTGTGTATGATTTCAAACGTGAGCAGAAAATAGTTATTGAACACTTTCAGCTTGTTGGTCACTGTACTTAATATTTTAAAACCTTTTTCTTATCATGCTCATTTTTTTAGAAACAGTAACTGAAATTATAAGGAGTTCAAATATTTAGCCCACGATCCTTGAGGTAAAGCATGCAAAATTTGAGATTTATGGTTCTCTAATTGGTGATTTTGTATTTCTGAAGTCTGTAAATTTGTGGCTTCATCCTAAAATGTGGCTCATATATAGATTTATAATTATTTAGTCCACTATTCAATAACATTGGCGTGTGTACACATGTTAGGATCCATTTCCTAAAAGCAAAAGTAAAGCGACTTAACTAACACAAAAATTGTTTTTTCCTTCACATAAATAATTCAGGATTAGGAGGTCCCATAAGGTCTGGTAATTCTAAAAGATTTACAGAGCTTATGTCCATCCAATCACGTTGTCAGACAGGGCACTTCTTGAACTCAACAGATCGCCTTGTGATTTGTGATGGTTTCTTGAAGCCCTATCTATTTTGTCTGCCTTCAGAGCTGCAAGAAGGAAAACAGCATAGAGGGGCCATATTGTCACTTTTAGAGAGACCCTACTTTTGTTACACATGACTACATCTATGTGTAATGCAAGAAGGACAATGCAAACCTTCAGTTGGAAGGTAGAAGTGTGTCCACTTCAAAATTGGTTTTAAACTCTGTGTGAAAATGAGGAAGAATTTCAGGCCAGCTGGGGCTACATAGTGAGTTTGGAGACAGTCTGAATTGCATCACATGACCATGTCTCAAAAAGCCAAAACCAACCAAACAAACAAATAAATGAGTGTTCATATAAAATAGAATAGATGCTGTGAGGTACCTCGAAGGCTCTTCCCAAATGTGGCTTTTTTGAGAGTTTGCCTGAACTAGAAGAGGGACCTAATCTGCCAATTTGGGAAGTAGATAATTAAAGCTCAAGCCCCAAAGGAAAAAATTAAGCCATCAATCACTTCTTGCAATGGTATAACAGTATGCAAGACAAGAGAAAGTGCTATGTTTGCTTCATGTGCCATTTTTGTTCCATGGAATAGTGTTTGTTAAAAAATTAGATGGGAGTAGTATCACTGTTGAGGAAACCCTGAATGAGAGGCGCCAGCACCATTATGGACCTTGAGCCCCAGGGACAAGAGTGGCCTGGAGTACAAATGCATTTGGTACTGAGTCCTAGAGGAAGCAAGTGTCTTCAAGGATCCCCATCTATTTAGTGTAGAGACCTTAGCTGAAACACCTGATGAAATGCCTGCCAAGACCTACAGTAATGAGACTGAGGAGTGAGGCCTCATATTAGCTGTGTACATGCTAACAAAGCTTGATCAGTCTATGGGTGAGTCATTGACAATACGCCCCTAGAGACTGCTGTGAATTGCCTGTCACCATGCATGAGGTGGCTAGGGTGAGGGCTTTCCCTGTGCGGCCTGCCAGGTCAGGTCCCCGAGGCTGTTCGGGCTCAAGCTTGGCAAGTCCTGCTGAGGCTTCTAAGGGGAAGCCCAACTTCTCCCTAACCCTGTTACCTCACTGCTTCTCCCCTTGACTGTTCAGTCAAGTGTGGCCAGGATTGCACTCTAATTAACATATAGCTTCTTAATGACTTTTCTTCTTAATTAATTTTTTACCTCATTCTATTTTCCCATTAGGAAATCATACCATTTCTGCAAGGCAGGATGGCCTTTTTATCAGTGTCATTGAAACATCACCTCCTTGTTGAACTTGTTGGTTTCTACTCCTCATGTTTCCAGACTCTAACTCTGACATTTTGTAAGAATAAACTATGCAGAAAACTACCATATTGTAGAATCTAGATGGAAAACTTCCTTTCTGTTTTCTTTTCTTTTTTTATTTTTCTCTTCAGAACAAACCTATCCTTTCTATTGTAGTGTGGCCATAGGTAATGTGCTCCAAAAATAATTGTTGATTTAAACAATGATCTCTACTTCAAAGAAAAGCTGAAATTTCAGAAAGATGTAAAAGAAAACTGTATAATATACCCAGCTATAAAAAAATTTGTCAGTAAGAGTGCTGTAAATTAGGAGTTTAGAGAATGAGTGATAACTTTCCCAAAGAATTCAGTAAAGATGAAGGACCATTGATGGCCACGAGGAAGAGACAAAGATATAATATCCACCACTGTTCATTTTCCTTTCTTCCTGTTGCACGTGGAGAGTGAAGTTACAGAAAGAAACACAAGTGGGTAATTGGATGTGGGAGTAGGGAGATGATAAGGCTTCTATATTCTGCAAATCTGTGTAACTTCTAAATTTATATGTTGAATTCCTAACCCAAAAGCGATGGTATTAGGAGGTGAGACTGGGTACATATAGGTATATGGAGGGGTGATTACAGTATAAGGAAATAGTTCTCATAATTGGGATTATTACCTACCTAAGAGAGACCTGAGAGAAACCCCTTGCCTCTTCTGTCATAAGCGGATACTCAAGAAGTTGATATAAGCCAGAAAGTTTGTTGAATCTGCCTTAATCTTAGAACTCTTAGTTAAAGAACTGTGAAAAATAATTTCTTGGTGTTTTATAAGCCACACAATCTATGACATTTTGTTATAGAAGCTTAAATGGAATAGAACAGAAGTGTTCCAACTTTCATCTTTAACCAGCAGATGATTCAACCAATACCGAGTTTGAATCTATTGCCAATAATTGCAAGAGATCAACAAGGGAAACTAGCAAATGAAAGAATCTGTGGAAAGGAAAAGAAAAAAATCACAATACAGGATAAGTTTTAACATAGTATGTGAATATACTAAATTTTAAGTTAAAGTGTGTAGTAATGAAAATGTCTGCAAGGCAGTGTTCTGATGATTTTATAAACATCTAGGGCTGTTGACTTCAATGGTAAAAAGTTCTTATTAAATTGGTAAACATATATATGTACACATAATGAAAGAACTATCGCCACAAAAACACATAAAATCATTTCGAGGGAAATACAAAAAGTGTTTGATCTAAAATGTACACTGAAAAGCAAAAAAGGTGTCATTTAATAATAGAAATATCATAGGGATGCAATTCCAGTAGAATATTTTACAAATCAGTACACTTAGATTAAGAACATAAATATGCTTTTTTTTGTTGTTTTTGGCCATGTAAAAGTTTGACTTGAAAATACATCCTAAAAAGCAGTCAATTTTTAGACCGAGGACAATATAGAAAGTGTGGTTAAAAAATACGGTGAATATTAACTTTTTTTAGAAGTTGGAGTAAAAGGCACATTGCCACACCCTTCCTAATACTTTCACTTGCTTTGAACACACTTTATCCCATCCTTCTTGTCACTTTCAGAAGCAGTTTTATGTGGGAGACCAGATAGTGAGAACTGATGCCTAACTGACCTCCTCTGTGAACACAAAAGAGAAAAACAGCAAACTATCCTTTGTCAACACACAGGGCTATGGCATATTGCAAATTCTAGGGAAAAGTCAACACAGCTGAGATCTGGTTGTTTCCTGGGCATATGTTTCAGATAATAGGAGGCAGATGAATCCTCTGCTACTCTTATTACTTGTACCTGTGACTAGTGAATAAAATCAAGGTAAATCAGATGCTCAGGGCTCTCTGTCCACTATGTAAGAGCCCCCATAGTCTCTGCATTCTAGGCTAACTTTGTCTGTTTTTCTTTCATCCTCAATTTGCCCCCAACCAAGTGACAAACTAGTATGTTGGGTCCCTACCGTGACACTAGATCAGGGACTTGGCTGGGGTACGTTGATTTCCTACAGTTTTAGAAGTTCTCTTTTACATCTTTAGTTGTGTTTTGTGGCTGCCTTGATGCTTTGAATATATTCAAAACATTTGCCTTTCATGATCTTTTTGATATGAGGCAAAAGCTAAGAGTTTGCATGGTGCCAGATCTGGTAAATAAGGTGAATGAGGACACACTGTAAAGTTTTCACAAGCCTTCTTTCCACTGAATGGTGCCTGGCTGCAGCATTCATCATATTTTTTCCCTCACTCCATAAAGACACTTTTAAGTTAGAAAAGGTAGTATTTTAAATAATAATGATCAGGTGGCTAGGGCTTGTTACTAGAAGTCTCCCAAAGCCTCATGTGGTCATAGGTAGGGATTTTTGGAAGTGGCTGGATGTAGGGTGTGCGAGGCTAGAATTAAGGATGCCCATCCCTGGGTGAGTGCTGCCCACCCAAAGGAAGTGTAGCCTGCATAGAATATAAGAGACAGAAATTCCTGAAGCTGCTGTCTTCTGGCTGCCTTCCACGCTACGATCTGTTGCTTCTCCTCTCTGACGCCTCTCTGCCATGCCACCTTGCCTTACAGACAGCTGACTACAGACTTAAACCTCTACAAACTGTGAGCTGAAATAACTTTTGGTGTTGGGTATTTTGTTTCACAGCAAGAAAAGTAACTAAGACAGGTGGAGAGGTTGTGTGGGAAAGAGTTTATATTTGGGGATGATTGTGTTTTATTTTTTCTGTAAAGAAGAGAATATTTTACTTTGGAGAATGCTTGAGGATTGCCCATTTAAAGGGCAAAAGTTGGATGGAAAGGAAATGCATTCCTTTCTCTGTAAAAAAGTGTCTCACCTTGGCCATTCTGTTACATGAAAATAAACACATTGCTACACACTTATTTCAATAAAATATTAAATTTTTGCATCAAAAGTGTTCCAACCCCATAGCCTAATGTTAAACTGGTGATATTTTGTTTTATATCAATCCAGGTCATTGTGTTCTAGGAAGCATTATCTTTTTCCCCAAGAAACATACCAAGATTAGGATGTCCTTTTATTGTTAAACTGTTGTAGCCCCTGAGGTTGGGAAAATTTATTACCTAAATCATCTAAGAATTATTCCTTCCCTCCCTGAAGTTACCAGCTTTGCCACTATACGTCTAGGAGAAATGCATGTTGTTTTGTTTCTGTATCTTGGGATTTAGATTGGCCTCATATAGCATAGGTATAATTTATGTGTTTCTGTGTGCATTGCTTATGGCACTCAACATCTTGGGTTCATAAATCTTTTGCTTCATCACCCGTTTCTCACATATTTGTGATTTGGGGCTTTCATCAGAAGAGTTAGTTAGCTATACAACAGAGAATTTTCTTGCTTCCTCTGGGTGAAGTCACTCATACTCATTTTCCACAGAAAGATTGCTGTATCATATCAGTATAAGATCACCTTTTTAGAAAGTGAGGTGTTCCAAAGCCAGTACTAGCAAGCTTCTATTTTTCAACTCTTTCTTACATTCTGTTCCTCTCCAGGATGCCCTTTTAGGTACCAATCCCCGGTCATTCACTAATATCTTTGTTCAGGTGTCACTGAAGTTAAGAAGTAAACTCTTCTAAGGCTACTAGTATTTTTCAGGGTTACTTTCAAAATAAAATGAAAAATTTGCCTTTCATATAGGAATTTCCTAATTATTTTAGGATCATAAGCACCACAACTTTCATCTTAGATTTATGTCATTTACTTATGTTTTGGGTACAAAACAAAGGGAACAGAACCACCTACAAGGCAGTTAGATCTTCCCTTCATTGTGAAAAGAGCTGTGTGGGGGACTTAAGGGATCCCTTAATTTTCACAAACAACATCTGTTTCTGAAATATGATGAATGTTTCTGACTCTAATGGCTTAAAGCTTCCTGATGGGAAGTTTTGAAAGGTTAACTGTAACTGAGATCCGATGTATACAGGGCATCCTGTCTTGTAAATCTATGTAGGGGGACGAAATTCAAGTACATCAGGATGGATGTATTAAATTTTAGAATAAATAATACTTGATTGCTTAAGTGGAAAATAGATTCTTATTGCATGAACTGCATATAAATAAATGCCTAATGAATGATAATATTAGATCATAAAATATTTAAACATATAATAATCAGAGTTTAAAAGAATAAGGAGAAAATAATATGTATTTAAAGGGAGAGCTTTCCTAAGTGAAAAAGCCAAGAAAGAAACTGCAAAGTAAATGTATATAATATATATATTTATATTGTATATATATATATTTATATTGTATATATATATATTTATATTGTATATATATATTTGAGTGAAAGTCAATATATTCTATATAAGAAATAACTAGATGAAACAGGAAAACATTGTTATACATATTAAACAGTAGAGCTGATAGCTACAATATATAGTGAATCCTTAAACTGATAAGTGGATAAACAACCCATAGAAAATTGAGCCTAAAATACCAATAGAAGATATTCATAGACCTAATATGGATAAAAAGTAGTTAAGTCATCTTCACTAGTATTCAGATAATACATAAGAAAAAGATGAAATTACAAATTTTTTGACCTATAAAATTGGCAAATACTTTCCTTCACTTGATGCTTAAATAAAGAAATAATTTTCAACACACTAGAAAAACCATATTGGACTTCTACAAAACAATGTGTAAAACTTCCTTCAACCTTGTTCCTACCTGAAGGAATTTTAGGGACCATTTTATCACTGTTTAGTGAACACTTCCAAATACACAAGAAAATATAGTAAGTAAGCCCATAACTACCCATAAACCAGTTACAATATTGTCAGACAAAAAAGTCAAAAACTTTTTAAAATTTTATGACATAATCTTGGGTATGATGTAAGTATGTAGTACCTGTACTTCAGCCTTTAGGAATTATTATAAGGGCACAATCTAAGACTTACATGTTGGGAGACCACTACCAAGTGGCTCTGAGCAGGATTTAACTAATTGGCTTTCTATGTTTATCTGTGAGTCTGTCCTAGACCTCGGCCCCTTGCCCGGTGTCAGAAGCTGATTCACAGTAAGTGAACCTCTGTGAATCACTGGTCCTGGCTGAGGCCTATAGTGGCCTGTGAGGCCAGAGATACCTTGAAGGGCAAGACAAGGCCACAGCTGAAAACACCTTGGCTCCAACACTAACTAAGTAAATAAAGACTGCAGCTGAAGGAATTTCACTCCTGCAGTCTCACTCCTACTATAAATGTCATCCTGTAGATAAGACTGTTCACCTAAATTGGCATCATTTACTACTTGGAGAAGTCATTGAAGTGACTCCCAAGGCCCTGCTCATTTCCTGTACTTTCCTCAGTCTCTCTGCCCTTTGTTGTTGGATCTAATAAAAATGGGCAGTCCAGAGAAGTCTTTGTCTCAGCCCTCAGAGTCTCGAGCTCAGCAAAAGGGTTTTGACCCTCCTGGAGCCATAAAATCATACCACTTGTCTCATTTTATTTAAGCCTTCACTGTACTCATTTGGGAGATTGGGGATCTAGATCAGGACTGATACTTAAGTGTGACTTATGTTGCAAATATTAATAACTATGATGGAAAATGACTTATATTTACCTTTTCCTAATGAACATTTATATTACTTATGTAGTAAATAAAAATACTCTACTTTAAAAAATTTCTCAGTAAGACTACATTCAAGTCACTAGAAACTAAAATCCCTGCTGTTGTCATAATTTTTCCTAGTAACCAACAGTTGCTATATTCATAGTGGGGTAAGCACATATCTCAAACATATTCACATCTTAAGAAAAGAGTTGAGATTTGATACTATGGCTACTCCTGCTTCCCAGATGAGAATGAGTAAATAGCATATATATATATATATATATATATATATATATATAATGTATAAATAATATATACTAGCTATTTATATATGTAAACAGCTAACATATATGTAAACAGCTAATATATATATATATATATATATATATATATTAAAATACAGTTTAAAAATCCATAAATGTAAGCTCTAGAAATTATTTCATACCAACAATATTATAAGTGCCAGGTTACAAAAAATTTGTCAACTACCCTGAAATCTCTTCAGTGTGCTCTTCAGAATCATAACTGTTTCCTTCTCCTGTAAGTAATCATTAGTCTCTCTCTCTCTCTCTCTCTCTCTATATATATATATATATAGTAATCATTTTGAAGAGCTTTAACACCCAAATGCATCCCTAAGCACTTTACTCTTGCCTTTCTGTTTTTTTATGACACATTTTAAAGATCTTTTAATGTATAGGTTCTCTCTCCATTTTGCTTAAAATTATAAACATATTATTATTAAAATTATCTTTTACAGGTATTGACAGGCTTTGCCAATAAATAAATTCATCTGTTGAAAATGGGTAGTTATTTTGGTTTCAAAGATGCATAAATTACCCTTTAGAACTCAACAAATAACCCTTAATATCAGATCCTCTGACATGAATTTTCTCAATCTTTATTTTAATGCTAGCTATTTCTGGGGGGAAATTTTTTCAAAATTAAATTTAAAAGTTTATCATATGCTAGCACACAAAAGTGGCTGAGTAGAGAAAGTAAATCTGTCTGGAGTCTTCTGATTGCAGGCACAGAAACTTTCTGAAGTAAACTGAATGATAGAATATTTTTTGCAATGATCCTAGAGTGTTTCAGTCAAAAAGTTTTAACAGATTTGGCCATTAACAAGAGGGCTTAGGCTACTGCATTGCAAATTGATATGAATAAAGATCACTGAAAATTTTTCTAAAGAATTAGAGTCTGATTCATTAGATCTGGAGTGTACCTCGGGATTATACACGCTCCTTATGACCTCCAAGATGAAGTCAGTGTGGTTTATCCGTAGAATACCCTTTGTGTAATAAGAGACTACTCATCAGCTAAGACCAGCTGCATTCTGCTGTGATTGTTTGTTGTTTTGGGTGCTCTCACTTATTATGTGTCAAAAAGTGCTGGGGGAAAGGTGTTCAAGTGAAGTAGCAAGCATATAAAACACCAGGTATCTGCGGCAGGGCAACAAAATGGAGGCACTAAAGATTCTGAACTGAAGCAAGAGTAAGCTTCTGGAGAATCATACTCAGAAGTAATCATACTTCTCGAGCCCTATCTAATATGCTTCCAGTATCCCTGTCCATACCTTTATCCTTAAATCTGCTCTGCCATCCCATAAAGTGAGTTCATATTAATGATTAAAATATGCCTGAGGGAACAGATAAATCAATTCTATTACTTCCTCTGTAAAAGAAATTATCATTCCTTAAATTTTGTGGATGAGGGGAAAAGTTAAAAGCATAGCACATGCTGGGTGTCCTGGGTTTATTATTTAATCTTAACACTGTCTCTTAATTAAGCATATATTGTTAAATGAAGTAACACTTAGGCTTAGAAATTATCAAGCAGGTGTTTAAAAGACACTGGTAAGCATTTCTGCCATAGTCTAATTAGTGTTCTAATACATTTTACAGTGCACAGTCATCATTATTTCTTCATAAGTTGTTATATTGTATAATGTATCTCATAAAAATATTCCCATCAAGTTTCAGAAAATATAGCTAAATGCAAAGAAGTGCTTGAATCTGTTTTTTAGATATGCAAGTTATACAGACATATGTAAAACAATTTGTAATCTAGATTTAATATTTATTTGCCTATGAGAAAATAAACTTATAAATATTTACACTTGTCAAACTCACGCTCTACTGTAGAATGAAGATTTGTGTGGTTTGATGGATGATCCCTAGTACTTGTCCTTCTTGTCAGGAAACTGCAGCAGGTAGAATGAGGTATTTTGAAACTCCCACTACACACTCTACACCATAATTGCTGCTCCGGCCTAAATATTCTAGCACAGGTGGAGAACATGTACTGTTTTCCATATATTCTCCTTGGCAAAACAATCCCGCTCATGCTCCAGGAGCCCCACCTGAGTCACACGCTCCTCTCAATCATTAGTAGAGAAACACTAAAGTTTCTGAAATTGAATTATGCAAATATCACAAGTACATTTGCAGGGAGTGGAGGGACAGAGGAAGAAAAAGGATTTAAAAAGTGCTATGTACGTGTACCAACTCCCTTAGATCTATGTAATCATTGTGTACTGCAAACATGTATTAATAAAAATGGAAATTGGAAAAATAAAAGTGTTACTTGTTTAATGATGACTTTTCTGTTGTTTCTCATTTGGGGTCATTTTGAATATTCTTTTAAATAACTTTGTTGAATATATCAACATACTGCAATTTGGTATTACCTTAGGCCTGGGATTGCTGAATAGAAGGAGATGCATATATTCAGATCAGTCTAACACAGATATAGTCAGGGTTTCTAAGTGGTTTAAGCAATTTACAATCCAGTTCATTGGCACTGACAGCCCTGGGTTTTGTCCTCCCTCATCCATACTTGATATTGTGAGAGTTTCTCATTATAAAAGTTAGTCTCTTATTGTAATTTAAATTTGCATTTTCCTGTGGGCTAGTGAAGTTGATTCTTTTTTCAGAGGTCTGTAGATTCTTGTCCTAATTTCTTTTATTAAGTGCCTGCTCAAGTCTTGGATGGCAATGAGTTTTCATTCTACAGACTCAAAATAAACCATTCTTTGCTAAAGTGTGGTCCACTATGATTGAAAATGTGAGATGGCACTGGGATTCATTTGGAAAGGTGTCCACGACAGATGACTGATTTCTGTCTTGAATGGGGAAAGAAAGATATTGTGCATTTGCAAAGGTTGATATGGATCCTTATAAAACAGCATAAAGAAAAATAAAATAATTTTAAATGGTTTTTCATTGAAAATTTGTTTCACTTGTTTATGAAAGCATACTCAATGATACCTTTTTTCCTATACTAGTTGTATTCGAAATACAACAGAAATTCCTCTTTCAGCAATCATAAATGATTCAAGTAATGCTGAGCATAAATCGTGGACTAATACAAGGGCTTTAAATATGAAATTATTTTTTAAAAAGTAAAAGAATAACAGTTATATACAAAAGGACCCAGAATCTATAAGCTGATTCCAAAAATGAAATGAGTTTGTAAAATCTGATGTGAAACTAGAACATTCTCCCTCTGCTTTGGAGAAGGGTAAAATACTGCTTTCAGTCAGCCAAAGATGGATTTGTGGAGCCGCTTCTATACATAAATTTCAATTCATGTTTGCTTGTGCAGAATCATCCAGATCTTCCCAACACTGGATGGGCAGTCCCATGGCTTTCTTTTCCATATTCCTAAAAAGACTACATGAAGTTCAGTTCTTGATGAACCATTTATGGCAGTTCCTTAAGAGAAAACATGATGGGTCAATTTCCCTGTGAAAAACAAAATTGAGCACCTACAACAAATTACAGAGAAAACAGAGATGAATTTTAAAATGCCCTTCCCTTTGCACTTTAACAATCATGAGTCAGCAGTCATAGAACCATGACTGTCCTTTAAATAACATGCTAAGTGAAATGCATTGCCATTACTTAGGATATCAGAATTGTCTTACTCATCTTTTGCCAATACTTAGTATAACATGTATTTATGGAACATAGTAAAAGCTAAAGCATCTGACAAATTGTAAGTCTGATATGGAAAAATGTAACTCCTGACCTGTTAGATGTCAAATGTAAGCAATCATGGTCTCACAGTGTAGGAAAACTAAGTCCCTTAACAAAGGAGGAAGTTGGGAGAGTTTTATTGGAAAGAACAGAGAATAGCCCCTGGATTTCTAGGAGGGATCCTGAGTGGTCACAGAGCCCTTTGTCAGGGTAATTTATACAGCAAAATCACAATAGGGTACAATGCTGGTCAGACTACAATCAACCTATATGATTGCAAGAATAGTTGCTTGATTAACATTGATCCAGTAGGGAAATGAGTCATGTAGCAAGGATATATGGAAAGATAAAATGGAATTCTTGGAAAGAGAGCATTAGTCCAGATGTTTTTGTCACCCACCTATGTCTGATGCTTATTTGGGCTCACTGGACAAGGTAGTGCTAATTACAGCATAATTTCAGGTTTCTGTTAATCTCCCACACCTGGCTATTGCTTCTCCACCCCAAGATCTGTCTCTTTTTCTGTCTCCAGCCATAATTCTGATGTCTCTATTTTTTTATACTGACTTCTCGAGAGCCCACTCCCTCACTGACTACATACTAATTTCTATCTAACATACCTATGTTATGTTTTTTAAATGAATTAACATATACTTTTTAATGAAACAAGACATAGAAACAGGATGAGAAATATTAAAGTTAGTTATCAACTATTTATAGGTTTTTTAGTGATTAGAGTAACTCCACCAAATTCTGTCAACTTGCTGATAGGTAATTTTTCAGGTTAACTTGTGCCCTTTATAACATGTAGAGCTCAATTAACTTAAAAAAATGTCTATCAATACAACAAAAATTCTGAATTTTTTCTTTAGAAAATTCTTTCTGGTATGATGCTATTTTGGTATAGGTTAAGAATTATCCCCCAAGCTCTCATATACTCAGAAACTGGGTTTTCAGCTGGAACCACTGACTGGCTATTAGGAAGCGCAGCCTTTTCAGAAGGGGCAGTTCACTGGGAGTCTGACCAGGAACTGTACGTCTTCCTTCCTGGCCGCTGCCTGTGCTGTTTCCTGGTTGCCATTATATAAGCACCTTTCCTCTGCCATGCTCCTTCTGCTTAAGAACCAGACACAAATAGGCTGTAATGATGAGTCAACATAAACCTCTCTTTTGTTAAGTTGTGTGTCTTAAGTGTTGATTCAAGTGATAAGTAAAGTGATTAAGGAAGATGTATTTCACTATGTAATAAAGACAACTATTAATAGACACAGAAACATGAACTGTCTCATAAGAAACTTTGAAAAAAGACTTTAGCAAATCTATCTTCTGTCTTGACTTTTTCAACTGAATCTCTTTAGTCTACCCAGACAATTTAACATTAATCTATTTCACTGTCTTTTTAAATCCTTTATTGAAATAGCTACAGCTTTCTTCTAGAAACTTTATTTCAAAATCTCTACTGCTCTTACATTCTTTTTTTAAAATTTTTTAAAAAATTTTATTTAAAGAGGGGGGAAGCAAAACAGAAAAAAGGGTAGAAACAATACAGAATTTCAAAAAAAATGAACAGTAAGAAATCACTATTTGATACATTACATATTGTCTTCTTAGATATAGTTGTTCAAGTTACAAAATTAAAGCATACAAAGTGGACATTCAAACAGTGAGGATGCAAACAGTTCTGTTCACCATTCCAACAAAAACTTAGTAACATGGTTATCAATCCTACACCCTTAAGTATACATACAGTTATCTCTTTGAGAGCACTTTCCTTTCCTCCTCTTGCTTTTTTAAAATTTTTTTTTATTTAAAGAAAAAATTTTGCAACAGAAAGAGAGTAGAAACAATACAAAATCTCAAAAACAAAACAAAGAAAATAGTAACCAGTAAAAAATCACTAGCTGATAATTACATACTTTCTTCTTAGATGCAGTTGTTCAAGTTACAAAAGTAAAGTCCACGAAGTGGACATCCAAACAGTGAGACTGCAGTCAGTTTTGCTCATCCATCCAACTAAAACTTTAACAACATGGTTATTAATTCCACACACTCAAACATACATGCAGTTATATCCTTTAGAATATTCTCTTTTCCTTTTTTTCTCTACAATAACTATAATCCATTCTTGTAAACTACTAAGAAGTTCTACACATGTATAAGTCTCTACACATATACCTAGCCTTTCTGTATTAGAGGGAGAAACAAATCAAAACAAGTCAGCAATACAAATTCCTAGAGAAACACGAAATGAAAAGAATATACAAAAACACAACATTAGGTGATCCATGGTAGTCACTATGATGTCTCTTGTTATTTTCAATAAAATTGTCTATATCGTTAAATATAATATAAACTTAGCATTGTTTTACACTATTAATAAAATCTAAACATTGGAGATATTATAGGACTTCAAAGGCAGTTAACAATCAAACCAGAATGGGTATCCTATTGAGTCCTGTCATCTTCAGAATAGTTGCCCCTACTCTCAGACTCGACACTCTCAAGCATACTAGATTCAAATAAAATCAGTCAAGAAAAAACAGTGGCATAACCAATCTTCTCTGACTTATCTTTGCCATGCTATTTTTCTGCTGTTATTTGTTTACTTTTCTCCTTGATTCCACTGTCTGCCCCTTTCTTTGAGGCCTTTCTGCCATTATTCCTGGAACCCTGGTGATTTTCTTCTCTCTCTCTAGAATGTCCTTCAGTATTCTTTGCAGGGTTGGATTGGTGGTCACAAACTCCCCAGTTCCTCTTTGTTGTAGAAATATCTTGTCTCTCCATTAATTTTGAGAGACAGTTTTGCAGGATACATCATTCTGGGTTGGAGGTTATTTTCTTTCAGGGCTTGGAAGATTTCACTACAAGCTCTTCTTGATATGATGGTTTGCATCTAGAAGTCTGCTGTGATTTTGATGAGTTTTCCTTTATAGGTAATCTGTTTCTTTTCTCTGACCACTTTTAATATTCTGTTCTTGTGATGGATTTCTGGGATCCTGATTATTATATGTCTGGGTGTAGATCTGCTTTGGTTGTAGCTGGCTGGAGTTCTGTACACCTCATTTATCTGAACTTCACTTCCATTACCTATGTTTGGGAAGTTTTCCTTAATTATTTCTGTGAATAGACTTTTTATTTCATTTATATTTGTTGCTACATCTTCATTCACATATTTTCTTCTTAGGTTATAAATCCTCTTGTCATCTTCTAGCCTTTGTATCATTGCATCCTGGTTCCTTGTTATTTTTAAGAGATCCTTCCTTTCAGGATCATACTTTGCAAATCTATATTTAAGTTTTGAAAGTTTGTCTTTAGTTTCTGTTAAAACGTTTTGCCAGGTTTCAATGCACTTTTTAATTTCCTGATATTCTCTTTGGATCTGTTTCATATATTTTAGATTTTGTTTATATTCTTCATCAAAGGCTTCTCTCCTTTCTCTGGGTTCCTCTATTCTTTCATTTGTGTCTACTTGAGGATTTCCCAGGACTTCTTTTATTAATCTTCTTATATCTTGCTTCACCTGAGTTAGAATTTCAGATTTAAATTCAACAATGAGGTCACAGATGTATTTCTTTATTTCTGATGAGGCTGTCTCTGCCATTACAAGTTTGCTGCTCTCAACCTCCTCTGCATTTACCTCTGTTGGACTCACTTTCCTTGGTTCTGCAGTTGGGAACCTTTTGCTCTTTCTCTGTCTTGTCATATTTTTGGGCCCCTTCAGACAGGTGGGTGGTGGAGGTCTCTGGGCCTTTTGTATTGCTTACAGTTTTTCTGCAGCGCACTTGCTAGGGAAGTACCGCCCCCCAGTCCGCTGCAGATCTGCAAGTTGCACGCTGAGAGCTGGATCCTCCCCCTATGCCAGTCAGCCAGTTTATGCTTCAACAAGTTTGTGTGTTCCCTGGGGATGCCATTGGCCTGGAAAAGCCTCATCCCTGGCTATTGGGTTTCAACCAGGGGTGTGGCCCTGCCCGAGCATATCCCACCACTCTGCTTTGGACTAGGAGTCATCAGCAGATGCTGCCTTGGGTTTTGATTCAAGCTGGCCCTGCCCAACTCCAAAATGTCGCCTAGCCAGTCCTCCCAGTTTGGGGAATACAGTTTCCATCACTCACCAAAGTTCATGCAGCTCCACTGGCTATTTCCACTCCTTGTCTCAGCGCCTCCTCCAGCCAAGGGTCTGGAGCTCACCAACCCCCACTCCAGCAGGGCCGTGATCTCAGCTCAATTGTGAGTCACTTGACTTTAAGATGTGCCAGTACAGTGACTGGGGTTTGCCAAGCTCCAGCCCTCTGTCCATGCTTCTTTTTCTTCTTTCTTTTTTCTTTTTTTTTCTTTTTCTTTTTCCTCAGTTTCTTTCTGGGTTGTGAGAATTCCTCTCCTTTTGTCTGGCTTTCTCCATGTTTCCAGATTCCAGCATCTGAGTTGTTTTTATTTTTTTTTTTTCCTCAGAGAGGCTCTCTTATCGTGCCGCCACTCAGTCGGCCATCTTCAATCTGCTCTTACATTCTTAATTCAAGACTTTTATCTACTTCACGTAGGCTTACACAAATTTCTTTATCTTTTATTCTTGTCACTACACTGTTCCATCTCTAGTGTGTTTTCCATTATTTGGAAAGAATCTAATGGGGTTATAAGGTGCATTAGTTGGCATAGACTTGGTGCTTCTGATTTTGCCTATTTCTGTTTAACTGGATGAATGATGCTGCTGAGAACCCATTTTACTCAATATATAATCATGTAACACATTTCCTTTTTAGGCTAACAAAACTTTACAAAACACACTCTTACCCCATGGTTCCTAACTGTTTTATCCCCTACCATTCTCCTTCATTTCACTTCACTCTATCTATTCTGGCTTTCTTGCCAGTCTTCAGCAGACCTATTATGTTTCTGCTATTTCTCTTCATATTCCCTTTTAATAATGGCATGGCTTACTTCATTATCTTCTGTGCTCAGCTGAAGTGTCTCTGCAAAAAGATTTGCTCAGCTAATCCTGTGTTAAGCATCTGTTGCACCTTTCTTTCCACTTCACATTTTTATTCTCAGCTGTTATCAACACAGGCTATATTGTGCCTAGTGTGTGCTTTTGCCTCCTTTTTGTAAGGGAAGAACCTGTATTGGGTACCACTATCTCCTTTGAACCTGTAAAAATTTGGTCATATATTAATTGTTCAGTGGATCTTTAGCAGGTGAGCAAACTGCTGAATCGACTGGGTACTGATGGTGCAAATGAACCCAAAGATATTATTATGGTGCATTATTAGAATTCTAGGAATATCCATGTGAATGTGTAACTTAGGGCATGAAATTAATCACTAGGATACCTAATGTTAAAATGACAAGTACTAATTAATGTTCTGTAGTTAGAGAGTAACGCGAATAATGAAGTAATACTGAATATGGTTGCTTTATTTTCAATACTTCAATTTCTTTACAATGTGATTTATTTTGACTTTTTTTGTTTAAGACTTGAAAGATTCAATATGCACTTTTTATTCTCTTACAGTCATGACCCACTTACAAAAATACAAGATACATGAGAAGGCAGAGAGTTTACCTAAAATATCTGAAACAATCTATGTTACAAAAGGAAACTATAAATTCTAAGGAAAGCAAAAGAAACAATTACTATAATGAAAGAGCTATCATACTATCATAAAACATAGTAGGAAATAGAACAAATGAAAATAGAAATTCATGTTAAATTGGTGAAATAATTTTTGAATTTCCACTATAAGACTTTGGCATTGAAATTGGATTCTTTGCATAGATACATCTAATTCACTTTTTAAATGCTTCCCTTGTTAAGCTACTCAATAATGCTTATAAAGAAAATTACAAAGATAACTTTTAAATAATCCCAATTATTTAAGAATATCTCAATTGTTTAAGATTATCACAAACATAATCTCATTATATATATTACACTCACATGAAAAATTTACACTGAAATCTAATCTATGATTTATGAAATCAGAAAATCAGAAACTTGAAGACAGGTTGTAGTCTTAGTACAAAGATAATAAATCAATTTAGTAGATGAGACATGGCATTCCATTTCAGGGAATTGTTCAGAATGAATCCCTGGGTTTGACAAATTGGCAAAATAGCTGGGGAACAATAGAGCTAATATTTGGTCTTGAATCTCCTCATTCTAGGAACCTAAGGTCAATAAGGAAAAGCATGACACCACATAAAAATGTCAGTCAGTGAAAACTAGATCTGAAATAGCCATTTATTTTGACATATATTGGAAACTAAAGAGGAACACTTGTTTGTTCAGTGTGCAACACATTATTGAATGATGTCAAACAGTATAATATCAGAGGCGAATGCCAGCAAACCTCTTGACAGACTTTTGATTATCAGGGAAAGAATTCGAGTACATTTATAGTACATAGTATATCTTCTATAAAGAAGAGCTGGGCTGAACAGAAACTAAATAATATCGTGGAGTGGGTGGCAGAACAGAGTAATTGCTGTAACACATCGAGTACTTTGTCTCACAACAAAAATTTTGGAGGAAAATTTAACTTATTGGTTAAGCAAAGCTATGTTTTCCTACCTCCTCTGTCTCCCAAAATGAAAGGAGTATGGATTTGTTAATGGGAGCTTGTGGCAAAAATAGTCAGAGGAAGCCACAAGCAAAAGGCCATCTCATATAGTTGATAATAGTTTAATTTGTGGACATTCATTCTGAGTTGACATATTGGTCATCTCATACAATTAGTTGTGTGTGAGTTTCAATTTGCGCTTATCTGGAATGCTGTTGTCTCTATGAAGTAAGCTGATTGACCTATTTATCAACTAAGTGTAGGAAGGCCATTGTGCTTTATGACCTCTGCAGTTATGTCCATCCATGCTAATGAACCATGAAGGAGATTTTAAAAACCCATTAAAGAAGCAGCACAGTGCCTACCTGAATGACAACTACTCTTTGGTAATAAATGACTTCAAATATTGAAAACGCTTTTGTGGTATACAGGCCCAAATAGCTTTTGGGTATATTTTGACCTGTCATGAACAACTATCTTAACATTTGAAACTCATCATTTTATAAATTACTTTTACTGAATACATAGAACTGTATGTTTTTTGAGCTATAAATTTCCCGGTACCAGTCCATCTATTTTACAAAGTTAAAGCTCATTCAGTATGGCTCAGAATCTGAAGGTGGGACAAATTCCCCACCCCCTCTCCTTGGGATATAATGAAAGCTACATCTTACACATTTTGTTTTCCTTACCCATCTTCTCTTGGGGTTAAGGAAGCTGGAGTCTACCATTCTTGCTTTATGGACCTTTGCATTCTTGGATCACCACATCTGAGATTCCTTTCTTCCATGAGATATTCTACTATGACTTCATGATCTTTAGTGAAATGTGCAGGGTCAGAGAGTCTAGTGATAAAGAAAATTTTGTTCCTGTGTTCCTAGCCAAACTGTTTTCTATCTCCTATGAGATCTTTAGCATTGTAAAAGTAACTCATGGTTCTGTTGTTCTTATGGGGAGATTCATCTGGTTCACTCTCACTTTTAACATAGTAGGCATATTTTTCAAATAACTCTTTTTCCCATTTGCACAGAAGAAATGTGTACTCATTTTGAATAATTCAGAAAGTATAAAATACAAAACCAAATAAATAACTTGGGGGTAATTTCCCAGACCCTAACCACCCACCACAATGTCTAGAGTGCTGTTAACAATTACACTCCTAATTTGTCACCTACTTCCTTTGTTCATCATTCAGTGAAAGAGGGTTGGTATGTAAACTAATAAGATACTGTTACTATTTTTCCAATCAGAAATACTAGTCAGCATTTCATCTTTGTTTGAAGCAAGAATTTGTGAGCTGGGTGTTATGAGATGTTTAAAATCTGCAGTGTATATACAGAAGCAAAGAAAGGGAGTCTAGGCAGAAGACCTTTAGAGAACCAGAAAAGATGGACTGGGACATTTTGAGGCTACAGAAAGATTCCAAGAATAGAACCGACCTGTTTCTCAAGTGCTGTCCGTTGCCCCATTCTCATCCCTCGAGACCCAGGTATTTTTAGAAACTCTGAGATTCTAAGTATAAATTTCCCTTTATGCTTATGTTCACTCTTGTAGGTTTCCATTCCTCACACTCTGTCAGGAGTAACAGTGTATGTGCTTTTCCCTCTACTCTCATACGACAGTCAACCTTAAACACATCTGACACCGGATGTTTGAGGATTTTCTCCCGCATGCCGAGCAAGCAAGTCTGCAGACCACTGAGTGTCCTTCTATCCAGTGCAGTTCTCATACTACTTCCTGAAGATAGTATCAGTTCCCAAAGATTGAGGCTCAGTTTCCACCACCCCTTTACACTTAGAATGCCGGTCACAAGCCCCAGTGTGGATTTCTGCAAGTTATGAATGTTAAGCTTCTGGCTGACTGGCTTTAAAGTGGGGCTTCCACAACCTCCTCCTCGGGTTCCATTACTTTGCTTGAGCATCTGACAGAATTTAGGAACACACTTGTATACATTTACCCATTTTTATAAACAACATCACAAAGGATGCAGATGAGGGCATGTGTGGGCTAAGATATGGCAGAAGTGTGCAGAGCTTCCAGGGCCTCCCTGGTGTTTAACTGTCTAGAAGCTCCCAGACACGATAATTTAGTATTTAAAAACTTATTATTTTATCTGTAGAAATTTGTGGGGTACAATATCATAATTCACTACATGTAGCATTTAGGATTCAGTGGAGGAACAGAATCAATGGACAATACATACATATAGAATTTCATTTAGAGTCAGTAAATTTGTTAGGAGATTTATTTGGTAGAAGGCTTATTAATCACATTAGAAGTGAGAGGGAGAGTTTGTGATGGTCATCTGAATACTGGAGAATCAGAGGATCTAGTAACTGCTCATTTAAAGAAGTGGCAGCTATAGAATCAGAGTGATCAAGAGAGTAGCACCAGTCCAGAACAATAGGCCTAGAACGGACCTGGAGTGTCACTAGAATAAGTCTGCTCTGAAAGCTGAAGAATTGGAATCTGATACCCACAAGCTGTTAATAATAGTGAAAGGTGTCCCTGCTCAAGCAGAATGGAGAGATTCAAACTTAGGTCAACTACTTTCCTCCTCTTTCGTAGGATAACACGGGGGTGGGTCTTGCTCCATGTTGCTGTGCTCTGTGCCCTTTATCTCTGGAAAGTTTCCCACAGGCACATCCGGGTGTGCTTGCCTAATTTGCTGAGCTCTTCTTAATCCAGTTGAGTTGACATATCACAATTAAAGCCACACATATACAATATGTAACGATAAAATCAGGGATTTTATGAAGACTTCCCTATAGAGGCAGGATTGCTAGTAGACTGTTTGGGGAAACGCTGGAATGGCTTCCTGTGCAAATCCATGGCCATTCCTTCTCGCAGGCTGTGGGACAGGACTCTGCCTGAAACAGACACTTTGTCATCATCTATAAGACAAGGTAGGCCAGAGAAAGGTGAGGAGTTTCTGTGACTCACTGTGGAGAACAGAAATTTTGGTTTTTATGAATGCTTTAGGGAGCGAGTTATGAGGTATAGGCCATGGATAAAAATGAAATATACAGCATCACAGGATCACAAACTTTACAAAGAAATTCCCACAATCTCTTGGTTCAATGATAACCAAACAGCTCTCTGTGTATATGTACTAAAATAGGATTATAATGTCTTACCATGCTTAGTGTTCCACTTTGTTTTGTGTATTTTGTGTATCTTCCACTTTATTATCTATATAAAAACATTTTCAGTGACTCCAAAGTCTTTCAGTGTATAATGAAGCAGTAACAGGTTTATTTTATTCTCAGATATTTAGTTGATTTTAGTATTACAAATTTAAAATTTGTTTTAGATCTGGCCACGGCCATGGTGGAACCCAGGTGGCTGCTCAAAGAAGCAATTCGCCCATCTCTTGGTAAGCGCTCTGGTGGCGTAAGCCAGAAACAGGCCCAGTAGTGTTTCCTGTGAGCCTACCAGTGCATGGGCTTGAAATCAAACATCCCAGCCCCCCGCCACCCCGTTAGTGACTGGGGACAGAGGTCTGAGTATCTCTTGGCAGGATGACTGTATGCAATATAGCAAATATGGAGGGGGGGTCATCCTCTGTCTTCTGTTTGAAAGCAAATGTTGTTTACAGTTTTGTTTCATTATAATTAATTGCTTTACTCTATTCAATATTCTCTTTCAATTGATTTTATAATGGTCTGTCTTTGGTTTGATTTTTCTATACCTAATTGACTAGACAACTATTGTGGAGATAATGAGATGTACTATGGTACCTATTACTGTTATCCAGGTAACCTGCTGTGAAGTTCTGTACCAAACTCACTGCACTGTCTCAATTGGCTTTGTTCTGTCTTGTTCTGTTGTATTTTACTACCTTCAAAATAAAATAAAATAAAAATAAAATAATAAAATTTGTTTTAGCATTCCCAATTAAATTGAAATGAAAATTCTTAGAATGATTTGATCACTTTGAACCATTTAGGGAACATTTTCAAATTCAAATGATACAATAGCTTTTAATTGTTTTATGATGTGCTTCCTGATTACCTTAGACAAGTTGTACCAATTTATACTCTCAATAGCTCTGTTTCTCTTTGAGCATAAGGGACCCAAAAATGGGAGAGGTCAGTAATACATCAAATTCTAAATATGTGAAGGTGATTCACTTGTACCTTCAGATTAAAAAAAAACTCAGTATAAAACTTGTGATAATGTGATATAACCAAAATATATCTATTGATAGGATAGGGGCTGGCAGTAGAAAACAGATTTTAGTTTAATGAAGATAGTTTCAGAGCTGAACCCCAACTCAAAAGGTCAGCACTGTGTCTCAGTTCTTTGATCCAAAAGCAGAGTTAATTATGTACACCTTAAAAAGACATTGTGGAGATTACATGAAAATAAAAAAATATACCTAATGCAAAGGTTCACCAATTATTAAGGTAAAATTTTGTGAGATGATACTTTTCGATATTTTATTAATATGTATTTTTAAGGAAGGGATCTAAATCTTTTCTTAAATCATCTTACTCTTTAGACCTCTACTGATTAAATTCTAGCTTTATTTCATCATTCCTCTATTTAATTAAACATGATGATTTTTCTAAGAATAAAAAATGAAGTGGCTTAATACAGACTCTCTCCAGAGAATCACTGAGACTTCAGTGGAATTGGAGGACTTAGGTTAGCTGGGTAAGGTTTGATCTCAAGTGAAGACTATGCACTTAACCTCTGAGCAGTGTCCAGCATTCACTTGATTAAAATTATGTTAGTTATGAAGCATATATGCAAGTTTCTGGCTTGGTTTTGCTGCATTAGACACTTTATTTCATACTAATTTTGTTGTTTTGTACAAAAACCTTTGTCAAATTTCAGTGCTTTATTCCATGGTAATGAAATATTATAAAATATCATAGCATCCAACTTGTAAGGATTATATCTTAAGTGGGAGAAATATAAGGATTTTTAAAAGTTTTAGGAAAAAATATACACATATATTTATAAGTTTAGAGGGGCATCCTTTGACAATGTGATATGCTGATTTTTTTACACCAAAGTTCAATGACCCACTCTTGAGCAGAGTAAAAGAGGAGTTGGTTCCCAAGAGAAATATCTAGGGGTAAGAAAGCTACATCCATGCTGGGGAAAAATCAACAGGTGTCTATTGCATCTCAGCCCACTAGGCCATTGGTCCACATGTACTACTAAAAATTTTCCACATCTTTGGTTTCTGTCCACTCTCAAAGAATAAATCAAGTTCTATTAATCCTATCTCCTCAATTAATTATGAATATTATCTCCATTATATTTTTCATTGACTACTGCAATAGAGTACTCTCTGGTCTCCTTTCCTACAACCACTCTTAACTCTTTCTATCTTTTCTGTTTTCCATAATACAGGCAAAGTCATGTTTTCAAAAACCATACTTGGGTTGGGGATTTAGCTCAGCGGCATAAGCATCTGCCTGGCAAGCACAAGGTAGTGAGTTTGATTGCCGGTATGTGAGTAGATACTTAGTTTAGAAGCTTTTGCTTTTCTACTACTTCTAAAACATAATTCCAAATTTTGTTCAAAAAATTATAAGGTGCTATAGCTTGTGTCAAGATGTACCCCACTGCAGCCTAGTATGTTCATTGGGAGTACTTTTCAGAGGCGGCAGGATCTAGAGTGTGTGATGCTGGGATTGAGGGAGTTTGATTACAAAATTAGTCCACTGATTGGTTTGGCATAGTTCTGGGTTCAAGTGCTACCTGTCCATACCCAGGATAGGATATTAAGGAGCAAAAATAAGCTGTTATTAGCACGTGTCCCTTGTTGCTTGCTGTCTTCTGCTTTCCATGAACCATTTCCCCTTTGCAATGCCCCTCTGCCATGCCACCCTGCCTTGGAGCCAGCCGACTGTGAACTGAAACCTCTATAAACTGTGAGCCAAATAAACCTTTCATCCTTTAGCTATGGGTATTGAATATTTTGTCTCAGCAACAAGAAAAGTAACTAAGGACAGGTGGTTTGATCCCTTCTTTTATCAGACAACTTTTCTGCAATTTTTATTCCATTTCATTCAATGTGATATTTCTCTTCCTGTGATATAATGCTCCATCTTCATACTCTCAGAAGAATATCACTCATATCATTTCTGTGTCATTTTTATTATGCATACATTTACAGTGGCAAAATTCGTAATAGCTAAATCTTGACATGGGCCTATATGTCTCTAATCAGATGAATATATAAAAATGTGGTATTTATATGCAATGTAGAATTACTCCACCTAAAGAAGAATAAATTTCAGACATTGGTAGAAAAATGGATCCACCTTGTGACCAAAATGTTGAAATAAATCAAATACACAGATTAAATATTGCATAGTTTCCTTGTATGAGAAACTGGAAATATGAACAACAAAAAAGACATATATATCTATATATCCATATAGACAACAAAAAAGACATATGTATTCATATGTATGATAGACATATATGAAAAATGGAAATAGGTCTTCTTCAAATGAGAGTGGGACCAAGAGATGGAGGGAGGCAAGTGGAAGCAAACGTAAAAAGAATTTAGATGTAGAATGCACAGGTACCAACTATCCCTGAGGAAAGTAAAAACTACGTACTATAAGCATGTGCCAATAAAGACTGAAAAAAGTCTTTAGAATGCTGAGTGCTAATTAGTATCCCTTTTTCACAGAAGGAAAGTAAAGCAAGCTATAGGAAATACAATAGGCATGTGATAAGGCCAAGATTAGAAGCCATAAAATCAACTCCCAACCTACAGTCTTAACCAATCTACTGTACTCCTGGAATTGACCAAGTAATGAGTGTCATACAAAAATTGTAGAATAATAGTGATAATAGATGCAGGAATAGAGCGGTACCTTGGCTCACAAACTGAATCCAGTCCTTGATGCTGGGGAAGATAGCTATGGTCCTGTTTGTCACATGATGCAAAGTTCAAAAATGGCTTAAAAATTTTGTTCAAGACTTCTGTTTGTGAACCACATTGTTCTTGAACAGGAATGTTTATGAACTGAGGTATTATTGTATTGTCTGTATTGTTCTCAAATTACCAGCACCTGTGGAAGGATAATTCTGGGAGAATAGTGTCTACTGAATTCATCTTTTGTTAAATAATAAGTCATTCAACACTATGTTTCTCAAGTGGTTCCCTGAATTTTCTCTTTGAGTAGACTATAACCATTTAAAATAGATACCGGCCAGTAGAGCAGAGAGTGTTGTCCTTGGGCCTCAGTGGAACTGCTTAGGAATATCAGCCAGCAGCCTCTTGTGATCCAGACCTGTACTACTCCACCTTTCTCATCCCCAATTCTTCTGTATGCAATTCAGGCTTCTGGATGGAGGGCAGAGGTAGATGGTCACCTTAGCACTAAACATTCCTACAACTTCCTTACCTAAAATACAGCTTTATTATTTCATTATTATTTATTATATGCATGTGGAAATTCTCTTTCCCCGTAAGTTTTTAATGTGTATTGTGAAGTGCATTTAAAGATTAATTTTCCAAAATTTTATTAACCATTGAAAAATAGTACTCCAGGATTGTTGAGTGAACTGAAGTAAAAATTGTTCTCCTGTAGAACTGGGTTTTTTCCTGTGAAAGAAAAGAAACCCAACAATGAAAATAACAGCCATTGCAAATCAACAGTTTTAGGCAAACATTTTGTGTAAAAGGTGTGCTAAGAATTTAATATGCATTGTTTCGTTTAATTATTGTAACAATTAAAGCACAGGTACTTTACAATCTCTTGAGAAAGAGACAGTTAAGGCTTAGAGTGACTAACTTGTTTGTTGAAATTCAGTATTAGGTGAAGAAGGTAGAATTGAACCAGAGTAGAACTGAACTCTTAACAGTAACATTTCACAACAATCTGCCAATATTGAGCATTTCACTTTTCTTAACTGCCACTGTCATTAAATACACAGCTTTAAAACGCATAAAAAAAATCAAAAGTAGCTATTATGATTTGTGGATAGATGTCCCCTTCAGAGCTTCATGCAGTCATGGGGGTGAGCTTCTAAAGTTTGTGATTGATTCATGGTCCAATGCTGAGATTATGGGTGTGAGTGCTATACTGCCCTGGGGCAGGTAGCCTGCATACAAATATAAAGGAAGGAAAGAGGCTTTTCTCTCTCTCTCTCTCTCTCTCTCTCTCTCTCTCTCTCTCTGTCCCCTGCCTTTTGCTCTTTTGCCCTTTTTCTTTTGTTGCCATGAATGTTTGCCCTTCAGCCATGCCACCATGCTGCCTTGAACCTAAAATTTCCACAAATTGTGAGCTAAATAAACTTCTTCCTTGATTCTGGGTGTCAGGTATTTTGTTCTAGCAATGACAGAAATGTAACTAAGACAATTTGGTACCTGGAGTGATGCCATTGTTATGATTATACCTGACTATGTGGTTCAAGAGCCTTTGGGAATGGTTTGTGGGAAGAATTTGGAAAGCTTCTTATGTGCTGCCTAAAAGAGAAACACTGAAACACCTTAGCCTGTTCTGTACAGGAGAGTTTGATCAGAGCACAGAATACCAGAAAGCTGATAGAAATCCTGCTGGTAAAGTGCAGGCTCAGGAGGTTTCTGGTAGGAAGGGTCACGCTGGTTGTTGGACTCCAGAAAATATGTATTAGGACTCGACAAAAACATATTTCTGCATTTTGCTCATGCCCACAGACTCTACCTGAGACTAAGATTAAGGGTGGGGGAGTGGACTAATTAATCTGGAAGAAGAAATTTCAAGGCAGTCTAATGTTAAAGCAGTAGCATGGATATTGTTGGGGGCTTTTAGAGAGATTTATATTGAGAATCAAGAGCAGAGAGCCCAGAGAATGATTTAAAATGTGAGTTCGGCCAGAGGGGAATCAGTAAACTGTGGACCACGAAGATAGGAAAGAGGAGATCTTGATGCTGAGAAGGAGCAGGAGGATACAAAAGATGGCATGAGGGCATGACAAAAACCAGCAAGTCCCTGCTCTTTTGGGGATCAAAACTGCAAAGGTGAAAGACTTTGCTTTGAGGAGAAAGCTGCAGAGAAGCTTGTTCCAGAATTGTAGCTGCACCATGTTCCAGAAAGTTCCAGAATGACAACAGCATAGAAAATTTGTTCCTCAGAATTAGATTCAGAGTGCTAAAAATTCCAGGCACACTACCCTACAGCCAAGAGAGAAAAAAGCCTGGCTACTGCTCCAGCTGGCAGCAGACCTGGGTATCCCCCACACTGTGCTGGTTTTAAGTGCATGCAGAATGCAAGCATTCTGGGATTAAAAGGTCTTCTACCAACAGGTTGGATGCCACACATGAAACTACAGGACTGAATATTTGGCCTGCTGAAGTTTGGACTTGCTTTGGTCCCAATCCTTTGTATTCCTGTTTGTACCATTTAGAATGGTGGTGCTTATCTTAGGCCATTGAATACTGGAACTATTTAGGTTTTCATTTGTACAAGGACTCACAGCTAAGTGTTTGCCTTATACTTCAGAGGAGACTTGGGACTTGGACTTCTTAACCATGCTAAAACTGTTATCACTTTGGCAACTCTTAGAGATGGACTAAAATGCCTTGTGTATAAAAGAATGTGCATGAGTTTTGGGGGCAGAATGTTATGGTTTGTGGATAGATGTCCTCCTCAAAGCCTTATGCAGTTACGAGGGTGAGTTTCTAGAATTTGTGATTGATTCATGATCCAATGCTGGGATTATGAATATGAATGCTATATCCACCCTGGGGCAGGGAGCTTACATACAATATAAGGGAGAGAGTGATTTATTCTCTCTCTTTCCTGCCTTTTTCCCTTTTGTCCCCTTTTCTCTTGTTGCTTGTGGCATCTTCTACCACCATGAGTGGTTGCTCCTCAGCCATGCCACCCTGCCTTGAGCCAGCTGATTATGGACTGAAACTTCCACAAACTGTGATCTAGATAAACTTTCCCTTCCTTAATTTTGGATGTCAGGTATTTTGTCCCAGCAATGAGAAAAAAGTAACTAATACATTAGCACACTGATGACTCAGTAGTAAGAGAGAGCTTTGGGGATGGGTACTGGCCTCATTGTCTCATTTTACATGAGTGCTCTGAGGCTGCCAGCATATTTTATTTCTTTTTTTTTTTTTTAGCATATTTTATTTCTTATAGCACCAACCTATGTTTTCCCTTTATGAATTAACCTTCTGTCATGCACTGTGTTGATTTTGTCAGTCACAACACTTCACCACATGCTATTCAAGAGGTAGGCCTGGGCTAATTCACTGTCTCCTGCCCCCTCCCTGCCCTTCCTCCTTGCCCCTCCCTTCCTACATTCTCTGTACCAAGAGTATCTTTCTGTGTCTTGTAACCATCTCAAGCTACTCTCGATCTCCCCCCGCCTCGCCCGTGGAGAATAACCTCCTTTTCTTTTTTTCATGCTTCTCCCAAAGTTAATTTGAGAACCAAATCCATCAGAGAGATACTTCACAAGAACCAATCAGAATTACTTAAGTACACTATATGTGTCCTATTTTTATTTGGCAGATTCATTGTTCAAAAAACCAAACTTGTCTCTACGATCCTATATTTGATTTTAGAGTTTTTTTTTTAATTTTTGTAGGGTCTGAAACTTTCCTTTTAGACCTCTGACAGAATATTGTTCATTCTCTGAAAATCAAGTGTCATGTATTTTAAAACCTGATATGAAGTTGTTGATTTAAATTCCATTTCAAAACCTAACTAAATTGACAGAAACCAAATACTCTCAGCTATAAAAAAACAAGCTCTATCTTATGAAATACTATTTCAAACACTAATTTAAACATGCATTCATCAGAAAAATCAACAAAATAACACCTGGTGTGATAAATAGCAATTGTTTGCTCCATAAAATCCTAGGTTATGTAATCCTCTCAGCATGCAGCCAATTCTGAGAATCAATTATCAGACATCTGTTCCTCTTATTTTATGGTAATAATTAAGAAAATATTTTCACCTAAAAAGCAAATTTTACATTTTTTCATTCATAATTTCATTGAAATTCCCCTCTCCCTGGGTGGAGTTTTTCGAGTTTAAAAACCAGTAGCATCAGTATAATCCTTAGAATCTAATAAAGATTCCATCAGTGTAAAATCATTATCCTTAGGCAGAAAGAGAACCAATTCAATTATGATGTTGGTTGAAAAATTGAAAGGCTTTTTAACTTGAGGGTGGAAAAGTTGTAGTACATATTAAAATGGTTAGTACAAAATTCGTGCATCTAGGCTAACAAATGCTAATATGTTCTTTTGTTACCCTCTAATTTATATGATTCATATAAGCCTCCAGCCAGTGAAACTTGTACTAAATTTCATGTGCATTAAAAAATAGCAAAGCAATGAATTGTGAAGTTATTAACATTCGTATCTACTTGCATTATTAAGCCATACACATCAAATCTGGTAATACAAGGCGAGAAATGTCATAATGAAGTACAACAGCATTTAATCAGGAGAATTTCTAAAGGTCATCAAAGCATCATATGGTACCCATCCATGCATAACTGCAATCTGAAATAAATACCCAATGTGACACAATAAGCTTAATAACTGTTGCATGTACTGTGTCAGCTAATGAAGGAATTTGCCATTTCTGCTGGTGCAGATAAAGCCGATTGTAGTCTCAAATCATATATGCTGCTCCCTAAATTAATTACAGATTAACAAGGAGACAAGCGTGCTGGCACAAAGGACATTTATCTGCTTATCTACCTTCTACTAGTGAACAAATATGAAAGATGATTCCAATACAATCTTAAAAAGAGCTATTCAACAACTTTCATAGTCTAAGGAAGCCACAGGCTGTACAATTCTGGTAACCAATTAATATTTTCTTACTTGTAATGGTATTTTGTATGCTTCAGCGCAAGTATTCACATTTTAATACTTAAAAGCTGCAAACATTTGATCCTATGAATATTTTACATTAACATTCTAAGAACTAATATGGTTTCTCATGTTGGGGGGGAGGCTATAATGAAGGAGAATAATACAGTAAATGCCCACACAATGGCCTCAGATTAGATAAAGTTTTAATATTTGCAGGTGTTACAGTTTCTTTAAAGGTTACTATTGTTTATACAGCTAAAAAGACCAGCAAAGGAGTGGAACACGATTTAAGATTGTTAACGCTGATTTGTGCCTGAAACCACCGTTCACTGCAACTGTCGCTTTTTATCGCTGCCTTTCACACTTAAATTTGACCCTGAAGTCACAACCAAAGAAAGCCTCCCTCATTCCTTTATCAACTCGTTCATGGCTGGGCCATCTTTGCCTGATTCCCAAGAGGTTCGGGTGACACAATTGGATTATTAATTCCCTTGAGGACTTCTGTTCGCTGCTCATATTTCTCTAACTGCCCCCTGCTTCGGTCCAAGCCCTGCCCTTAGCCCGGAAGCACCTCCCTTTTACTCTTCGGTTCGCATGGACACTCTGTCCATACAACGCATGGAAAATTCTTGAATCATTGTAATAAAGACTTTTAAAATTCTAGTTAAATAATGTCATGATTAGAGGGTTAAACACATCAAGTCGGCTATCCAAAGCAATGTTTTTGATTAAATAAGACAATAATTATCAGTATTTCTTCCATTATATATGTATATATATATATATATTCCATATATATGTATTCTCTCTCTCTATATATATATATGTATATTTCCATTTAACTATATATATATATATATATATATATATATATATATATGACAGAATAATATAGTAATACAATAATGCAATAATAATATACATGAAACAAAAGCAGGAGGGACTTTAAGGAAACTGCTAAACTATCTCCTTAATGGAAATGTGATATGTAATTTAGATACAACAGAAACTCTGAAAAATACCATACTAAAAATTTGCGAAGTATTATTTTAATTGTGCACAGTTGGGATTATGACAAAACCTCAGTGTAGAATTAGACCCGTTGATTCTAAACCCTGTCCCTGTCAATTTAGGAAACTCATTGACCTCTCTGTGCCTCATTTTCCTTACTTCCCAGGTGAAGACAGTGGCAGTCACCTCATAAGAGAGTAGTGATAATGAAGTAGTTTACATAAAGCTCTTAGGACAATGCATGAGGTGTTCTAAGCACTCAAATGTTGGTCATTATTATACTTATTATTGACATGAGCTCCCAAAGGTTATTTTTCTGACTGAAGACTCAATAACCCACAACAAAAGGAATATAAATCCTTTTTATAACTCATTATACTGATGTGAGATTATCCATTTACCATATTCTCAGAGAAACACTAGAATTAGAATTGAGTTAATCAGACTTTATAAGAGGAAGTAGTATCACATACATGCTTTTTCTTCAAGGTCAAGTCTTCTAAACTTGCACTATATATGTGACTTCAAGCATGCAGTTCAGAACTCCTTGGTGAAGCCCTTACTAAACCCAGGTCCTCATCCCCACATTCTCTCTCTTCTCCACATAATCTCTATGTTGCATGTGGTCTGCTTTAATTCTTAATTCATATTGTTGCAGTTATTTATGCTTTTATCTGCTTTCTACAAGATCCAGGCTACAGAGTTCATATGGTTATATGGAGTAGGTGTTTACCAAGATTTAACTGAATTAACTAACATTTATTAATGTCCAGTAGCATTAATTAGTATTCTCTCTATTATGTCAGTGGTAGAAACCTTGCTTAATATTTCAACTGGAGTAATCATCTTTAAGGAAGTAAAGTATACTTTACAGAAACTTTAAATGTCTATTTCAATATTAATGATGCATGTGGTGATTGTCTATCCTAGAAGGAATGTGATAAATTTCAGGTGTATCAAGAGTTATATAGAGCCACATAAATTGATTGTAGAAATGATTTATCATCATAAAGAGAGAAATATATTCTAACATAGAAATAATTGCCTTAAAATGGAATATCTAGAATCTAATTTATTTAGAGCAAGTTTTGATTTACTGAACGCAAGTGAATAGCATTCTTAAATTGAATGCAATATTTAGGGAATTATGGAGGGCTGATTAAGACCTCAAGGTTGGGGGTGGAGCTTAAGCTACATAGTCAGCACCCCTGCCTGGTAATCTATCACATAGCCTGGTCCTCCACTGGGAATAAACCTGCACCCTTCAGTGTCCTGACATTATGGTAAGATCTGAAATGTCTGAGTGGAAAGTCATTATTGGATAACTTTTAATTTTGCTAGACTGTGCTGTATTGATATACATGGTCTCATACACACACATTGAGCTCTGTGATGAGTACATGAGTCTTAGTCACTTTGGGTTGACAGTATTGAAGACAACCGAACCAGCAGATTCAGCTGTTTGTGGTTTATTTGCTCCGTGACACTGAATATTGATTAATGACATAATAAATCTTTTTGAGACTTACTTTCCATTGCTTACATAGCATCCCAAAATAAGAACTGCAAGCCTGAGTAGAGATGATGAGATGCATGTCAAATACGGTAAGTTGATGTGAGCTTATGATTGATAAATAAATGCTTTGGGGGAGTTACCTGCTAGTGTTTCCTTTCCTTATGCTTACTGTAAAATTGTTTTTCAAAGCTATCCTCAGTTACTTTCATTAGTATCTATAGCACTTATTTGAATTAAAAACTTCACTATGTGTCTGTTATCTTAGGAAATGAATTGAAATGGTTGCTACTGCAATAGATGAATCTATTCATTCCAGGATGATTAATTTTAACTTCTTAGTGTCAAAGGGAATTTAAAAAGGATGTTATTAGATGAGGATTTATAAATATATTCTTAAATCTTGCTCCCATTGCTTTCTAGTTGTGACTTTGACAGAATCTGTTTTCTTATTTATAAAATGGGATTCTGACACCATATGGTGATTAAGTCTTGTTAGAATATATGTGAAGCATCTACTACAGCACCATGTACATGATAAAGATTCAATACATAGGGGAAACACTTAATTCCTTTCAATAAGGGATACAGTTTCTCTCACCGGTGTTAATTTATTTAAAAATTGTTTATGGAATATCTTTTCACATGCCAGTCTCTGAGCTAAGCACCAGATGCTTACTTAGTATATTAAATCCTAAAATGTAAGATTGATACAAAGGCATAAAATCAGATAGATGTGAATTAATAAAGTGACATAAAACCAAGCTCCAGTCTAAAGCAATTTAAAGACTAGCACAGTGGTTCTTAGTCAAAAGTAATATTGTATACCAGGGTATACTTAGTAACATATAGAGAACTCTAATGCAGGGGCGTAAAGATTCTCAATAGCAATCAAGGACACTACTAAACATTTTACAATGCACAGAATAGCTCTTGACAATCAAAGTTATCTATCCCAAAGTGTCAATCATATCTGGATTGAGGAATCCTGTTTTACCCTAAGTGATAAAACAAATGCATTCAAATTGGGTCACAAAGTGCATTACAGTTTGGTGGTAATGACAATGACCACTACATAATTGAGCCCTATCATGTACTTATGTGCCTTAGATCATTTCATCCTTTTCATAACACTATGTCATGGAGGTAGAATTATTAAATTCATTTCACTAATGAAGAAGTTGAGTCCCAAGGAGATTATATTAATCGCTGAAGTGAGAAATTGCAGAGCCAGGAAGTGAACCCAGGAAATTGGCCTCAGAAGTCTATTATGTTAACCATTGTGCCAACTGTGCAAAGCCTGCTTGAAACTCTCCTAAAAGGAAAAGCAATTTTTATGAGATAAGAAATCTGAAGATCTGGAGTGTAGTGTCACTGTGGATACAGTTTCATTGAGCCTGACTTCCTAGTGCCATAAGTTTGTATTTTTCCTGTTAGACAGTCACTTTCAAGTGCCTCTTCAGCTTTAAAATTGTATTATTCTTGCATTAAGCATATCTTACTTTTTCAACATACTTTTAAGTACCTAATATGATGTACGCAGTGCTTGGGAAACAGAATAGAGATTGTTCTGTGAAATAAAAGGGAGTAGAGTAAGTTTCCTGGATTTCAAAGACCTTACAAATTTAAATAACAGACTGCGATTCATAAGAAAAGACAGCACAAACTTTTCTGCACTGAAGAGAAAGAGATGTAATTTATTAGAGAATGACATTCCACATTCTTCATGAAGACACGGAGGGCCAGATCATTTGAACACTATCAGTGACATTGACCAGATTTTAGTAAGTATATTTTAAAATAGTTTTGAAAGAATTTTTTACTTTAGAATTGTCAATGTCTTTGAATTGTAGAATTAAATTATTGATATTGTAGAGGGATAATTTGAAGTCAGTTCCTATGCAGGAAATATTGCCAAATTGTCCCTATTCCAATGTCACTAGGATATCTTGTATTTTGCATAAAATATAGGATTACTTGTGGCCAAAAAAAAAAAAAAAGGTGTCATAAGACGCATTTAAAACTTGAATATATTTTGGGATAATCTAGATGTCTATGTGTATGTTAAGAGCTGCACACATGCCCAGAAAATGCCTGATAAAACTCTAATCCACCCTTCTGGCTGGTTTTAAACCTCTTCACAGGAAGAAGTGAAGGCTAAGACAGAGCTGCATTCTGTCAGGCTTGGGAGAAGCGCTAGGGTCCAGCAGACAGAATCCTTATGCGGAATGAGACTTACTTATCCAAGCATTTATGGAAATCTTTGAACAATGACTAGCTGACCATGAAGCTAATTGAGTGGAGACTTTAGTGCTACTTAAAAAAATAAAAGATTTATATAAGTAGGTCAGTCATACCATTAATAAAAACAAACAGCCCCCCAATAAAATTTCAACAAAAACCTGAAAAGAGATGATTTCCAGAGTTGCTATATTAAATTATTTAAATCATCCATGGTTTTAAATAAATATAAAACACATAAAACCAAAAGGAAGCTATTCTCTATAAAAAGGGGGGAAAAAAAAAGCAGTTCGTAGAAAGTATTCCTGGAAAGCACAGACGTTGAACTTAATAGAAAAAGCTTAATGGTGAACTATTGTAGATATGTTCAAGGAAACCATAACAAAAACATTAAAGTAACAAACAACAAAAAGAAAGAAGTTGTATTTTTAAAAAGAGCTAAATAAAAGATACAAAACTGAAAATTATGACAACTTGAATAAAAAATTCACTAAGAAGTTCAACAGCAGGTCTGAATTAGCAAAAGAATCAGCAAAATCAAGAACAGATTATCTAGTCTGAGAACAAAAGAAACCTGAGTACAGTCTCCAGAACCCATGGGGTTAATATCAGTTGGTTCAACATATGCATAATTGGTTTTCCAGAAGTAGAGGAGAAAGAAAAAAGTGGGAGAGTATTTTTTAAATGACCCCAAACTTCCCAAAATCAAGGTAACATTACACATATAGGAAACTCAACAAATTTCAGGTAGAACAAAATCAAAGAAATCTAAACCTGAACACTTCATAGTTAAACTGTCAAACGTCAAGTACAAAAATTCGTTAAAGCAACAAGATCAAATGACAGTGAAGTAAAACAGATTTTCAATCAGATTAGCAGGGATATTTTTGTTATCTCCTATTATTAACAAGTATGGGAGGTACAAGAGCAGTCAAAATCAGATATCGGGTTAAAACTAAGAGAGCAAGGACTAGCTTTTGCCATTGCTTTGCTGATTACTATCTAAAGAATGTAATGATCTAGTAAGAATATTTCTTTTTTAATTTTTGTCATTTTATGAAACATTTTCCAGTTATTTTCTTGATCTGAAATTAAACTTACTCTTAACTATTACACGGTTACTCTTACTAGTCAAAGTCGTATTAAGGCAAATGATCTAAAAGTGCATACTGACAGAGGCCAACAGTGTGGGAGTACATATGTATTAAGTATTTGATTCAGATTTCACATACTTTTGCAAATATAGGGCTTTATTCTGAGACCTATCAGGTACCAAGCTCTTTAAATTGGTAATTTGAATGTGTTGGTATGAATAACACAAGAAGATAGTTGAGATTAGAAAAGGTGTAGAAATTTATTATCCAGGAAATCTTTGATGAAAAATGTTTACTGCAATTGAGGATGTAGAACAGATACAAATCATAACAAGCTACCGTTACCCTAGGCCATTTGAAAACCTGGACTGCATTCAGTGAATTCATTTCGCCCTCATGAGTGAAGAACAGCCTCCGTGTTGTAGATACATGGTCAAACTTCTATTTATAAAGACCAATGACCTTCTTATCAGTATAAAGGTTTTCTCCTAAATCCTGACCTGCATCTCGCAATGGCTGCATTTTGTACCTTGTATGCGGAGCAGCAGGGTTCCTGTCACGTCTCATTTTACAGTCTGATTCCATTTTTGACATTTACTAACCTTTTTCTGTTGCCAGGGCCTGTTTGTGATTTTTGGTCATGTCCACTCTGACACTGTGTGATCGTATGAGCAGCCCTTCGTCTCCAGTTTCTTATGCAGGCACATTTTTTGTGGTTGTTTTGAGCATAATTGGCAGCTGTAGGTGTTCAAGAGTTTTCTGTCATTTCTCAATCCCTAATAGTGCTCAGTGCAGTTTTTGACATATAAATATACTCAAAATGTGGTTGGTTTAGTAGATTAAGAGCTACATTTTGTATATAGGGAAAATGTAATAGTTTTAAGAAATTTCTTGTTTTCTGTAGACATATTATAGTGAATTTCCAGTAGTCGGTCAATATTCACCCTAAAATCTGAAATTAGACAACTCATTTCCCCATCTAGGCTTAAACATAGGCTTAAAATAGTAATTATACCTTAGGGTTATTAAAAGGATTAAGTATTTTAGCATATGGAAGGCACCTGGAAATTCATTCATTCATTGTAAGATATGGGTGAGAGTTTGCTTTTAGAGAGCTATCTATGAACAAAGGGCATATAAATTTCTGCCCTTGCAGAGTTATCTCCTCCAAGTCTGAACACATGGCTATACTTATTCAAGCCAATTTGCCACCAGGTCACACAAAACCCAAAATAATATATTTCAGATTTGACTTGTGAATATTTAGGAAAGGTAGGTGTTATAGCTTAAAGTGGTAGATTCAATTAAAAATTTCGCAGAGGACTCAGCTCATTCCCATTATATTTTTTTGAGATGAGTAAACTATAAAAATGACAACTATGATGACTTACTCTTGAGTTTAAATTGTCCAGCTGTGCAATTACAAGAACGGTGCAGTGGTTTAGAGTGCCCCGTGTGGGAAGCCTGTAGAAGTTTAATTGACCACAAGATCAATATGAGGAAATAGCATGATATGGATACATTAAAAAAGAAGCATCTTAAGGTTCTCATAGAAATATATAACGCACAACAAGTGTGGTGATAGTCTGACTCAATTCTGTGCCAGACATAGTGTAATTCTCACAGTCTTAAAGAAATATGAATAAAGGAGCATGCTTCTAGAGAAGAGAGAGAGGAGCCATCGTATATGAACTATAAAAGCCAGTTATATGACAAAAGAGGAATCCATAGCAAAGTCACTGTCTGAGGTGCAGCAAACATATACAGGGAAAATACAAGCTGAAGGATCTCTATAGAGGAGAAAAGAAGCTTCATTCATCTTTACCCACACAGAATTCATATCAAAGGAATGGGACTAGAGAAAGGCAAATTTGTGTGAAATGTGAGTGACAGAAGGAAGAAAATAAAGTTCATGTGCCTGTGTAATTTCTGCCTCTAGAAGACTTCCTACAGAAAATGGAGGAGAAAGGCATGCCCAGGTCACTTCAGTCTGTTTTCTATTGAAACCATAACCCCTTAAAATTTTTAATATATGTTCAACATCCAAGGGCTAAGTTTCAATAAGTTTACATAGAAGGTATGTAGGTAAATGGTAAACAAAATAAATGTAGATAATCTTCAAAAGAAATGATTTTATTATTGCTACTACTAATAGGCACAGTTAATTTTTTTTTGGTTATTTTGGGAAACTATCGAGAATGTACTCATCAAGTGATTGTTCAATATTAAAATGCATTTTTCCCTTTAAAAAGCCACATATCATGTCATGATTAATTGTTCCCTAAGCTTCCTTAAATCAAAATCAGAGAGGACTGGAATCAAGAATAAGAGAGGTTAATAAAATGGTACCTTTCTTGAATGTAGGCTGATACTAAGGATGGAAAACAGGTTTCCTCTCTTAAAAGTCCACTAGATTGAGGAAGACTAACTGTATATTTATGTTTAGAAAAATCTAGAAGCAGAGTTCATGATTACTTGGAAAAAGTACCAAGACAAGTTTTGTATGTTATGGAAGATAACATGTGTTTTGTTATACATGTATCATATGCCAGACATTCCCAATGGAATTGAGGTTCATCTGCTTAATGGGTTATAGTTCAACCTTGCAGTGTTCCGCTGGTCTTTCCTTTCCTTCTGTCCTTTCCTGAAGGTCAACACAGCTGACCCAGTCAGGGAAGCCCAGAACCAGTGCAGAAGCCAGATATTGAAGTGATCTCTCTCCAGCTCCCTCATCTGCATACGTGTTTATCCCCATACGTGGTTCACAGTGGTCATTCCCTGATCAGACTCTGACTGAAACATATGATTACTAAAATCTTACATAGCATGGGAATCGATATAAGATTTATAGTATTTTTTGTTTGCTAAAAATAGATCTATTGTATTTTTTGTTTCCAAAAAATAAAAAAAAACCCACCAACAACAGTAACAACAACAACAAACCAATAAAAAAAAAACTTAATGATTTCATGTGCCAAGTAAACTACTATGGCTTCTTCTTCTTCTTGCCTCAGTCAAATGGTGACACAGCTTATCCGTGTGCAACTGTGTTACCAGAAACAGGATGAATGACATGTTGTCTGGTATTCCAAGGGGGCAGGTGGCTTCTTCCTGCAGTCAAGTAAAAATGAAATTTTCTTTGAAGATGTATTTCTGAAGATTTACTCAAGAGTTCATTTTAAGGATAATATATGTGCTCTGTACAATAGTAAGATAAAACAATTTTAGTTTTGGAAAATTAGTGATTAAATCATTTTGTTTTCTGAAGTGCAAAACAATCTTTTAAATCTAGAATTAATAATTTTTTAAAGCATGCATTGGTGGGAAGAGTCATAGTGTATTTACTATTACTAATAGTGACTTTCCACTTCAGAGTTATTAACTGAAAGAAATAGTAAATATAGTCACAACATATATATTTTTCTTACAGCTTCCTAATAGATATAGATTACTGATTAAGCAAATCACATCACCCCTTTCTCCTCTCCTTATCTGTTTCCTTTCTTTCTTTGCTCTCTTTTCCTCCCTCCATCTTTTTCTTTACATATTTCTCTCTCCCACAAGTAAAAGAGGAGAAAATCCTTAAATTAGTAAATAAGGAGACTGTCTATTAGGTAGAACAGAAAATCTTATAAATGCACCCAGTGGTTACCAGTTTACAATGTAGGAGAAGTTCTCATTTTTACCTGAAGTCATTGTCACAAATTTCATAGGAAACTGCACAATTTCTGCTTATTCCACATGCAGCTCAATTTCTACAGTTAGTTTGAAGAAGATGCCAAAACCTATATCTGAGGAGAGATGAATAATAGTTTTTCTATCCTTGTGCATAACCCAAACTCAATTTTGACTAAGGGACAAAGTAGCATTCTCAGCTCATAGTGAGTTTACTTTATGAATGCAGCAGATGTTCACATTTTCAACTATATGCACCATTTCCTACTTCAAAAATACCCAAAAATGCATCAAACATTAGGCCCTGCTGGCTGGGACAAGATGTGTACACAGCTATCCCCAGAAAAGTGCCCAGCACTTTTCCTTAGGGTTATTCCTAATTAAAAACTGCTTGGTACCGGCAAATGGCTCGGATAGTCCTATATAAAGAGCACCATGAAATCTAAACCTCTATAGGAATGAATGTGTGATGTGCTGAAAAGAGGAAAAGCCACTGCAAATAGGGAAATGTGAGTCACTTGAGTGGATCAAGGGAAAGGAAATTCAAAGATTTCAGGTTTAATTTTCTCTTTCTTTTCTGCCTATTCTTTTTATTTTATCATTCCATTTCAGTGGTTCTTAAAAATCTGGGATGCATCAGAAGCATCTGTCAAACTCAGTTTAAAAAATACACGCGCACACACACACACATTATTATTATTATTATTATTATTATTATTATTATTTAGGACTTGTTATGTGAATTGAATCTAGAATAAGTCTTGAGCATCTATTTCGTACTAAAAATTTCAGAAATGATTGGACATGATATAGTTTTGTCATGAGAAATGACATTTCCAAACCCCCAAATAAAAAAGGAAATTTGAAAGTCAAAAACAAAAAACCAGCTAGTGAGGAATTAACACAGAACTGTTTTACATATCCTTATGGTATAACCCTGCTAGCAGCAATAGTAATCCTTAAGGAAGAGAGTTTAGAGACCCTTCTCTGTGTGAAATTACCAGGTACCTGAGCAAAATGCAGATTCCTAAGCCTCATTCTTTCCTTGAGAGGTTTTATTCAGTGTACTTGACCTAGAATCTCGATTGTCTACTAACTTAACCCTTTGTGATTCTGTTGTGGGTAGTTCACGGAGTTGCACACGGCGAAACTCTGTATTTGTTGGTATTGTACCGAAGATGTGACTGCCACAGTGCTATGTTTTTAAGAAACTAATGCTCTTCTTTAAAGGGCAGTGATGGACAGCCTTTTAGAGACTGAGTACCAAACTGCAGCTGAAAACCTCCTTATTTATCACAAAGTGCCAAAATGGCAATTAAACATGAATACTGAGATTTTAGTTTAGAAAAAACCAACTCTATATCATCATCTTTTATTTTAAAAGGAAAATACAATATCATGCATCATAGTTTGCCACCACTACCCTAGAGCAAGGGAGTCTTTTCCAAAAATTTTAGACATCACAAATTACTAATCAGGAAAAAATTAATTCATTGCATGATATAAATTATGGAGAATTTTCTGAGTGTATAAGTATTAGGTATTTCTGTTATCTGTTAGGATCTTCTCTCTGTCTCTCTCTCAATAAAATACTTAAAATAATGTATTTTTTGTAATTGTTGGTTCATAGATTTAAAAGGCACAGTATTATCGCAGTCTTTAGGGACCACACAGAGTTACCTGGTCTCAGTTTCCCTCATTCCTTTCCTTGCTTTCTAAATGCCAGTTCAGATGCACAGTAACACAGGAGCAGCACCCCAGTCCAGCTGCTCTGCTGGACTAATGCTCAGTGAATTGTCTAGCTGATAATATTGTGACCAAGTTTCTTAGTTTTATCTAGAGTAAACTGAACTTTAATGGAGGAATTTCCTTGAATCATTCTTTTATTCTTTAATAATGACTGTCTGAGTGTTTAATAGTCTATACTATATAATTCTTAGGTACAAAATTCCCCAATACCATCCCTTATATCATAGTGTATATTGTAGAAATTCTAAGTCTCTTGGTCATGAAGTCTTGTTAATCTTTCTGTAAAAGAATCTAGGATCCTCAAAAGAAAGAAAAAGTATTCCCAAAATGTTTTAATCTCTTACTCATCTAGTCCAGGATTTATAAACCAGTGCAGGTGTGAATATAATGCAACAATCTTGAATATTTGCTCCTGAAATAAATCTCATTAAATCAGTTTTTAGTGAAAGTAGACTACTTATTTTAACTGAAGCTTAATCAGATTTCCTTAAATTTGAAATTTAGTGTTGAAATTAATTTAAAAACAGTTATCAATGTTATTGTAATACAATAGCATATTCAATATGATTTAATTAAATCTGATTTAGGGTTTGACTATTGTATTGTATCTATAGTCATTGTTCCAATCAATTCTAATTGTACAATATCTACAGAAACTATAAATGTTAACAAGACAGATTCCATGATTGAGTAACTCCAGAATTAAATTAGAAATTTATAAACAACAGATAAGGGTAAAGCATAGTCTTCATTTCAGTTTTTTTTTGTGTGTGTGTGTAGGTTTAAGAATACTATGAATTATTAAAAGAGTAGGTTACAGAATTTTAATTTGTGTGTACCAGTTTTCAATATGTCAAATTTGCTGTCTAAATTACTTTGAATTTAGTACTGATTTGAGTTTGCATTATTAGAAAACATTGATGAAAAGAGGAAATCATAACATGATCATCTGGCTGGTTTTCAATAGGTCAATTCCAATGTCTGGGCTCACAGCTGGGCTTACCCACAAATTCATAAAATAATGTTATAGCACTGTGCATTTGGGTAGAATTTTCTTGTTTATTAATTGTATTTACTTCTGTGGTTTGGTTTTATTTCCACAATGTCTTATGAGGAAGAAGAGAAAATTTTATATTCCCGTTCCACAGAAGATAAAAAATTAATGCTTTAGTAATTTTAATTCCACATGAGATAATTATTATTCTCAAAAATAAACTCACTTATTGTTTAATATGGTGCATTGCATACAATTCAAGATTATAAAGAGTGTAGGATGAACTGTGAACCTGTCTCCCATCCTTCATGCATCCAGTTTGTTTTCCCTTGAGACAACTGTTGCTGTTGGGTCTTATGTAGCCTTTCAAGGATTTGGAAGACATCACTCAGAACTTGTTTTGACAGGGACTGGCATGGTACAGCCCTCAGGATGATTCCAGATGCTTCCCTTGATTTGTCAATTAAGCTTTGAACACAGTCATCCTATCTATGCATTGTCTATGGCTGCCTTCAAATATTAGAGTGGTAGTAAAAGAAACCTTCTACCCTAAACACAAGATCTTCTTTTACAAATGTGAGCTCAAACTTAGATTTGAGCGCCTTAGCTATTATTATTATAAATACTAAGTATAGCACAAAGATTTTGAACTCACATTCATGTTAGTCTAAGGCTTGAATACTAGTACTGGGTAATATGTATGTTATTTTCAGAATCTTGATAGAGTTAGCAAATAGTGTTCTTCTTGATCTATGTACTCATGTCCAGGTAAAGGTAAATGTGTCTTATGAGTAGACTATCACTGACTTTCCTTGCTAGGAAGGTGGCTGATCTTTGACGGTTTTGAATTTTAAATATTCTCGGTGCATTAATTTTGGTAATTTTGGCATTAGCCTTTAGATTAGTATTGTAGTTCTTTTCTTTTGCTATTGATCACCTTTCTCGGAGGTATGTTTCAAAAGATCTATAAAGCGTCTATAATCCCCTTTGTCCATAGAGATTAAATTATGATGAGGATATGGATTCTTTTATGGTAATTTCATGATATCAATTAAAACCTTTTAAGGCTAAACTTTTTAAATTAGATAACACAATTAAAGTTAGGTTTTATAAATACCACCTTAGAAAATCTATTAAATTTCTCATATAGTATACAATCATAATGTTCCTCAGTATGCTAAGTCTGTTTTCCTTTTAGCACTGTTTTGTTGGTTGAACAATAGAGGATAATGTAAGTGGATGTTCTGAAAACATGTTTTATATAATACAAACTTACTAGTGGTTTGCAGACCAGCAATAGATTAGTTTGCCATCTAATAGTTAAGACTTCAAGGAGAGAGAGTTCTTTATGTTGACCACCAACTGCCATGGGCTTTTTCAAATCTCCTGATCTTTTCAGACGAATTCTAGTCATTTCCCAAACCAGACAGAATAGATTGTCCCATAAGCCTGCATAAAGCACGAAACACCAAACATCCCCTAACCTCTGCTTCATGCATAAGTAGGAGTGCCTACTATTGTACTCAGGGATTACAAGGAGAACAAGACAATACAGGACACATAATTTATAATATTATTTGTTTATTTTTTTGTCTTTTTAAAAAAAATTTTTATTTTACAAAGAATAAAACAAAAGAGGACAGAGCAAAGCAGATCAGAACAATATAAGCAACACAGCACTTCATGACAAGACAACCGGATATTACCAATAGCTACCATAATATCTCTTTCTTTGAAATAGTTGAGCATAGCTTCATACACAATAATATCAAACATAACAAAATAGTATAAAACCATTCAAGAGAATGAAAGTATTATGGGGCATTCTGAACCAAATAACAGAAAATGAACAATGGCTACTGTAATATCTTATTTTCCATAAAAAATTTGTTTATACTATCACACATATTAAAATCCAATGGTCACCCAAGGAGTCAAATACAAAAGAAAGAGTACAGGAAATCTGTCCACACACTAAAGACATAGAGAATCCATCTCAGGACCTGGATCCTGTGGCAATTTCCTTGATGAGCTCAGCTGAAGACTTAGCTTCACAATGCCTCCCATGAGTCCAGCTGGAGGCCCAGAGCCCACAACAATGACCCATGCAAGTCTGTTTCATAGATCTTTACTGGGAAGGCCCCAAGGTCAGCAGTGTAAGCTGGAAAGTCTCTGTCAGTGGGGTCAAGGGTCTGTGTCAGTAGATTGAGAGAGGATCCAGGAAGGGACGCTCAAAGTAAGGACTATTGTTTGACTGAAAAATACCACAGCCATCATTGGGTCCCGAGCTACGCCAATGATGAGAACAACTGAGTTTGTATCAGGAAGCCAGTATGACAAGCTTCTCCTGGAGCTTGAACAGCACACGGCTTCCCCTCCACAGTCCAGAAGTGATGCTCAAAGTAAGGACCAGAGCTCCCCCAAAGTGAATCACAGTCATTCTCAACAACAGGGTCCTGAGTTCCTCTGTTGATGAGAACCGCTGAGTTCATATTGTTGTGTGACTATCAATAATATCATCTAGTATTTGAAAATTTGAGAAAAGCAATAATTATTTTAGGCACATTCTGAGGAAATTTCCAATCAAAATTGTTTCACAATAAGGAAAGCTTGTAATGATTTGGTATGGGCAAATAATTGCAATATTTCCCTATACCCCATGATTAGATTAGCTTAAAATACTCTTTTAGTCCACTAGAACATATGAGAACTAGGCTGTATTTCATCATAATGAAAAACACTTAACATATGAGAGTCTTTGCAAGAGTTTCAAAATTCTCACAGGGGACACTTTCCTAATCAAAATGAGCAGAGTTTGAGAAATTTGTTTGCTTTACAAAAATAATAATTTTCTTCTAAAACACTTAAAATATCAATGATGGATATTAACAAATAGCTACCAATGGTGCAAACCATTGTAAAATATGATACAGTCACAATTTTTCTGAAGAACATTACTGAAACATCTTTCTTGCATAGCACCAATTCTAAAAACTAGGTAAAACCAGGAAAACTATTTTTGGTGTTTTGTGGAAATGCATTCTGCATAATCCATATCACCAAAGAAAGGAAAAAGAGTAGGTAGTTATATATTACCACTGTTGTGCTGTTGAGATTTTAATTAGTGTTAAAAAAAAAAAAAGGCCTGCAATGTTTCAGCATACATATACAAAAGCTTAATGTGAAAGCTACTTTGGTTTTATTGTAGAATCTTAGAAACAGAATTCATATCCAAAGAGAAAAAAATATAATTCTGTGTGTGATGAACCCTAGTAAATCATATATGCTGTTCCCAAGCTTCAGGTACCATAGTCCGGGCTGTGACTCATGTGAAGCTTGTAAGGTAAGTTTCCTAGGAGAACATTAAGAATTTCAAACTCTTCAACTTTTATATTAAAGCAAGCAATATTTTCTCATTTTAAAAATAAGTCCAGTGAGTGTTTGCCTAGCATGCATAAGAGTCTTGAGTTTGATTCACAGCACCTCCATAAAACACATACTTTAATTTAATTAGATAACTCTTATGAAAATAGCTAGCCAAATCTAATGTTTTTCAATTTCTCAGGATAAGAATATACACTGGAGAAAGTGTGAACTGCTCATCTCCAATGTGATTTTACAAAGAATTTAAATTGTACTTTCATTAATATTTTGATACTAAATTTCTCCACTCACACATTAAGGTCTTCGTAAATTAACTATTACTGAAATGTAGGGATATACAAACACTACCTTCAGCCTAAAAAGTACTTAAATATTTGAATTAGACGGTTTTAGTGAAATATAAATGGTTGATTTAGCACAAGTTCTCTTTCTTTTACCAAAACAATCTGGTTGCTTTCTTTTATGCAGAGGCGTTATATTTTCTAAAGATATAGATGAAACTTTTCAGTGTTTTTTTCTCCTTGCCACTGAAACTAAGAAATAGGCACACAATTTATTGGTGCAAGTCCATATTTTTTTGATTGATCAATTGATTGAATGTTTGATTGATTATAAGTTACTAAAGATAGAACCCAGGTCCCCTCTCACTGAAATATAGCCACAGCTCCCCTCCTCCACTTTAATTTCAAACACGGTTTTACCAAGACCCAGGCTGGTCTCAAACTTCTCGTCTACCTCCCATAGTGCCAGAATTTCAGACATGTATCATCACACCCAGCTGATGTTACCAATCATTTTGATATGTATGATATATTTCAGGATATAATCAGGATTATTAATGGTTCATTTTTTGTTTACAGTCCTTGAACATTTAGCTGTTTCTTCCTAATAAGCAGAATAGAAAATATCTCAATTTGTTTTCTATCCATTATGTTCTGTAAACCTTAATTTGAAATCACATTATAAAACAGGAAAATAGGTAAAAATCTCATTTATTTACCTTCAGATTTTCAAGAGCCCAAAGCACAATATGGAATTAATGATTCAACTCTTGATTTTATTAGGTTCTACTTCAAATTATTACTGAATTAAATTTATGCCATCTGAGATAGATGTAGGTAACAAATTTATTAGCCTCTTATCATTGTTAGGGACCACAAATTATAAATCGATTCTAGGGGTTGTTCACACTTGTCCTTGTCCTTCCCTTGAGCCAGATTGGAATTTGGAAACCCCATTCTTTTCTGATTACAGCTGGAAATTCCAGAGCTAATGATTGCTAAGGCACTCACAGAGTTAGATAAGACCTGCTGGAGACCATATGGCATCTGAGGAAAACACAGTTTCTTCATGCACCACCCCTGCACTGTCTCATCCTTGTCCTTGCAAGAATACTTTCCAGCCCACCAGAATCACCATTACTGTTTCCAGAAACACCCACTGCCCTTCACCCATTGTCCTTGACTCAGATGTAATGAATAAATATCAAAGTTCTTGGTACCTCATAAGTTTTTGTCCTCCAAGAACAACTTGTCATCCTAGATCTCTACCTGCATCTGGATTTTGTCTCTTTCTCTTTCTTCCTTCTGCACACCATAACATTTGGCAGGTGCTTGGAGACTCACTGAAGAGGTCTCCAAAAACTGACACTATGGAAAAGGTTGCCAATAGACTCTGTCCAAAAGAGCTGGCAATAAATAAGCAAAGAGATGACCAAGTGATTTCTACAATACTTTTGAGGGGCTTTAAAATGTTTCATTTGTGGAGTCAGATACAGACTTGCATTCTAATTTCAGCACCTAATACACATACATCTGTGTCATTCGTTAAATTACTTAACTACTAAAACTTAGTGTCATCATCTGTAAAATAATAGTATGGGTAATATCCCTTTCACAGTGATGGTGAATGAGTTTAGTAATTGGAAGGCAGCAATTGCTCAATAAAAGCCAACAGGCACACCAGCAATAGCTGTAATGATCAGAACAGGGATGGACAATGGGTCCAGCAGTTTGTTAATTCTATATTATCCTACCAATATGTATTAAATAATCAGTACAAACCATCTGTCATGGTCTCCATGGACAAAGCATGGTTGTAGCAATGTAGCGGATGTGGCTAGGTGTCCGTCCAAAACTCTCATTCTTACTTTAATTCATTTTCAATGGAGGCTACTGCACAGTCTGGAACTACACATTCTAAACTCATTTGCACTTCCGTGCCCATTCTTTCTAGTTGAATATCAGAGAAAGTATAATATAATTTTTTCTAATGGAATATCAGAGAAAGTATAATACTGGGCTGGGGCTTTGAAACACAGTATGTTCATAGCTTTGGGTTTTTTTTTTTTTGTTGTTGTTACTGGGGATTGAACTCATGACCTCACACTTTCCAGGCAGGTGCTTATGCTGCTGAGCTAAACCCCAACCATAGCTTTGGTTCTTGATGAGTAAAAAGGAAGAAATCTTTCCTCATTGAGCTGTTAGGTAAACAACAAATACACATTTCTTGTTTTGAACTATTGAAATTTGGGATTTTATTTTGTCAGATGTGCAACCCTAAATAACACCATCAGGCAGAACTTTGAAATAATGAGTTTAGAATAAGAAATGATGTATAGTAAAAGGTTTCTTTAATATTGTTAGCTGTCTGATGCCAGCTCATGCCAGACAGTGTATGTTGACTCTACCAGGTACTGTCTCTGCACTGGTATTGGTTGAGTTTACTGGGTATTCCTCTCTGTGACTGGTCTCAAACACATCCATGCTAACAGCTCTGAGTATTTATTGCTCGTTCTTTTGAGGAGACTGATCCACCTCCACTACTCAGGATAAAAGTCCCAACTAAATTCACAAGATATTTAGAGTCCACTCTCTCCAAGTGTGAAACACCAGCAGGTTTGCAGGACCAACAAAGCAAGTCTTTATTTTAAGAGTCATAGTAAGGCACTAAGTGACAAAGTGTTGTGGTTTGTATCTAGATGCCCCTCAAAACCTCATATAATCATGGGAGCAGGTTTTCATGGGTGGCTGAATCTAGAGTTTTTCATTAACTCAAGGTCCAGTGCTTGGATCATGGATATGTGTACTACACCTGCTCTAGGCCTGGTAGCTTATTTACACTATAAGGGACAGAAAGAGTCTTATCTCTCCCTCATTACTTTTGCTGTCTTCTGCCTACCATGAATTGCTCTTCTGTGTGAAGCTACCCTGCTCTGGAGCTAGCCAATTATGGACTAAGATTTCCACAATCTGTGAGCTAAATAAACTTTTCTTTCTTTAACTTTGGGTGTTGGATGTTTTGTTCCAGCAATAAGAAAACTAATTAAGACACCGAAGCTAGTCTGGAACTTGCTATACCATTGCGTGACAGTAGACATGAGGGAGCCCCCCTAAACTAAAACATAAGATGTGACTTGGGAGTGCTGTTTATATAGTACCTGCAAGCTTGTGTCAGTGAGGGACAGACTGAAAGCTTGTTGTGAATTTTGGATATGCAAATAAGAACCCCAGATCCCTTGCTTTCTGATCTTAGCCACTCCAGGGTACTCTTCTTTCTTCAAAAAGGCAACAGAATCTGAAGTGGCAGAGATGTGGGAGAGGTACCATACTCCCGTCAGCCTGCTGTCATGTTGGAGTGGAGAACAGTGGTTTGATGGTCAGGAAGGACACTGAAACAAACTGTCCCAGTGATTGTGGGTCAAAGAACAAAAGGAAGTGAGGGGAAAGGTAGAGAGTTTCTGTTTAGTCACACATACCCTCTGGTAGATACAGGAAAGAATGAGAGTCAGATACTTCTAGTATGTCTCAATAAAAGGATAGCTTTTCCTTTGCCTTTGTTTTCTCTTTGATGAAAAGATCTGAAATGAGATTCAAGTACGGACTCCTTCATTCTATTTTTGTTTTTGTTTCTGCTACTCATCTTCCTACCGGTATAATTCAAGGCTAACTTGAGAATTTGTCATCACACTAGAATCTAATAGAACTGACTCCCCTTCTGTTTCTGTCCTATTTGCCATACTAGTGCGTTGTAAGCTGAAACTTGTTAAATTTTAAGTAATATTTTAAGTATAAGAATAGAATGTAACCAGAGAGTCTATATTTTTGTTCCTTATGAATATAAAATGAAAACAAGTTAACTTACCCAACATAGAATACCAGAAATCCTGTTGTAAAATGATTTTTGCCAAAAATTTCTTATTCTTAGGTTTTTTAAATGATGCAAAAAGAAATGTTTTAAATAGGTAACTATCATTTCTAGAATTACCTGGCATCAGTCTCTAGCTAGTGCTAAGTGGTCAATATGATAACAAAATCTCCACTTTGGAACTTGGCAAACTATATCCTATAATTTGGCTCCTTGACATGTATATGACTTTTATTAACAGTGATGCAGTATATGAAAACCAACACTTATTTCTCACCTGTCAATACAGTTCTGCTGACACAGACCAGGCTTAGCTTGGTGAGTTTCTAATTTTGGCTCAGCTCACTCAGGCATGTGGAGTTAGCAGATCATTTGCTGGAGAGCCAGGCTTGCAAAGGGACATTCAACATTGTTCCAGTTACATATGTGTCTTCTTTCTCCTGGGAGCTGTGGGCTAGCTCAGGTACATCCTTCTCTTGGCAGTGGCAGATAGAATATAAACACAGTGTTGCAAAGAACTTTGTAAGCTTCTACTTACATCATGAATTATGGCATCCTGTTGGCTAAAACAAGTCACCTGATCAAATTCAAGCTCAAAGTTAGAGAATACACTTTTGATGGGGAGAACGGCAAAGGCATGTATTCCTAAAAGAGTGAACATTGATACTATTTAAGATCTCTAATCACATTTATCCTCTCTTTCCTTCAGAAGATGATCATTTCTCCATTAAAGATCATTTAATCACATAATATTTCCAGCTGGGCATGGTGGCACACACCTGTAATCCCAGCACTCTGAAAGGCTGTGACAGAATTGCAAGTATCCCACCCAGCCAGCCTGGACAATTCAGTGACTTAGGAAGACCCTCTCCTCAAAATGAAAAAAACAATGAGTTAGAGATGCAGTTCAGTTTAAAAGCCTCAGAATCAATTCCCAGTTTTTAAAAAAATAGATCAAACACATACATTTTACATTTGGAGCTCAGTCTCGTTTTTATTAATTTATTAAGAAAAAAATGTGTCTAACTGGAATAAGTGACCTAGTAGGCACCAAAGCAATGTATGTTTAGTAAGTATTAAATTTCATCAGATAGCAAAATTTATGTTTCAAAAAATGTATGTGCTCATAGACTTTTTAATTCATTAAAAATATTTATGGTTTTGATAAGTTATAGTAAGACTAAGTGCTTAAAGGAAAAATGTGAACAAAACAATGGTTCTGCTTTTTTAAAATTAATAAAAACTGAGGAAATTACCTCTTATAGGACTGCCACCAAAGTAACTCCTACCGTAAGTAGAGAAGTCCAATAAAGAAATCAAATTTTTATGTTTATTTTGTAACATCTAATGGTTCTCATCATTATTCAATTAAGTAAGGTGTTTTAATTAGTCATTTTGCCTAATATTAAATTAACTTTGTACTCGATATTTTATGCAATGTGTGATTTCCCACAGGCTCTGCTCAGTTGCATAGAGAGAATCAAATAGAAAAGCACAGAAGCACAATATTTGCATGAATCAACATAGCAGACCCCAGTCAGCTATCCTTAGCCAAACTTTATTACAGTGTTAACCTTTGTTTGGCACCAGGAAACTGGCATTTCAGAAGAGCTCTCACCATTTCTAGGACTTATGAAAATATTTCATTTTTTTCTAAATCATTTTGTCTTATTTTCTTTTCTCTTGCTGCTAAAACAAACTATTTAACACCCAAAGTTAAGAAGGAAAGTTTATTTATCTCACAACTATGGAGGTTTCAGTTCATAGTCAGCTTGCTCCAAAGTAGGGTGGCATGACAGAGGGGCAGAGGGGCAATAGTTCGTGATGGTAGAAGTAACAAGAACAAAAAAGGGAGGAATAAGTCTCTTTTCCTCCCTTATACTGTGAGCAGGCTACCTGCCCTGGAGAAGGTCTAGCACTCACACCCTCTCCCTACCCTCCTCTTGCACAGGCTCAGGAAGTTTACCAGGTGGGGACTCTGGCCACCTGCTGAGTCATTTAGTTAAACTTCTAAACTCAAGTCAACACAGTGAATCAACCATTACAGCATCCTAAAGCATAAACAGCCTTCTTAGGGCATGTCCTCTACACTCCAGGAAGCAGAAATGCTGAGTTACTTAGTAAAGCTTCTGAATGTCTCAAGTTGACACAACAAATCAACTACAACAATCCATCCCTTTTCAACTTGGCAACCAGACTTGTTTAAATTGGTCTCCAAAGGTTTAACAATCTTTGAGAACCAGTATTAAGTATATCAACAGTATATCACATTAAAACCAAAACATTTCAGCCCTGACCCAAGACTCATACACATCACATTATACAAAGGACATTTAGTCTGTTTCTAAAAGTTGGCAAGTCCTAAGAGTTTCACCATTGCTGAAAAGTGCAAGTCCCATCTTCTCCAAGATGTGAGACAAACTCTTAGCTGCAAGCCTCCATACAAATAAAAAATTTAACACTTCCAACATTCAGTAGCACAAGAGAAATATTTTCATTCCAAAAGTTAAAAACAATGGGCCACAAAAGAGTGACAGCAAAGCAAGTTCAAAATCCAGCAGGGTAAACATTAAGTCCTGCAATTCCAAGTGGATCACCTAAGACAATCTGTGACATGTTGTAAGCTCCAAAGAGTTTGGATGTTCCACCCCTACAACATTCTACTTATAGTAGTTTCCATGGTTTCTCTCTTAGGACCACTTTGTTTCCTCCTTTTTGCTATTGTTACCTTTTCTGACTTCTGCTGCCCTGAAGTGTTTTCCCTCTGCCATGCCACCTTTCCAGAGCCAGCTGATTGTGGACTAAAACCTCTACAAAGTATGAGCTAAATATACTTTGCCTTCCTTAATTTTGGGCATCAGGTGTTTCATCTTAGCAATGAGAGAAAATAACTAAGACTCATTTATGTAAACAAAATTGTTCATATTGAATGCCTGCTTTCTTTGGGACAATATGGAATTTTGATAATAGCTAGGCAGAGACAGGTGGCCTATGTGCCCCTCATAACCTTGGTCTCTAAGTGCTAATGAGGTTCCCTGGTAGACAGCATTATGAACATATTGTCAAAACATGGTACTATAGCAGTGTTATGGTTTGTGTTTGGATGTCTTCCCAAAGCCACACTAGATCATGGTGGGTGGGCTTTTGAGGGGTGGCCGAATCTAGAGTTTGTGTTGATTCATGATCTAATGCTGTTTTTTTTAATTTTTTTTTTACTTTTAAAGTAGTAAAATACCACAGAACAAGATGGAACAAAGCCAACTGAGACAGTGCAGTAAATTTGGTACAGAACTTCGGCAGGTTACTGGGATAACAGTAATAGGTACCATAGTATTTCTCGTTTTCTTCACAGTAGTTGTTCTTTCAATCAGGTATAGCAAAATCAAAGAAAATACAGAACATTATAGAACTTATCAAAACAGAATATTGAATAGAGCAATATCATTAATCAGAACAAAGAAAAACAGTGATAAAAATATTTGCCTTCAAAGAGATGGTAGAAGGAAATCCCCCTTATTTGCTATATTGCATATAGTCAGCCTCACAAGAGATGCTCAGATCTCTGGCTCCCACTTGCTAATGGAGGGGGGTAATGGATGTTTGAATCTCAGCCCGCATGCCGGTAAGCTCTCAGCCACTTACCAGGGCGACGACAAGCTGGTTACTTGGTTTCTGAGCACCCTAAATTCCAACATGGCGCGGATCTCAGGAGATGCTGATGGTTCTTGCTCTGGGGCAGCCATTGCTTGCCAGGCCACAGCCACTTACCAGGGCAGTGAGCTGGTTGTTTGGTTTACCAGAGCCCTAAGTTCCAACATGGTGTGGATCTCAGGAGATGCTGATGGTTCTCATCCTGGGGTGACCGTGGCCTGCTGGGCCACAGCCACTTATCAGCTGTTATTAAGGGTGTGAATGCTGTAACCACCATTTGGCAGGTAACCTGCATACAATATAGGAGAGAAAAAGAAGCTTGCTCTCCTTTCCTGTCTTGTGGTTTTGATTTCCTCTGCGGTAGCCGTCTCTGCCACATCACCCTGCTATGGAGTCAGCCAATTATGGACTGAAACTTCTACAAATTGTGAGCTAAATAAACCTCTTCTCCTTTAACCTTGGGTGTTGGGTATTTTATGTCAGCTACAAGAGAAATGTAGCTAAAATGGGCGGTGATGACAAATTTTTTAGAACTTTCAATGACAGATAGCCAGCTGTGACATGCCTATCATAGGTTTGTCACCACTGCACTAGTGAATTAAACACATGCTGGGTGATTCCATTGGCAAGGATTTTTGGAAGCTTGTGCCCTTTTCTCTAAAGATTTCATATCTTGAATATCTTCCCTTTGCTAATTGTGCTTCGAATTGTGGTTCTTTTGCTATAATAAATTGTGGCATGTGCTGTTTGCTGAGTATTCTAAGTCATCCTAGTATGTTCTTATGAGAAGAGTAATTCTTCAGATTTAGGCATAACTGTGATTTGTTCATGGCTGCTAGCCCACTGAGGTGGATTGGCTTTTGTTATGAATCATTTGTGCATATGATTTAATATATGTTTGGGCCATAAATCTGGCTTTGATTTTTAAACATTTGACAGGTTGAGTCAATCTTGCATGAATATAAGTAAAATGCAGTGTGCATTCAGTGTTATCTCCCTAAGCATGAGTTTTTCAGGCATGTAATCATTTGAGCTCATGGCTACTGTGAATTCTGAATCATTTTGAATTAGAGTGTAACCTGTGCTTGTTTCTCAAAATTTAGAAAAGAAGTAATTCTCAAAAGAAAATAAAAAGACACTGTATTAAAAACATTAAAACCATTGTATCTTGTGAAAAAAATGAGTTGAGCATCATAAAAACCTTAATAGACTCCTTAATATACATATATATTAATATTGTATATATGAGTAATACGTATTAATTATATATATGAGAAGTTAATCATCCAGAGCTTACTTCTTTGTTCTGTTTTGTTTTGCATTTACTACAGATCTTATTTGTAAAATGATGGTTAAAAATTGCATCCACTAAAAAAATATTGGGTCCACTGCCTGAAATTATTTTTAGTATTAGGTGACAAAGCCTGAAACTTGATCATCTCTGTTATATTGTAATTGTATTACCTATTGTAGTCATAAATTTTTTGTAGTTTAATAGCACACAAAAATGTATGAAATCCAAATGCACAGCTCAGTATACTTTCAAAAACTAAACACATATGTATAGATTGAATTTAAATCAAGAGATAGGATATTATTATTCGTTCCTTCTACAATCTAATCACTTCCCTTACCCTCCCAAGCATAGATAATTATTGTCTGGACTTCTGTCATCATAAATGGGCTTTGCTTCTTTGTGAACCTCACTGTATTTTATATTTTCTTTTTTTTCCTTCACCTAGGAAGTTTAATATGATTTTACTAGGAATGGAAAAGGCATTGATCTTTGTCCTGTTCTCTTTTTCAGGGGAAAGCTTTAATAATCCTTCATATTGTATGGTTTTGCTGCATTTAAAAATATGATATTCAAAAATTCTCACTTGATTTTGGTACAAAGGTTTTGTTTTGTTTTAAAAATAATGTTGAATTTTACCACAAGATTTATCAGTATTCATGGGTGAGAATTGTTTTCTTTTCTTGTGGATAAGCTTCAAATTAGATTTTCTCCCTGTCTTGATTACTTTTCTCTCATTGCTGAGATGAAATACCTGACCCTCAAAATTAAGGAAGGAAAGGTTTATTTAGCTCACAGTTTGTGGAGGTTTCAGTCCATAATCAGCTGGCTCCAAAGCAGGATGGTGTGGCACAGGGACAACACTTACAGGTGGAAGAAGACAGTAAAAGCAACTAGTGCAAAAGCAGGGAGAACAAACCTGTTTTCCTACCTTGTGTTTTAAGCAGTCTACCCTCCTCCCTCATGGGTGTAGCTATCACACCTCCTTGCTTCCTCTTGCACAAGTTGAACATCCCTCCCCCGTCACTTAGTTAAACTTCTAAACTTCTCAATTTGATACAGTGTATTAACCGTTACATGGCCCCTAAATGTAGACCAAGTGTGTATTCACACAGAATAAACTGTCCATAGTTATGGTGTATCATCCTTCTTCCATATCCCTAGATCCAGCATTATCTTTTGTTGAGTATTTTACAATTGTTGATTTAAAAAAAAATGCTGCCATTTTTCTTCTAATAGTGTCCTTTATAAGTTTTTAAAATCAAAATTATACTGATCTCATAAAATGATGTGGGAAGTATACTTCCTCTTTCTCCTCTTTCTTCATTGCAAATCACATTTCCTTTCTTAAATATTTGAAAGAACTCAAGGCTGACACCTCCTGGATGTAAGGGTTCTTTTGCTTGGTTTAGTTATCAATGATTTTCACGAAATGTGTACTTTTTAGCAACACTGTCACACTTATCTTCAGACTATATTGAATGGTTCATTTTTTTCCCTCGGGGTTAATATACTCTTCCTTATCTAATTTCTCAAGTTGGATTTTTTTCTTTGATTCTTAGCTTTTAATATCTTCTAACGCACTTTAAAGTTGCAAATATTTTTTTAAACATGGTATCAAATGTGTCTTCAAAGACTTAGCATGTTGGATCTTCACTATCATTTAATTCCAATGAGTTTCTAATTCTTTTTGTGAGTTATATCTTCATCACATTTTAATTACTTAATTTCTAAGAAACTGGTGATATTCTAGTCACTTTTTATTATTAGGTCAATTTATTAATTAATTGCATTATGTTCCAGAAAAATAACTTGAATTATTTAAATCTCATACAAGTTAAATTTATTTGAGGATTTATTAAATAGTCTATTTTGGTAAATATTTTGTTTATTCTCACAATGAATGTATGTTATCATTTCTGGGTACAGAGTTCAATTAATTCAAAGTGTTATTTACCTCTTCTGTGACATCACTTGTCATTAAAATTGGTCTGAGAGAGAAGTTTGATATATCTGCAGTGATTCATTCCCCACTACTTTTGTGTGGAAGTCTCTAATCATTAGTTTCACTGAAATACTGCTACTTAATTTTGATAAAATTACAACCTTAACTAAATTGTTGTTCTTATTATGCAAAGCAGACCAAATATGGGAAAAACAGCACTGAGGAGGTAAAGGAGGCAGTTTATTGGGAGGGGAAGGACTTCTGATCAGGATCTGCTGAAGAGGCAGAGCCCAGCCCAGCAGGGTTTCAGGCCTTTTCAAGGAATAATAAGCAGGGAGGTAAAAAGGCAGATTCTGCACATATAATTGGAGGGCTGGGTAGCATCATGGTTGTTAGGAGGCTTGAACTTCTCAAGTTACATTGCAAGGCCATCCGCTACACAGAGGCAATAAAATCAGTGGTGCATGCAGAAGGAAACGTTCTGCTGTCAGGTTTACCTGGACATGTCTACTGCGTTTGGCGGGCATTTTTTTTGGGGGGGGGGCGGTGCGGTTCTTAGCAGGTTGTTCTCTCAAATTTTAAATTCCTTTAGGTCTAATATTGAATCTTGTTATCAACTAATGTCACATAGAATTCATACTTGAAATATTGTTATATTTAGTTGGTAAGCCCTCTGAATTTTTAACTTGTCTATTTGTTAATATGATCATTCTAGAAGATCTAGAAGATATTGCTGTCCTAAATCAACATATTTTCTTATTGGATATCTGAAGGTTTTTGAAACTGATGTGAGAAATTGTATTTTATAGCTCATTGATTTAGTAGGTGATATTAATGATACCTAATTGTCCCGAATTTGGCAAATGTATGCAAACTAGTTCATGCCATAACAGTTAGGACTCCATTAATTGTAAGTGATTAAGCATCTAGCTCTCCTAAATGGAGCACTTGGGCAATGCTGAAATGGTAAATGAGTGACCTATCAATCAACAATTAGACCCTGGCAAACAAATTGTTTTGCTAATAACTCTAGTTATTAGACTCATCATATCTATGAGCAAATATGTATAAAGAAATAACACAAATGGCACTATGCTAGTGCACATTTTCAACTCCAGTGTTTGTATTAGGTACAATCCTGGTTTGAGAATTTAAAATGTGCCACTTTATAGTCTAATATTATCTTTCCACTGAAAGAAAGTAATGTTACAAAAATGTGACGATTATTTTTTGCTAGTCTTTAAATTTTTAGGATTTCCTTGTTTTTGAAAGTCAAGAAGTAGAATCTTTGAAATTTATTTTTTCTCAAAACAACCTTAGCAATTTCTGATAATTATTGATCATATCCAAAGCCAGAGGTCTCAACATCCTTCAAAAAATAAAATCATTCCTATTATCCTCTAATAAAAAAAAAAGAAAAATGGAGCCAGGTTGACATGTCTTTATATAACAAAAATGGCAAAATAAAGTTCCATTTTCACTTTTTACTCATCTTCTGAGAACTTGAAAAGGTGCTGCTGAAGAACTATTAAACCATTAAACTAGTACACTCTGTGGTTAGGGTGAAGTGGGCATGAAAGGGACATTTTTTTGTATATTCTGCTGAAACAGTTTTTAATGTTGGACATATGTTATCCATTTTGGCCTAAAGCAAGGCGTCTTTGATAGTCAGAGACAAACTGTAAGATTCCCATCAAAGACAGAAGTTTAATGTTCAAAGGCACAAGAGCACAGCAACCAAATTTTTGATCTTAGAAGGATTGTTTATATGCATCTCATTGAACTGGCTCCTCTCTACATTATGAGTTCTTTGTTTTAGAAATACTGATATCTCTTCTACATATATCAGAAAAAATTAATCGAGTAGAATGTTAAATAGAATTCTCTATAATATTCCTAAATCATCATTCTTGAACTGCGCCCTTTGTCTTTTCTCTCTTCCATGAAATTTTTAAGAAGAAAACTGATAAATCTTTTTAAATTACAGGACAAAAGCTAAAATGAGCTATTTGCTTTTATTTTTAAATAAACTTTAGACAGTCACATTCCAAGACAAGGTTATTATAATTGGAATGTGGAATTTTTATAGATGATCTTCATTTTGTATTTTAAATAAATATTGGAAAAATACTAAAGTCATTGGAGAAACTTTTATTTTTGGTGGAACTTTCTTATCCATTAGCACTAGATATTCCCAAGTTAGATTTATCTAGAATTTATTTGCCTTGTTTCTTGTAGTTCTGTATTCTTTGTTTCTATTAAAATACACAGGATAGTTACCATGATAAGGAAATAAAATTTAAGTGACAGTTTCCCAAAAATGTTTTTTTTAAAATTCTAGGTAAAAATTACTAAATTATTTTATGACAGTCTCAATTATTACCTATTGTTTGCCTTGAATAAGATAATTAATGCATTATATGTTTTAAAGTTGCTTGAAACTTATTAACTAAATATAATAAACAGACTCCTTGAAATATATCTTTAAATAGTGGTAAATATATGTAACATAAGATTGGCTATTTTAAGCATCTTTAAGTGTACAATTCAACAGCATTCATGCAACCATCATGACTGTTTACTTCTAAAACCTTTTAATCATAATGAACAGAGAATGATAGACTCTAGTATGCTATCTATATTTGTGAATATGTCTATTGTACATACATCATTGTTATGGATTTAATGTTTATCTCTTTCCTAAATTAGTATTCTGAAATCTCAAAGGCCAATCCTAGAAAGGGGGATCTTTTGACACTGATCTGATCATGAGTCCTCAGGAATCGAAGTACTGACTTATAAGAAGAGAAATGGGTGCTCTCTCTGTGTGCCTGTTTCTGTAGCTCTCTCTGCCATTTCATAAGGAAAAAAGAAGAGAGAAAAAGGAAAACACTATCTACAAGCTGACAAGTGCCCTTCAACAGATACAGAATCTAAATGTATCTTGATCTTGTATTTCTCAGCCTCCAGAACTGTGAAATATAAATGTTTACTGGTAAAATAACACAGTCAGTGGTATTTTTTTATAGCAACTCAAACTAAGACACTCATATTAGTGGAATCATACAGTATTTGTCTCTTTGTGACTTCTTTCATTTTGCATATTTCCAAAGTACATGCATATCATCTATCAGACTTTTATTCCTTTTCAGTGATAAATAATAGTTTATTATATATGTGTGCAGAACATATACATATAAAATTATGCTTATGCATGTCTAACCTCCAGCTATCACTTTCATGACTCTTACTTACAGGTCAAAAGCATTCTCAGAAAACAATACTTAGAATGAAGAGTGATACTTTAAATTTTCAAGTAAGAAAGATTAAGGCAAAAACACAAAAAAGTATGCAGCACTGAGTCTGAGATGGGCTTTAATCAAATTGTGCTCTCGAGATTTTGGCATATGAAGTTTTCATTTGTGCAACAAAATGCCTCTAATTTGTATAATTTGCACTGCTTAAATATATATGGAAAACAAAATAGAAGACATTTTAAAGCCCTAAGTAAAAGATATGACTGGTTCTTACAGGCACTGCCTTTCAGGAATTTTCTTAGTTTATAGAAAATTAATGAAATTATGAAGGGAAATGAGATATTGAGGTGATTTAATTCATAATTAATGTGACACAGAAAACTCTGAGATATATGTTCCTTCAATAGCTATTTGTATATGCGTTTTATACAACAGTGCTAAGGATTTGCCCCCGAATTATCTTCTACTATTAAATTTGTTTGTTCAGTGTTACACATAACGCTAATACAATCTTACAGCAGTGCTGGAAGGTTTATCTTTTTCTACTCATTTGAATTCAGCAAATACATCATTTTCATCCAAACGATAGAATCCTGCAATAGTTTACAACTTTCTTATAGTAGAATGGAAAACTACTTTCTGGCATTTCCAATATGAGAATTTCATGCAGAAATATTAGTTATTAATTTTGTTACATAAATATTTGTTAAACTATGTTCTTCATGCCAGTCTCATGCAGATGTGTGTTTAAGACAGGACCATGCCTTTGTTTTCCTGTGATGAAGTACAGCGATGTAAAATAGATTGATACCTTCACAGTAAGCACTTTACCCTTTTTCCTTGACATATCAATGTTCTTATATTAAAAACTACATAGCCTAACTTGCATTACATATTAGGGTGACCATATAATTAAATTCAAGTCAATGAATTGATCCTAGTAGGACCTATTGAACGAGACTTACAAGAAAGCTTTTGGTGGATAGAGAAACAACTCAGTTAAGAGGACCCTGTTGCCTCTTGTCCAAGATGTCCTATCAGTCTTCTTCAAGGACAATGATGTCTCTTTTCTTTCCAGACAGCAAGAATCAGGTGCCTCATTCTCTAGTGTTACTGTGGAATTACTGTAATAGATTTTTGCTTCTATACCTGGACTAAACACCTTAGAGAAAAATAACTCAAATCTGCTTAGCCATTCTTTAATCAACACCTTGGGACCTGTATCCCCAAATTTATTTTGTTAATTAGTTATACAAGGTATGTAGGTCTGTAAATTTAGTGAGGAGTACATACTATTTTAAACATACTGTGCCTATGAGAATTCATAGCTAATATCATACTCAGGGCAAAATATCTAACAACATTTCTTCTACTGTAGGAAAAAGATAAAGTTATTTACTTTCACCATTTCTATTCTATGTAATACTGGAAGCTTTCGTCAAAAACTTTAGGTAAGAAAAAGTAAGAAGACATCCAAATTGAAAGAATAAAAGTATCTCTGCTGACAAATAACATAATTCTATATATAGGAAACTCTAAAGAATACACACACATGCAGGCACAGAGAAAAATGCACTTGTACATACATTCCTACACATATTTCTAGATATATTTTTATCTATTCTTATAATATACTCCTTCTAATATTTTACCTATTCAGAAGAATAATTAATTCATGGAGAAACTTTTTAAATTTTAATTTGTTATGTTTTAGGAAAATTGAAATGGGATATAAATCATACCACTCAAAAAAAGAGAAGTTAATGTATTTATATAAAATAAAATTATTACTTATAAACAAATGATATTTGACTAGGACTATTTTAACATAAATTGATTCTAAAATCTTTCACTCATAGTCTTTGGTAATATGAGAAGTGTTGTCTCAAATAAATGTATGAATAAGATTTAGTAAAGCATAATTCCATCTATAACATTCTAGATACATACATCTTTCAGCAAAGAAAATGATTTTAAAACTTGCAGTTATAAGATGCCATATTAAATATGATTGACTCTTGAAATAATATTCTTTGGTAAAAAAGCTAAGTCTATTTTATATGGCTCCATTGTGCACTGAAATCTGTCTGATACATATATACTAATCTAAAGACAGACATTTTTTTCCTTTAAGAGGTATTGTGATACTGGTGCCAGAGTCTCGCTCTGCAAGATGAAAAGTGATATAATCTTGGAAGACACAATAATACTATCAAAATTAGAAATTCACTGAACAGAACTTTTAAAAAAACTAAAACAATGGGACACTTAGTGGTACCAAAGCACTGACCTAATTGATAGATGATCTATTTCCACATGTGAGCCATATTTTATGGTCCTTGCCTTTTACATTTTTTAGAGATTGGAACACTGCTTCTCATTATTAGTTAGCTAGTATTTTACCCTAGTAAAAGAATCATTACATTAGTAAAGGCAGTAGGAATCTAAAATCTCAGAGAAACTGATGTTAAATTATCACAATATTATGTGAGTGGAAGCTCAACTGTAAACTAGCCATGAGGTGCTGTGACCCAGGTTTCATGAGCTATTTTTTGTACTTTGCGTGATCTTCAGACCCCATAGCTCTGTCTGTAATACGGAGATAATGATTTGCACCTTTTTATGGGATATAAATTAGTTAATATATAATTTCTTTAGGCAACAGTTTAAAGGAGGTGTTTCAACTGTTGCTTATAATTATGATTTTTAAAATGAGTAATATGCTCTCTAAACTAAATATTTTATTTGTCTGTCTGAATTTTACTTAGTTTTGCTCAGAGAAATTCTACAACATAAATGTGGCTATTTAAATGAGTCTTGACACATTGTAAAGATAAAACATTGGAGGCTTTAAAAATAATATTCTGTTGTGTGTTCAGTAAAAATCCTCAATCATTTTCTCATTCACTCCTGCATCCATTAACTTATTTACAAAGGAACTTTTGAGTGCCAATCAATAAGGACAAAAGTTCCAACAAGACCAGAATAGTGTCTATCCCTGTGAACTTTAATAGGCATAATAGAAGCAAATATTAGACAATAACCATGCACATCACACACTCCGACACACTGTATAAAAGGAAAAGAGAGTATTGTGGGATTTTTGACAAAGAAATCCTACTGATTGACATGGATAATTTTCTGGAGGAAGTAACATCCAAGACAAGACCTAAAGGATGAGAATTTGCTGGATATAATTGTGGAGGAGGGAATAGTAAGCTCTAGGTTCTGAGCCAGGAAAGGAAAGGACTCCAGATGGAGGATGTGTCGTAAGCAGAAATGTGATCAGGGTAGATTTAACTGGAAAACGGACAGTGTTGTGTCTTGGAATCCTTGGAGGTTAAGTTAAAATTTGAGATTTTCTTCCATTCATATTAAGAAGCTGTTGAAAGGTTTTAAGTTAGGGCGATTGAATAGAATTTGCTTTATAAAAAAATTCTAGTTGTTGTGTGGAGAATGGATTGCAGGGCTCAGAATGGAAACCAAAAAGAGGCCACGAGCATTGCCAGATATAAAAGGTGATGAAGTTTTAGTGCTGACCATGAAAATAGAAAAGAGGGTAGGTAAGCAAGGACTCAGTTTGGAGGCACTGCTGGAAGGACTTGTTGGGGGGCTGATGTATCACAGACTGCTCTATACAGTGTCTGTTTCCAAAATATTCTACCTACTTCCTCCCCCGCTTTCTCTGAAATGTAGTTAAGATCACATATTCTTGACTTTCAGTTCCAACAATAGTGATTCCTAAAAATCTTTCCTTAATTTGAGAGATTTTCTTAAATGTTTCTTAAATGTTCCTTTTTCAGTAAGGTCCGCTGTCAGCACAAATGAACTCTGAGTCCTGTGAGATTTGCTACATATTTTGCAATCATATACTAATAAAAATAAATTTGATAAGTAAAAAAGCAGATTTCTGATTCAACCATGGGACCACGCTGGGGCCAAGAGGGGAGTTAGGTCCCTGTGGAGGCAAGGAGAGTTCCAGTTCGCTGGCGCTGGCCCAGGAGAGTTTGGGACATCACTCCCAGTTCTTGGTTGCCTGTCCAGCTCCCTAAGACACTGGACTAGCCTGGAGAGGTATCCAGGGCTTGAGTGGACCATGCCCAGCGACCTTTATTCAACCAGAGGACCAGGCCGGTGCCAAGAGGGGAGTTAGGCCTGCCCAGCAGCGAGGTGAGTTCCTGCTCGCTAGTGCTGGCAGGGAAGAGTTTGGGACATCACTCCCAGGACTGGGGGGCCTGGCCATCCCCCTAGGACACTGGACTAGCCCAGAGAGGTTTCAAGGGCTTGAGTGGACCATGCCAGCAACTTTTATTAACCAGGGGACTAGGCCAGTGCTGAGAGGGGAGTTAGACCTGCACTGACCTGGGAGACTTTAGGACATCACTCCTGGTGCTTGGTTGCCTGCCCAGCCCCCTAGGACACTGAACTAGCTAGCCTCCAGAGGCTTCTCAAGCTTGAGTGGACCACACCCAGTGACCTTCATTCAACCAGGGGAGCCAAGGCCCATGAGTCTTGGGAGCTGAGGGCACAGGAGGTGATTTCCAACACACCCAGGGAAAGTCTTGGAACATTGCTCAAAACACAGAAATATAGGAAAATGACAAAACTAAAGATCAAAATGCAATCTCAAACCTCCAGCCCATCCCAATAAAGTCTGGGAGCAACATACATAGAATAAAATACTACTCATAGACCTGAAGTACCTGAAATAATATCAACTGAAATAAAGAAGCAAGTAAGGGAAGCTATAAAGGAACTCAAGTCAGAAATAATCTCCTAGGTAAAAGGAGAAATGATAAAAGTAGTGAAAGAAATAATGAATGCATCTAAAGAAGGCACAGCTAAAAAGTTAGAGGAGCAAAGCAAAAAATAGAATCCCTGAATGAACAGTATAAGGAACAAACAGAATACATGAAGCAGATTCAAAGAGATATACAGGAAATCAAAAATTCTATTGAAAGTTGCTAAAATTGCATCAATAAAAGTGGAGATAGAATTTCAGACCTCAAAGATAAGATTGTAGCTAGTGAATAGGAAAGGAAAGATCTTTTAAAAATAACAAGGAATCAGGAAATAACAATTCAACAGTTGCAAGATGCTATAAAGAAAAACAACATAAGATTAATAGGGATAAATGAAAAAGAAGGGGACAACACAAATGATATCAAGAGGCTATTTACAAAAGTAATAGCTGAAAATTTCCCAAATATGAGGATGGAAACTGACATAGTGAAGCATATAGAACTCCACATGAGAATGGAAATCTGACATAGTGAAGCATATAGAACTCTAAACAGCCATAACCAAAATAAAACTACTCCCAGACATATAATAATCACCATCCCAGAAATCCAATGTAAGAACAGAATATTAAAAGTTGTTAGAGAGAAAAGACAGATCACCTATAAAGGAAAGCCTATTGGAATCACAACAGACTTTTCAACACAAACAATGAAGTCAAGAAGAGCATGAAAGTCTTTCAGATCATAAAGGAAAACAACTTTCGACCCAGACTGATGTACCCTGCAAAACTGTCCTTCAAAATGGATGGAGAAATAAGATACTTCCATGACAAAGAACAGCTGAAGAACTTCATGATCACCAAACCAACCCTGCAAAGAATACTAAAAGATATTCTAGATAGATATAGGACAAAAACACTAAGCAAGACAGACAATTAAAAAGAGGAGAAAGGTAAAGATACAACAGCAGAAAGATAGCATGTCAACAATAAAATAATATATAACAGTTATAACCATTAATGTAAATGGCCTCAGTTCACCAATTAAAAGAAACAGACTGGCAGAATGGATCAAGAAACAATGTCCAACCATATGCTGTCTACAAGAAACCCATCTTACCCAAAAGGAAATTCACAGACTGAAAGTCCAAGGATGGAAAACAATACTTCATGCAACAGAAACTCAAAAAAAAAAAGCAGTAGTAGTTATTCTGTTTGCAGACAATGTGAACTTCAAACCAAGAATGGTCCGAAGAGTTACAGAAGGCCACTAACTGCTAGTGAGGGGAAAACTTCTAGAGGAAGAGATAACAATCTTATATATGCACCAAATTCCAGAACACCCTGCTATACAAAACAAGTATTAACAGGAATGAAAAATCAAATAAGCAACAACACAATTAAAACAGGAGAACTTAACATGCTATTGACACAAAGGGACAGATCACCTAGACAGAAAATCAGCAAGGAAATAACAGAACTGAATCACACCTGTGAACAATGGCCTTGATAGATGTATACAGTGTTCCATCCAACAACATCAGAATATACATTCTTCTCAGCAGCATATGGGACATTCTCTAAAATAGACCATATAATAGCCCACAGAACACATTTAAATAAATGCAAAAGAATTGAAATTATCCCATGCATGATATTGGATCATAGCACCATGAAACTAGAAATTAATGATAAAAGAAACTGCAAAAACCCCACAAGTAAATGGAAATTGAATAATATACTCTTGAGCAATAAATGGCTCACAGACAAAATTAAACAAGAAATTAAGCAATATCTACAAGCAAACGAAAATGCAAATACAACTTATCAGAATCTGTGGGATGCGATGAAAGTGGTCCTCAGAGGAAAATTTATTGCACTGAGTTCTCACATTAAGAAAACAGAATGAACAGAAATAAACAACCTGATACTACATCTCAAACATTTAGAAAAAGAAGAGCGCGTGAAGCCCAAAGCCAAAAGAAGGGAGAAAATTACAAGGATCAGAGCAGAAATTAATACAATAGGGACTAAGAAAACAATACAAAGAATCAATTAATCAAAGAATGGTTTTTGGAAAGAATAAATAAAATTGATAAGCCCCTAGCCAACCTAATTTAAAAAAGGAAACAAAAGACTCAGATTCACGCAATGTGGAATGAAAAAGGTAAAATCACTACTGATTCTGTGGAAATACAGAAGATCATCAACACCTATTTCAAAAACCTCTACTCTCATAGGTTCAATAACACAGAGGAAATGAAAAGATTTCTAGAAATATATGCACCACTAAAGCTGGACCAAAAAGATGTAAAACTGCTGAATAACCCAATTTCTATGAATGAAATTGAAAATGTAATTAAGTCCTTACCAACAAAGAGAAGTCCAGGCCCAGATGGAATCACTGTGGAATTCTACTAGAAATATAAAGCAGACTTAATGCTGACACTCCTCAAACTGTTCAATGAAATTGAAAGGGAAGCAATTCTCCCTAAGTCATTCCTGGAAGCAAATATTACTCTAGTATCAAAACCAGGGAAAGACTCAACTGAAAAAGAGAACTACAGGCCAATCTCCCTAGTGAACATAGATGCAAAAATTCTCAATAAAATACTGGCAAACATGATTCAGTAAATCATCAAGAAGATTATACACCAGGACCAAGTGGGGTTCATCCCAGGCATGCAGGGGTAGTTCAACATACGTAAATCAATAAATGTAATCCAGCATATCAATAGAGTCAAAAGTAAGAATCACATGATCATTTCTATAGATGCAGAAAAAGCTTTTGATAAGATACAACACCCATTCATGACAAGAACCTTACAGAAAACTGGAATAGATGGTCTTTACTTCAATGTGATAATGACCATCTACAATAAACCAACAGCCAGCATCACATTAAATGGTCAAAAACTGAAAGCCTTTTCCTTAAAATCAGGCATAAGACAAGGATATCCCTTATCACCACTCCTATTCAACATAGTACTGGAAATACTAGCCAGAGCAATTAGATAGGAGAGAGAAATAAAAGGAGTAAAGACAGGGAAAGAGGATGTTAAACTATCATTATCTGCAGACAACATGATACTCTATGAAGAAGACCCCCAACACACCATTGAAAGACTCCTACATATAACAAATAAATTTAGCAATGTAGCTGGATGCAAAGTCAATACTCAAAAATCAATAGCATTCCTATACACTAACGACAAAATCACCAAGAGAGAAATAAGAGAAGCCACACCCTTCACACTGGCATTCAAAAAAATGAAATACTTAGGAATTAATCTAATGAAAGAAGTAAAAGAGCTCTACATGGAAAATTATAATACCCTGAAAAAAAGGAAATCGAAGAGAACCTCAGAAATGGAGACATCCTTTGTTCATCGATAGGAAGAATAAATATTGTGAAAATGGCCGTTCTCCCAAAATTGTTATGCAGATTCAATGTAATCCCAATGAAAATACCACTAACATACCTCATAGATCTAGAGAAATCACTCCTCAAATTCATCTGGAACCAGAAGAGACCTAGAAAAGCAAAATGCAATTCTAAGCAGCAAAGGCAAGGCAGGAGGCATCACAATCCCTAACTTGAAGTTATACTACAAAGGTACTGTAATAAAATGAACATGGTACTGGAAAACAACAGATCTGAAAATCAGTGGAATAGACTAGAAGATACAACCACAAGTATGAACACACTCAGCCACCTTATCTTTGATAAAGGGGCCAGGCATGTTCACTGGAAGAACGATAGTCTCTTTTAAATATGGTGCTGGAAAAACTGGCTCTCCATATGCCTAAACGTAAAAGTGGACCCATGCCTGTCACCATGTACTAAAGTAAAACCTAAATGGATCAAAGATCTAAATATTGAAACAGAAACACTAAATCTGTTGGAAGACAAGGTAGGTAAAAATGTCAAAGACATAGGGGTAGGTAGAGAATTCATGAACAAGAATCAAACTGCAAATACTTCCCAGAATCAATAACTGGGATCACATCTTACTAAAGAGTTTCTGCATGTTGAAAGAAATCTCCAGCAGAGTGAAAAGAAAACCCACAAACTGGGAAAAAAAATCTTAGTTAACTGTCCCTCAGACAAAGGACTTCTGTCTAGAACTTATAAAGAATTTAAAAAAATCAGACCCCCGAAATTCAAAGACCCAATCCAAAAATGAGCATCTGAGATGAACACACAGTTCTCAGATGAAGAAATACAAATGGCAAATAAATACATGAAAAAAATATTCATCATCATTGGTCATTAGAGAAATGCAAATTAAAACCACACTGAGATTCCATCTCACTCCAGAAAGAATGGCCAGCATCAACAAAACTACCAACAACAAATGCTGGAGAGGCTGTGGGGAAAAAAGAACTCTTCCTGCACTGCTGGTGGGAGTGTAGACTGGGGCAACCACTGTGGAGGTCAGTCTGGAGATTCCTCACAGAGCTGGGTTTGGAGGCCCCATTTGATCCAGCTATTCCACTCCTAGGCATATTTCCAGAAGAACTGAAAACATCATACCACAGTGATATATGTGCACCCATGTTTATAGCAGCATAACTTGTAATAGCTAAATCTTGGATATGACCTAAGTGCCCATCAACTGAGGAATGGATAAAAAAATTGTGGTACTTTTATACAATGGAGTACTACTCAGCTATAAAGAATGATCACATTGAGATATTTATAAATAAATGGATGCAACTTGAGACCATACTCATAAGCAAAATAAATCAAACTCACATGTATAAATACCGTATAGTCTCCCTAGTATAAGAATGGTAAGAGTACATAAGATCCTATGGTAATCATTGTTCCCCATTATATTGTTTTGAAGTCTTATAATGTTTTCATTCATTGGTTGGAATGGTTTTATTCTGTTTTGTTTGATCTTATTATGTGTGATTGAAGAAAACAAGACATTATGGCAGCCATTGCTGATTTAGTATCATCTTGCTCTTTGAAGTCCTACTATGCTTCTGTTCTTCTATTACCATTGGTTCTATCATGTTGTGTCTTTTTGGATTTTAATATGTATGATAGTATAAACAAAATTTTTTATGGAAAATGAGATATTATAGCCATTATTCATCTTCTGTTATTTGGTTCAGAATGCCTTGTAATAGTTTCAATCTCTTAAATGCTTTTATTCTATTTTGTTAGGTTTGATATTATTGTGTGTGAAGCTATGTTGAACTACTTCAAAGAAAGAGATATTATGGTAGCTACTGTTGATATCCAATTGTCTTGTTGTGAAGTGCTGTGTTGCTTGCATTGTTCTGTTCTGATCTGCATTATTCTGTCCTCTTTTGTTTTATTCTTTGTAAATAAAATTTAGGAAAAAAAGCAGATTTCTACTTTTTCATCTTCCAAAATGTCTTACCAGATATTTAATGGCATTCTTTTTTATTTTTCCAAAACTAAAAGTATTCCTTTTAGACTTGTCTTGCCTTATTTGTAGTCCCAGCTCCTGGTCCTTAACTGTAGCATTGTATGCTCTCCACCCTGTATCTTCATGCTTGTTTTCTTCCCTTCTTCTTTCTGCTAATTGTATCTTTAGCTGTTTCCTACTCATTAATTTCTTCTGGAACCTCTGGATGGTTAATTTTAATGTTGCAGTCATGCCATATATCTTAGGTGGCAAGGAAACATACTTTTTTCTTTATTTAAAGAGAAAAAAAAACTTGAAAAATGGTAGAAACATAACAGAATTTCAAAAAAAAAGATAAACACTAAGAAATTACTAGTTGATAAATTACATATTGTCCTTTTACAAATAGTTATTCAAGTTACAAAATTAAAGCATACAAAGTGAACAGTTAAGCATTGAGACTGCAAACAGATCTGTTCAAAAAACCAACAAGAACTTAGAAATATTGTTATCAATCCTACACACTTAAATATACATGCACTTATATCATATACATGTACTTATATCACTTCCTATTTCCTCTCTTTTTTACCATAGCAATTACACATTTTGAAATTTTTATTTAAAGAGAAAAAAGCAAAACAGAAAAAAGGGTGGCAACAATACAGAATTCTAAAAGAAAAAGAGAAAAAAACACTAAGAAATCACTAGTTGATAAATTACATATTGTCATCTTGGATGTAGTTGTTCAAGTTACAAAATTAAAGGATACATAGTAGACATTCAAACAGTGAGGGTGCAAACAGTTCTGCCCAAAGATCCAACAAAGATTCAGCAATATGGTCATCTATTTTACACACTCAAACATACATGCAGTTATATCCGTTAGAGCACTTTCTTTTCCTCTCTTTTACAATAGCAATTACACATTTTGGGTTTTATTACTATTATAGTTCTTATTACTTTTTACACTAGAAACACAATGTGATATTTATAAATATGATTCTTATTTATTTCACTAATGAGGATAGTCTCAAGTTGTCTCCATTTACCAATGAAGGTCTCAAGATCCTTCCTTTTTATAGCTGAGTAATATTACATTGTATAAAAATACCACATCTTTTTCTTCCACTCTGCAGTTGATGGCCACTTTGGATGTTTCCAAGATTTAGCTATCGCAAATTGTGCTGCTATGAACATGGGTGCACATATATCATTGTGATACGAACTTTTCAATTCTTCTGTGAAAATACCCAGGAGGGGAATAGATGGATTGAATGGAGCTTCCAATCCTAGTATTCTGAGAATTCTCCATATGGATTTCCATAGTGGTTGCACCAGTCTACATTCCCACCAACAGTGGATCAGTGTTCCTTTTTCCCTGCAGCCTCACCAACATTTGTTATCAGTTGATTTCTTGATGGCAGCCATTCTTTCTGGAGTGAGTTGAAACGTCAATGCTGTTTTAATTTGCATTTCTTGAATGACCAGTGATGGTGAACATTTCTTCATGTATTAAGTTGCCATTTGTATATCTTTCTCTGAGAACCATGTGTTAATCTCAGATGCCCATTTTTGGAGAAGGTCTTTGAATTTGGGGAGCTTGATGCTTTTCAATTCTTTATATGTTCTGGATATAAGTCCTTTGTCTGAGGGATTGCTGGCTAAATTTCTTTCCCACTCTGTGGGTTTTCTTTTCACTTTGTTGGTGATTTCTTTTGAAGTGCAGAAACTTTTCAATAATATGAGATCCCAGTTGTTGATTCTTTGAAGTGTAGGAAACATGCTTTTGTCTATCTTCATATAGGGACTTAACATTGTAACTATTTGAGGAGTGATACATTCCTTAACATCTGAATATAATTTTATGGCTCACTGATCTAGAAATAAAGATAACAAAAAATATCAAATAGTCAATTGACATGAAATCTACATTTTCTCTTAGGTTAATGTTATGGTAGAAATTGTTGGTTGCCTCACATGTCCACTTTTTCTTTCTTTTTAATATTGCTCCCAAATTTAATAGAATCCCAAACTGGGAAGTCAGCTCCATAGCTCTGTATCACTTCTATTGTGACATTTGATTAATGCACCATTGCATTTTGGGATAGAGCAGTCAGATTTGAAACAATGACTTGATGTTGTTTCCAGTGATTTCTAAAGAAGCCTGTAATCTTGATGAGGTGTTTTGTGTGAGCTGATTTCTCCCACAGTAATCACAAAAAAGTACAATGGTAATTCCATCTTATATGTAATCATTCAGAACACGCATCCAATAGTGGAAGACCTTAGATTTGAACCCATGCTTTCTTATCTTCAAATTTGTCTCATATTGTTGTACCACTAAATGTGTTGGCATTTTCTCTAAAACAGGTTTGCCTACATATATGAATAAAAATGCACATCATGTGAATGCTCATTCATATGATGTCTATCTTTATTATATTACTGCCATTACATCTATAAAATTACTGCCATAGAATTTACAGTTTTCTTTCAAGAACCTTATCCCTACATACACTTCCAAAGCCCCTTTGTGAGGCTCAATAATGGGTGAGGTACATGAATTCCTTTGTTGAAGCTACTTAGCTCAACTCCCAAGGTTCAAACAAATTAAATGTTATTTTTCTCCCTGGTAATATTACAGATAAAGGTAGATTGTCCACCATGGAAAGTCTGTTTTGCTTCATGATGTTATCCATGTATCGAGATAATTTCTTCCTTGCCAGCCTACCATCTACTAGCTTAGAAAATGGTTAAATATTTTCCATAAAAGGCCAGAGTTGTCAATATTCATAAAAGGCCAGAGTTGTCAATATTCTAGATTTTGAAGGCCACGCAGGCTCTGATAACTCTGCTATTGCAAAATAATAATAGCCAAAATTAGGAAAATGGGTGTCACTGTGTTCTAAGTAAGTTGATTTCTAAATACAGGTGGTAGTCTGGATTTATCCTATGGATCTTAGGTTACTAGTCTTTGAATATTGTCCTATCTTATATGCTTGATCCTAACTTCCTACCACATTCATATTCCAGCCAATGAAAGGCATAAGAAAGAAGTAGAGGATGGACAATTGTCCTTAAAAGTGAGAGAGATGTAAGTATCACTTAGTCTCACACTACCTTGATAAAATTTTAATTATACTGGCTTAAAGAAAAGTTTAGAAACATGTTTCAAGAATAGAGAACGTGGCTCTTTCTAAAATGGAAAGGGAGAAAGAATGGCTCAATTATGAAAACAAAGTAGGGGAGAAATGCAACTTTTTCTACCTCAGAGTACATTTGTCCTTGAACAGCTAGTAATTTTCCAAGGGATGGAATCAAATGAACTGTCTTGTGATCATATGCCAGTGTATGTAAACATACATATACATGTGACCATATTTCTGTGAGATACAAATATGAGAACTAAAAGTGTTGATAGAGTAGAAAGAAACTAGTAAAGGAAGGTTACGGTTGAATAAGTCTGTAAAGATTATATAGACATCCATCAAGCAAATGCCTAGAGGAAATGGATTCCCTGAGGAAACAACCAAAGAATTGTGTTGTGATGGTTGAATTAACGAAATGCCACAGAAGGTTTGTGGCTTAAAATACTGAGGTTTGTTTCTTAATGACAATAAAGTTCAGTCTGTTCTTTAGAGGTCAACTTTCCTAAAGCCACCAGCAAATCTACCATGCATAGCATTACTCATCTGTGCCGCAGAAAAGGGACTTCTGGTATTGTCAACCCTGGCTGTTGAATACTTTCTCCCTGAATTACAAGCATTACTTTTGCTCATATTTTCTGAGTCAAAATAAACCCAATGTGTATACCTTAATTCAAGAAAGTGGTGAAGTGTGAGCCTACCATGTATATCAAGGAGTCATCAGGGTGTATTTGTGGTCTAATGTCAAGCACAATTATTAAAGACTCAGAGACAAGAGTACAGGAGTAATCAGGAGCCTGATAATGGGAGCTTCCTGAAAGGAAGTTGTAGTTGAGCTTGTATGAGATCATTAAATATGCTCACAGGATCTTATGATGATAGTGGAGAAGGTAGTTTAGAACAGGTAAGATGGAAAATAGAGACCAGAAAGGAGAACTAATGTGTAGAAGACAGGGGTAAAAATTTTTTCTCTGAGATCAAATAAACATTACTGGTAAAATCTTGGAATGTGAAGATGAAGACAAAAAAAAGAATCAAGAAAGCCACACAGGTATATGCATAAGATAAAATGAGACAAGACTATACATCCATAAAAAACTGATGAGAGCTAAGCAAGGTTTGCATGTTACATCCATGTCAATTTCCTAGTATAGTAATGTTCAATGTAATTTGGGAAAGTTTGAAAGAGAAATGCAGTACTAGTAATGCATTTCTTATAAAAGCTTAAAATTAGTTTTAAGTAAAATTCAGAAAAATCAAATGCCCTCATATTTAAGATGATGTGGTTTAAATTGACTAATAGTTTGCATTTACATATTGATTTAAGATTTTGCATCACTTTTGCAGATAGTATCTTTCATCTCTATTGATATCTTGCATCTCTATTGATATTTTTATACACATTATAAGCATTCTGTTAATGTATTTAAAGACCTTATAAGAATAAAAATAAGAGGGCTGGAGCCACCTGCATTCTGATTTGTGAGGTGAAAATGAGCACAGCAATTTCCATCTCATGGTGCAGCCTCAGTGCATCGCTTGGAGCCTGGTAAGGCCCAACCTAGCCCCCCCCCATCACTGGAAGTTCCCTCCATATTTGGACCTATCCTGTGACTCCCAAGTGGCCTGGAGTCACCTGCACGCTGCCTCATGAGCTGAAAATACACACAGCAATCTTCAACCAGTGGAGAAGCCTAGACATATTGCTTGGAGCTGATAGGGCCTTGTCTAGCATCCCTCATTACCAGAGAACCCATGAGAAGGTCCCTCAGGGCCTAGTTGGGCCCCACCCTGTGAACTGGAGAGCCTGGGAGCCACCTGCTAAGGCCTGTCTAATGGCCTCCACTCAACTGGGGAAACTCTCTGCAGTAGGGATAGATATTCTCAACCTAAGAAACTAATGAGACCTTGCCTTCAGCTTCCCCAAGGGAATATAGGCAAATGACAAAATGAAAGACCAAAATGCAATATCAAACTTCTAGCCTATCCCAAGCAAGCCTAGGACACATGGACATAGAAGAAAATGTAAACCATATACCTAAAACTCCTGAAATGATAGTGACTGAAATAAAGAAACAACTCTGAGAATTGATAAAAGAACTCAGCTCAGAAAAAGATCTCCCAGGTGAGAGAAGAAGTGATAAATGTAGTGGAAGAAATGCTGAACACATCTAAAGAAGACAAAGTTAAAAAATTAGAGGAACACTGCAAAAATATGGAAACCTTGAATGAACAATATAAGAAACAAACAGAATGCATGAAACAGATTCAAAGAGATACCCAGGAAATCAAATTGTCCACTGAAAGTTGACAAAACCACCTCAATGAAAGTGGAGATAGACTTTCAGACATCAAAGACAAAATTGCAGCTAGTGAACAGGAAAAGAAAGATCTTTTTAAAAATGACAAGGAATCAATATATAACAATTTAAGAACTGCAAGATGATGCAAAGAAAAACAAAGTAAGATTGATAGGTATAAATGGGAAAGAAGGTGACCACCTAAATGATATCAAAAGGCTATTTACAGAAGTAATAGCTGAAAATTTCCCAAACATGAGAATGGAAACTGACATATGGATCAGTGAAGCATATAGAACTCCAAATAGCCATAACTAAAATAAAACTGCACCCAGATATATAATAATCAACATTCCAGAAATCCAATGTAAGAACAGAATATTAAAAGCTGTTAGAGAGAAGAGACAGATCACCTATAAATGAAATCCAGAATCACAACAGAGTTCTCAGCACAAACAATGAAGTCAAGAAAAGCATGGAGTGAAATATTTCAGATCCTAAAGGAAAACAACTTCCAACCCAGATTTTTTTACTCCTGCAAAACTGTCCTTCAAAATGGATGGAGAAATAAGATATTTCCATGACAAAGAACAGCTGAAGAACTTCATGACCACCAAACCTACAAAGAATACTGAAAGACATTCTAGATAGACATAGGAAAAAAGCACTAAGCAAGGCAGACAATTAAACAGAGGAGAAAGGTAAAGATACAACAGCAGAAAGATAACATGTCATAAATAAATCAATACATGTCAGTCATAACCATTAATGTAAATGGCCTCAAATCACCAATTAAGATAAACAGACTGTCAGAATGGATCAAGAAACAAAATCCAATCATATTCTGTATACAAGAAACCCATCTAACCCAAAATGAAACTCATAGACTGAAAGTCAAAGGATGAAAACAATACTTCATGCAACAGGAACCACCCCCAAAGTCAGGGGGTAGCTATTCTGTTTGCAGACCATGTGAACTTCAAACCAAGAATGGTCCAAAGAGATAAAGAAGGTCACTACATACTAGTTAGGGCAAAACTCCAAGAGGGAGAGATAACAATCTTAAATATATATGCACCAAATTTGGGGCACCCAACTATAAAAAAAATTAGCAGAAATGAAAAATCATATAAGCAATAACACAATTATAACAGGAAACCTTAACATGCCATTGACACAAAGAGACAAATCAATTAGACAGAAAATCAGCAAAGAAATAATAGTACTAATCACACCTGTGAACAAATGGACTTAGTGGACATATACAGAGTGTTCCACCCAACAACATCAGAATATACATTCTTCTTAGCAGCACATGGGACATTCTTTAAAATAGACCGTATACTAGCCCACATAATATACTTAAGTAGACGCAAAATAATTGAAATTGTCCCATGCATGTTATTGAATCATAGTTCCCTGAAACTAGAAATTAATGACAAAAGAAACTGCAAAAACCTCACAAATGCATGGAAACTGAACAATACACACCTGATCAGTCAGTGGGTCACAGAGCAAATTAAGGAAGAAATTAAACAATATCTACCAGCAAATGAAAATACAAATACAACTTACCAGAACCTGTAGGATGCAATGAAAGCAGTCCTCAGAGGAAAATTTATTGTGGTGAATTCCCACATCAGGAAAGCAGAAGAAACACAAACAAACAACCTGACACTACACCTCAAAAGTCTAGAAAAAGAGCAAATTCAGCTCAAAGCCAAAAGAAGGGAGGAAATTATAAAGATCAGAGTGTAAATCAGTGCAATAGAGACTAAGAAAACAATCAATGAATCAAAGAGTTGGTTCTTTAAAGAATAAATAGAATTGATAAGCCCTTAACCAACCTTATTTAAAAAAAGAAAGAAGAATAAAAATAAGTGAAATGTAATAGAAGATGACCTTTTAAAATCTACCTCTTCACTTCTAGTATCTGAAAATGATATATTATGGAGACATATACTTATGAGACAGTGGAAATATTCACATATTATTATATGATAGGCCTAACATTGAAATATTTCTTAGTTTATCTCTGTATCAAAATTTGCAATTTAAAAAGGCTCAATGTACTTTTCTCTTGTCTCAAAATGTATAACTTCAAAAAAGTATAGGTCTTAAAAATCTTTAAAACTTGTGTAGTGCTGGGAGTGCAGCCCATTATAAGAGCACTTTCTGAGTATGCATGAGGCCCTGGGTTTAATTTCTGGTAAAACACCAACATGCACTTACACACACACAAGTGCATGCACACATATGTGCAATTAAAACTACAATTAAATGGTTACTAGCAATTGTCAGTAACAGAGTAGAGCCAATACTTTTTTTCTTTATTTAAAACTTCAATATATTTCATTTGCTATGAATTTTTGGTACTAATTTTTACTTTTAAATATGACCAATTGGCGAACCAGCGCCACATGTGGGCCACTGCTGCTAGACCCTAACCTTTCCCCATGAGTCAGTGCCATTTATGGACTGTGGGAGAAGAGAACAAGAAGTCACCAAGAAGCAAGCCCTCCCTGTGAACTAGCACCATGTGTGAGCCACTGCTGCCAGGGGAACAGCCAGACCCCAGCTCTTTCCAGCAAATAGGCTGGGAAACAAAAAGGGCCAACCTCACTCCCACCTCCAACCATCATGTAAGCAACAAGCTGATCCAAAGATACACAGGCTGTGATGATAGCTATTTAGGTGAAATGCAATTTGATGCTTTTGGTGTTTGGTGTTTCACTAACTTTGCAGGTCTTGGGCCAGTTGTCTGATCATCTATTCAGAGGATAATGGTACACAGTGTGGCATCCATGGGGAATTGCCTTCTGAAGGTGGTAGCCATTGTTAATTCCCTATTATCTTGTTTTGAAGTCTTGTATCATTTTCATTATTTTTTTGGTTGGATTTTATTCTGTTTTGCTATATTTGATTTTATTATAAATGATGGCATGGGATGCTATTTCAAAGATAGCAAGTTACTGTATTCTTTGTTTTGTTTTTATTGGTTCCCTTCTGTTTTGTTTGATTTTTACTATTTGTGAAGGTATTTACAGCTATTTTGAAGACAACAAGAGGCATTGCTGATTTTGTACTGTTTTGAAGACCTGTGTCACTTATGCTGGTTTGTTTTTATTGGCTTTGTTCTGTTTTATTTTGCTTGGTTTATTCTCTTTAAAATAAAAATAATAAAAAATAGAAAAAAATAGCCCATTAAAATTTTATTAATCTTGATTATTGATTGGAGGTATGCCCTTAAATTATCTGCTTAGAGTCCCTCATTTGCCTAAGAAGATAGGTAACTATGTATCCATCACTTAAAAATGAGAGAAAGTTGCTACCTACAGATAAAAAATCACATGTCACCTTATGTGGAAGTCTCAGCCTGAAAGCATGCCTGATCCTACTGTAAGTCAAAATAGTTCTCCATGTTATCTAAGAAAATAAACCAGGTGAAAGATCCTTACTGTATTTAGTTAGTGATAGAGTTTTCTTTATGAAATAAATGCAGATCCATATCTTACTACACTATCTTCAGTTGTTTTCCAAATGACTTGATTTTGACCTTACTTTGGAAACTGGAGTTTTAAATTCAATTGCTTTTTAAAAATCAGTTCAAGTTTTTGAACACTGCTAATTCCTCAAGGGATATACATCTAAATGAATCATGCACTTTCAGAATTTTTGCAATTTCCAAAGATAATCTAAAGTAAGTGAGTCAACACAATTAAAATATTTGTTGACATGTGAATATCCTGAATTTGGACAAGAAAAATTCACTTTTGTAGTATACTAATGTCAAGAAGTTATATTGTATATGTTTTTACATAAAAGAGAAGGTATTATACTTAAATACTCTTTCATTTCTCTCAGAATTATTATTTTTAATATAAAAGGAGGAGTTAACTTGAAATTTGTATAAGTCTGTCCTTATATAGTCCTTTATTTTTGAAAAATAAAATATTTGGAAAAAATCTTCAAGTCTTTACCAGATTGTTCTTTTATGGTAAATTCCATATGCTTATTTATTCTTGAATGAAAATATATTATTTGTACTCTATTGCTTGATGTATTTATTCACCATCACACTTATAGCAAAGAATCTAATTTCTAGCCAGATGCCTAACTCATTATTGGTCTTGGATCTACAGTGTTTTTTAAACACATAAGAGCTAACCTGCTGTTTATCTGAGCATGGATGAAAGTAATGCTGTAGGTTAGCATTCTAAAGGTACTTAGGCTCAGTAAGGTAATCAAGGTCTAAGAGAGAATATAACATGTTTCTTAGATTACATGAATAGAAATGTAAAAGTTTCTATTTGCTTTGCATTTTAATAAACTATCCATTTCCTGTATATCATTATTTACTAAGTTATATTAAATCAAAAGAGACATATGAAATTAGTTAAAAACTTAAAAATCAAAATTATGTTTAAGAATATCATTGAAAGGTGTGAGACAGTCTGAAAACTACCAAGTGTAGAGTGGGAATACTAGTTAAGCCTGCCCTAGCCCTAAGCTGCCTGGGACTGCCACTGCTGGGCCCACCCTTCTACCGGGAACATTGTGGAAGCCAGCTCCAGGCCTAAGTTGCCCGGGACTGCCACCACTGAGCTTGCCATTCCCCTGGGAACATTATGGAAGCCCGCCCCAGGTCCAAGCTGCACTGGACTGCCACCACTGGGCCTGCCCTTCCACTGGGAACATTGGAACCTTGGACTACTGTGGATTCCCATGCTGGCTTGATGAGAGACTCAGGAACCCCTCACCCAAACACAAGACCTCAGCAGGCCCCAGTCAGTGTAGTGAGTTTGCCCTTAAAATGGAGGTCTGCAGTGAGTAAACAGGAGCAGAAGTGAAACTCTCTCCAACTGTAAGACTTTGGCAAACCTGTCAAGAGAGTAAGTAATTCCCTCCCCCGACACAGAGAACATCAGACAGGTTGAGGAGTACACCAATGGCACCCCCCCCAACTTAGAGAAAATTAAATATAGCCAGGGTGATCTAGTGACCTGCAACCATCTGAAGATATAACAATGGCAGGAACTAAGAGTTGCCCTACATAAATACTTCTAGGCTAGTTAGCCCAGAAAGAATATAGGACTCACCCAACATGCCCTGTAGGAGGAGGTCAGGGGACTGGGACTATTCTTCATTGTGGTACCCAGCCATTTAACAAACATCAACCACACCGTAGGACCCTAAAACTCACACTATGGACAATTGTGACTGTTGGAATAGAAGGAACAGATATTTATGGAAAAGGTGAAAATGACTAAATGAAAAGGCAAAATGCAATCTCAAACAGCTAGTCCATCAGGAGCAAGTAGAGGTGACAATGAAATAGAGGACTTTAAAAGTCATACACCAGAAATCTCTGAAAAGATAGCGAGTGAAGTAAAGAACAAATTCATGAGGCTATAGAGGAACTCAAATTAGAAATAATGTCTTCTGTAAAGACAGAAATAGCAACCTTAGTAAATGAGTTGCTCAACATAGCTAGAGAAGAAATAAATAAGAAAATAGGAGCATGGGAAATTGATTGAAACTCTGAATGAACAATGCAGAAAACAAGCAGAATCCATGAAACAAATCTAAAGATATATCCAAGAAACAAAAAAAATGTATTGAAAGCTGGCAAAACCATTTAAATGAAGCTTAGGATAGAATTTTGGACCTTAGGACAGGATTGCAGATAATGATGATGAAAGGATAGAACCTATAAAACAACAAAACAGCATGAAATGACAATCCACCAGCTTCAAGATGATGTCAGAAGAAATAATATAAGATTAATAGGCATCAGTGAAGAGGCAGGAGACAATGCAAAGGACATAACTAAGCTCTTCACAGAAATAATGACAGAAAATTTCCCAAACATGGGGAAAAAATCTGATATACAAATAAGTGAGGCATATAGAATGCCTAACAGTCATAACTAACATAAATCTACACCCATACATATAATAATTAAGATCTCAGACATATAGCATAAAAACAGAATACTAAAAGCTGTTAGAGAAAAGACACAACTCACCTATCAAGGAAAGCCTATTAGAATCATGACAGACTTCTCAGTGCAAACCTTCAGGTTAAGATGAGCTTGGAGTGAAGTATTTCAAACCCTAAAAGAAAACAACTTTCAACCCAGACTGATGTACCCAGCAAAACTGTCTTTCAAATTTAATGGAGAAACAAGATACTTCCATGACAAAGAACAACTGAAGAAATTCATGTCCATCAAACCTACCTTAGAAAGAGGGTTGAAAGACATGCTAAATAGAGACAAAATGACCACAATCTCCAGAACAACAGCAGAAAGAAACCACCAGGCTGGACAAGAAATTAAACAAGGGAGAAAAGCAGGAAACCAACAATAGGAACACAACACAGCAAAGTCAAGCCAGTACATATCAGTGATATCCATCAATGTAAATGGGCTCAATTTACCTATCAAAGGAAACAGGCTGACAGAATGGATCAAGAAACAGGATCACACAATATGCTATATACAAGAAACACATCTGACTCAAAAAGAAACTCATATATTAAAAGTCAAATGATGGAAAACAGTATTCCATGCAACAGGAACCCAGAAAAAAAAAGGAGGGGTAGCTACTCTGTTTGCAGACAAAGTGAACTTCAAACCTAAAAGGTTTAAAAGGGAAAAAGAAGGCCACTACATACTTACTAGTGGAAAACTACAAGAGGAAGAACTAACAATTATAAATATATATGCATCAAATACAGGAGCACCCAACTATATAAGACAAATACTAATGGACATGAAAAACCAAATACACAAGGACAAAATTGTAATAGGGACCTTAACACCCCACTGTCACAGAGAGATAGGTCAACTAGACAAAAAGTCAGCAAAAAAATAATAGAACTGAATCATACCTGTGAGCGAATGGACTAGTGTTCCACCCAAACACATCAGAATATACATTCTTCTCAGCTGCACATGGGTCATTCTCCAAAATAGGTGATATATTAACCCATAAAGCATTCTTAACTAAATACAAAGGGAGCAAGATTATACCATGCATAATATCTAATCATAGCACACTAAAATTGGAAATCAAGGGCAAAAAACCCCTGCAAAACCTGCATAAATAAATGGAAATTAAACAACAACCTTCTAAATAACCAGTGGGTTACAGATGAAATTAAAGAGGAAATAAAACAATACCTACAACACAATGAAAATGCAGATACAACATACTGTAACCTATGTGACGCAGTTAAAGCTATCATAAGAGAGAAATATATAGCAATAGTCACATCAAGAAAATGGAATGAACAGAAATAAATAACCTAATGCTACATCTCAAGCTTCTAGAAAAGGAAGAGCAAGTCAAACCCAAAGCTCATAGAAGAGAGGAAATTGTAAATATTAGAGCAGAAATTAATGCAATTGAAACTAAAAAAAGCCAAAGAATTAATGAATAAAAAGCTGTTCTTTCTGAGAGAATAAACAAAATTGATAAACCCCTAGCCAACCTTATCAAGAAAAAGAAAGAAAAAACTTAAATCCATGACTGAAAAGAAGGAAATTACTACAGATCCCGTGGAAATTCAAAAGATCATGAATACCTACTTTGAAAAATCTCTACTCACATAGGGTGGAAAACACAAAGGAAATGGACAGATTTCTAGAAACATATGAACTACCAAAGCTCAACCAAGAAGATATAGCAATTTTGAATAACCCAATATCAGCTATTGAGATTGAAAATGTAATTAAAAACTTACCAACAAAGAAAAGCCCAGGTCCTGATGGATTCACTGCTGAATTCTACAAGAAATTTAGAGATTTGATGCCAATACTCCTTAAACTCTTCAATGAAATTGAAAAGGAAGCAGTCCTCTCTAAATCATTCCTGGAGGCAAGTATAACTCTTATACCAAAACCAGACAAGGATCCAACCAAAAAGGGGAACTATAGGCCAATCTCACTAATGAACATTGATGCAAAAATTCTCAATAACATACTGGAAAATAGAATGCAGCAAATCATCAAGATTATTCACCATGACCAAGTGGGATTTATTCCAGAAATGCAAGGACGGTTCAACACATACAAATCAATAAATGTAACACAATACATCAACAGAGCCAAAAAAAAAAAAAACACAAGATCATCTCAATAGCTGTAGAAAAAACTTTCAATAAAGTCCAACACGTTTTCATGATAAAAACCCTACAGAAACTCGGAATAGAAGGTATGTACCTCAATCTTATAAAGGCCATTTACAACAAACCAACAGCCAACATTATACTAAATGGACAAAAACTGAAAGCCTTCACTCTAAAATTGGGAACAAGACAAGCATGTCTACCATCACCACTCCTATTCAATATAGTGCTGGAAATATTAGCCAGAGCAATCAGACAAGAGGGAGAAATAAAAGCAATAAAAATAGGAAAAGAAGTTAAATTATCATTATTTGCAGATGACACCACATAGAAGACCCCAAAAACTCCATTAAAAGACTGGTAGAGGTAATAAACAAGTTCAGTAGTGTAGCTGGATACAAAGTCAATGCTCAAAAATCAATAGCATTCCTTTACACAAACAAGAAACTCACTGTGAGAGAAATTATGGAAATACTGCCTTTCACAATAGTATCTAAAAAAATGAAATACCTACAAATTAACCTATTTAAGAATGTAAAAGACCTATATGCTGAAAATTATACTACTCTAAAAAAGGAGATTGAACAGGATATTAGAAAATTGAAGGATATTATTTGCTCTTGATTAGGAAGAATCAACACTGTGAAAATGGCCATACTCCTACAACTGTTGTACAGATTTAACGCAATCCCAATCAAAATACCATTGACATACCTCACAGATTTAGAGAAAAAACTTCTAAACTTCATTTAGAAATAGAAGAAACCTAGAATAGCAAAGGCAATTCTGGGCAACAAAGACAAGACAGGAGGCATCTCAGTCCCTGGCTTGAAACTATACTATACTACACTATACTATACTATACTATACTATACTATACTATACTATACTATACTATACTATACTATACTATACTATACTATACTATACAAAGCCACAGTGATAAAATCAGCCTGGTACTGGCAAAGAAATAGACCTGAGGATCACTAGAAAAGATTAGAAGATGCAAGCACAACTACAAAGACACTCAGCCGCCTGATATTTTACAAAGGCACCAAACATGTTCACTGAAAGGTTAGCCTCTTTAATAAATGATGCTGGAAAAATTGGCTCTCCACATACTGAAGACTGAAACTAGATCCATGCCTATCACCATGCACACAACTAAAGTCTAAATGGATCAAAGATCTGAATATTGAAACAGAAACACTAAATCTACTGAAAGACAAGGTAGGTGTGAGTCTTGGAGACATAGGGGTAGGCAGAAAATTCGTAAACAAAACACAAACTTCATGGGAAACACTTCAAAGAATCAAGAACTGGGATCTTGTATTATTGAAAAGTTTTGGCACTTCAAAAGAAATCATCAACAGAGTGAAATAAAGCCCACAGAGTGGGAAAGAATTTTAGCCAGCAATCCCTCAAAGGACTTATATCCAGAACATAGAAAGAACAGAAAACATCAAGTCCCCCAAATTTAAAGACCCTCTCCAAAAATGGGTATCTGAGATGAACACACAGTTCTCAGAGGAAGATATGCAAATGGAAAATAAATACATGAAGAAATGTTCACCATCACTGGTCATTTGAGAAATGCATCTCACCCTGGAAGGAATGGCTGCCATCAAGAAAACAACTGATAACAAGTATTGACGAGGATGCAGGGAAAAAGGAACAACACTTCTCCACTGTTGGTGAGAGTGCAGACTGGTGCAACCACTGTGGAGGTCAGTATGGAGATTCCTCAAAAAACTAGGATTGGAAGTTCCATTCAATCCAGCTATTCCCCAACTGAGTATTTTCCCAGAAAAATTGAAAAGGTTGTATCACAGTTATATATATGCATCCATGTTTATGGCAGCAAAATTTGTGACAGTTAAATCTTGGAAACAACCAAAATGCCTATCAACTGCAGAGAAGATGAAAAAATGTGGTATTTTTATTCAATGGAGTAGTACTCAGCTATAAAAAAGATGATCTTGAGGCCTTTATTGGTAAATGAAGGCAACTTGAGAATATCCTCATTAATGAAATAAATAAGACTCACATTAGTAAAAGTCACATTGTTTCTCTAGTGTAAAATATAAGAATGGACAGAATAATGGTATCGAAAAAGTATAGTAGATATAAAAGTATAATGGATATAATAGATATTGTAAAAGTGAAAGGGAAGGAAAATGCTCTAAAGGATTTAACAGTATGTATAGTTTGTAAATAGCTGGCCATATTACTGAGCTTTTGTTAGAACATTGAACAGAAGAGTTTGTACTGTCAATGTTTGAGTGTTTAGCCACTTTTTATGCTTTGATTTTGTAACTTTAACAATTATTGTTGTTAACAATATGTAATGTATCAACTAGCGGTTTTATGGTGTTAATTTTTTTTGAACTCTGTATTCTACTTTTCTTCCTGTTTTTTCTATTTTGTCTTTGTAAAATGTCCTTTTCTTTCTCTCTTAAAATAAAATAAAATTTAAAAAAGAATATCCTTAGAATTGTTAACTCGCAGAAGAGAAAACAGAAATACATCTCTGATACAGTTCAAGAATATTTGGAAGGTAATCTTGCAGCCAGGCAGGAACATTTTAATCTGCATTCTTTTCTTGGCAAATCTCAAATAAGAATGATCTTGTAGATGCAGTATGAGAGATTAAATTGGAGTAATAAATAAACTTTATGTTCAAAAGAAATGAATGTAGCATACATTTTTTGTTTTATTTTTCTGGAGAAAATTTTAAATTATCAATTCATTTATTTAATATAACTTAGATTTGGTCCTGATTCATAGTTGGAAATATTGAGGTTGCCTCTAGAATTTTGATTCCATGAAAATAAGAAATTCAATTTCCATACTCTCTAAACTGAGATTTGACAAAAGTAAACCTTAAAATAAGAAAGACCTGAAGCAGCCAGCTCGCGGCTCTGGTAAGCGGCTGTGGCCCACCAAGCTGAGTCCACCCTAGGGCGAGAATCATCAGCATCTCCTGAGATCCACACCATGTTGGAACTTAGGGCTCTGGGAAACCAAGCAACCAGCTCGCCACTCTAGTAAGTGGCTGTGGCCCGGCAAGCTGTGGCTGCCCCAGGGTAAGAACTATAAGCATCTCCTGAGGTCTGTGCCATGTTGGAACTTAGGGTGCTCAGAAACCAAGCAACCAGTTCACTGCCCTGTTAAGCAGCTGAGAGCCTACCTGTGTACAGTCTGAGATTCAAACATCCATCCTCCCACCCCACCTGGTTAGCAAGTGGGAGCCAGAGATCTGAGCATCTATTATGAGGTTGACTATATGCAATATAGCAAATAAGGGAGATTTCCTTCTACCATCTCTTTGAAGGCAAATATTTTTATCAATGTTTTTCTTTATTCTGCTTAATGGTATTGCTCTATTTAATACTGTTTTGATAAGTTCTATAATGTTTTGTATTTCCTTTGATTTTGCTATACCTGATTGAAAGAACAACTATTGTGAAGAAAACAAGATATACTATGGTACCTGTTACTATTATCCCGGTAACCTGCTGTGAAGTTCTGTACCAATTTCACTACACTGTTTCAATTGGCTTTGTTTCATCTTGTTCTGTGATATTTTTCTACTTTAAAAATTAAAAAAAGAAAACCCTAAACATCATCTTTGATTGAGTGCAGTGATAAAAGTCAGGGGATAGCATATTTTATATAATGACTTTTAGTCATACTTTAGTCATACAAGGAAGCAACTCATTTGTTTTGAACATTACAACCTCAATTTTGAAATATATAACTGACTCTAAACATCATTTTAACTATATTTTTAAACTTGAATATGACAAAAAAAATTCCAGTAGAGCATACAGTTTTTTCTTTAGTGATATTATTCTGGCTCTTTAACTTGGAACATATGAATATTCCAAATTATGTTTAAATATTCAAAATTCTGTTCACTTGCTATCATTGGAGCCACTCATTACTCATTACTCTACCTTATGGGCAAAAAAATATCTAAGCACTATGGAAGAACACTGTTTAAGTCTGCCTAAGATTCAAGGGATCCAAACCTCCCATGAGAGATCTGACAAATAAAAGTGTTTGAGTTTTCCTCACTCTGAAAAAAAGTCCCAAGGATTTTCTTTAACTGAGTGTCACTGTTGCAGCTGGCATAACACTGATCTCCTGATTATGTGTATGCACTCATTACATTTATGTGATTTCTTTTTTTATGTTGATAATCTAGACTTAAATTGAACTTGTCATGAGCAAGTGCATGTGTCCTGGTTTTAAATCGCTTCTGTTCTTGTTGCTATAGTGACCAGCAGAAATCAGAAGGGAAGTGGAAAAGAAGAATGTTCATTTCAATGGGTGTATCCATCTGTTACTTTAAACAGTAGTTCTCCTTCTTTACCTTTGAAGGTTAATCTAGCTAAAGGAGTTATGCTGTTTGATAACTTCAGCTTTTACTCTCAGAACTTTTTTTAGAAAAAAAAGCCCAAATTTTTGGTTGATTCCAAAGTCATATGTGTAATAATATCAGAATTTCAAGAACAAGAAAAGATTATATACCAAGACTATAGCTTCTTCATTATATTAATAAAATGTTCTGAGTTTTTACTATTTTCATTTCAGTTTTGGAAACAGTGGTTCTCAGACTTGTACTCTAGAGGAAGCCATGTCTGAGACATTCTGGATTGTGACAAAATTGAGGGCTGCTAATGGTATCAGGTGAGTAGAATTAGGGGTTCAATATACTGCAACGCCTCATGAGTCGTGTGACTCACTGTAATCAAGGCGAGGGTCGTGAAGCCCTGTTTTAATAAAGCACCTGTGGATATTTAAAAATAAAACTACACTGTGATTCTCCTGGATTGCTAAATTGATGAGGCTGAATAGGGGTGAAATTCTAATTCCTGGTGCAAGGTGGCCAGAAGAAAGATATTTACACATTTATCTAGCATATTATTCTGGTCATTCATAAATCATTAAATGAAATAGTATCTATATAAAATACTTGAGCGATTCTTAACACTTTCATTGATTCTATTTCTATAACAGCCTTACAAATATTTTACTATTTGTGCCTTTGAAACACTGAAATAAAAGACTGAAAAAGAAATAAGATTTCAGTCTCACTTATGTGATTGCTTTCATGGGACACACCCTGAACTTCTAAAAGCTGCTATTTATGATTTAAAAAGAATAGAATTTGTGGAGTTTTAAGAACTTAACTTGAAGCCCTGAGCTACCTTTTCTTAGGTAATATTGTGTTTTGGAAAATTAGATATTGGTTCATAAAAAGTTAATTATTTTTCTTGTTAAAATTACTTAAAACCCCAATTTCGCTTAGCGTCAGAGAGTGTGCATGCTGAATTAGCAGAGGGGCATGTGTTCAGATGTGATGTGTTTCTTAAGGCAGTAGCACAATACAATAAAGAAAATACTCAGTTAGTAAAGCTCATTGCCACAGTCTGTTCTCCCACCTTCCCTGGCCCTGGGATTTCTGCCTTATATGGACTATGGTGAATCAGGGATTCCTGGCTGGGAACATGAGACATGCTGTCTTGTCTAAGATGGAATTGATATGACATATATATGTTAAAAGTCCTTCTGTAGGACAAAAACAAGTGTGAGTAGAATATTTAAATTCCTTGCATTTGAATTTCTCAAAGGAAACTGCTTTATCAGGCACTAGTTTTAAAGGCAAGTGAAAGGCCTTCCCAGCACCCATAGTCCCTTTATTGACATTGATTCTTTGGTCACCCTTTGCTACCATATTTCTTCTCTGTGGGGGTTTTTACTTGAATATGGTCCACCCCTCTGCCCCCAGAGCTTTGTAAGATGCACACAGGAGCCAAATCTTGCCAAGAAGTGTCTCCTTACCTGTGGAATTTAATTCTGGGATGGAAAACAGAAACAAGACAAAGGAGAGTCACAAACTGAGAGTTTATTGAACATAAAAGTCCATCATGTGCCACAAACAACTAAAATTTCAAGCAGCCCAGGGAGAAAACAGAGCTCAAAGATAGAGGAAGACCAATTCTGGCATACTTTGAACATCTGGATCCAACAGCACCTGAAGCCAAAAACCTGTACGTATTTTAGTTACACACACAACACCAGTGAATTTATCATTTCTATTTTAGCCATGATTTTATTTCTTGCTGCTCATAATCAAAACTGCTGAAAATATAGTAGGAAAAAAATGTGACATTGCTGAAAATCAGAAAACAATTCTGTCTTAGAAAATGACGTGCTTATTGGCTTTATCTTTTCTTCAATATGAAAACTTAGTTTTAAAGAGACGTTTCCACCAATTTAGCCAAGTTTTTTCATATGGCATTCTTTTTTTTTCTCCTAATAGATGTGTTACATTTTCAAAGATTGAATCTGATTCCACGGAGATTTTTTCTTTGTTCTTAATATCACAGAATAGCCTTCCAATGAATAAAAGAAAATTGTCTTTCACTGTTATCCATTGTGTAGTGCAAGTGATTGACTCACTAAACATTGGCCATGAGAGAAGTCAATCTTGTTGATTCAACAAAAGTATCGAGTGCTATCAAGATGTCTTGTCAGCTGTTAAAGCTAATTTGAAAAACACTTGGAATAATCATGCCTGGTAATGTTGAACACCATTAAGATTGTTTATTGTCCTCATTGAGCAATAATTTGAGAAATAGGAAAATAGAAATCATTCATCTAAAATGTGCCCCAGAATTATAAATAGTATTTAAAAACACAAAATTTTTACATAGCTCATTAAGAAAGGCAGCACCTTTACCTGACCTGCTTTTAGTTATGTCTGTATTGCAAAATAAAATGTGTGTTAGAAATGGAGAAATTTGAGTATTGAATATTATAGTTCACAGTGAGATTTTTAACATCTGGGTTATAAGGAAATCATATGTGATACTTAGTGATAAAAGTTTGTAGCAATTGTCATTTGAATGAAACATTGTCTTTAAGTCACTGCTCTTCAAAGTGGCCATATATAGGAATCACTTGGAATTTTTTTTTAAAGTTCTGAAATGAGGAATATGACACAGGATAAAACAAGGATAGTTTAAAATCTTCCTGGTGATTCTCTTGTGTAAATTTTAACTATTAGCACTTTAACTCACAACTTCTATATCCTTAATGTTTATGTCAAGGCCAGTGTTGCTAATATCAGATTCTCATTCAGAAAATCTAGAGTTAAAGAGCTTGTACGTCTTACTCTTTGGGTAAGGCTAATACTGCCAATATGACTTCCATTTTTTGAGTATTAGGGACCAAAGGCTTTGGTCGTATTTTTGCAGTAAATGGGTAAAAGGGAATTTTTTAGTGACCACTCAAGGCCCATCTTGAGTTAAGAGCAAAAATTCCCTGTAGACATTTGTGGTATAATGAAATTGGATCTGAGGAGCACATTGTGTTTTAATGCAGAATTGTCTTGCTTGCTAATGACACTACCTTCGTAAAGGAACTGCAGAGAGAACTAGGTACTCTTAAGCCGGCAAATTTCCCAGTTCTGCTTAAATGGGTAAGGAGTGGACAAGTGGCCAGCTTTGACTTTCATGCCCTCATCCGCTACTTGGACACTTTCTTTCTCCTCTTGATGTGCTGGCCCAACCAACTACCTCTTTGCAGGCTATCATCGTGCATTAGGGATCTTTATTTTAATAAAAAATATAGTTCTGGTTAAAAGAGTTCTCAATCCCTTACTTTTCCTAACTGTAGCATAGTCAGAGCCTCCTAATCAATCCCTGGTTGGCAAGCTTGTTAGTAGATAATTTAGAAATGCTAGGGTCTCAAGTTTGCAGGTAAAAATGAAGGTGCTGTTCATTCATTGGTGTTCCCTCTACTACTGATAATTACTTCTTAAAATAGCATTCTTTCCTGAAATGAATTATGATGGCAAATATATTGGAGTCCATGTACTAAGGCACTACATTTAATGAAGACTGAAATGTCTATGTGTCATCAAAACTGACACCATGTTCTGTTTAGTCTGTTTAAAGAATAATGTATGGCTTTCCCATTGCTGGGAAAATTATACAATACTCACAACTTAAAGAAGTAAGTTTGACTCACAATTTCAGGGAATTCAGTACAAAGTCAGCATACCATGGTGGAAGGCATGGTTAAACAAAATCGGCTTAATTCATGGCAGCCTGGAGGCAGAGCAGAACATTGCTACAGAGAAAAGGACCTGGGGCCAGTTACAGACCACAACATCACGCCTCTATACTCACCCACAGGTATGTTTAACTAAGACACTTAGGTGTCTCTCAAACCAACCAAGTTAACTATTAATTTTAACAATCACAAACTAGCAACATACCAGAAGAAGAAGAGAAGAGAAGAAGAAGAGGAAGAGGAAGAAGAGGAAAGGGAGGATTTTTCTTAGCAGCAGAATCATCTCCCCAAAAGTACTTGTTTTCCTGGATAAACATTTTTGTAAGCTTCAATGGAGTGAGGAGTATAGCCTTTCAAGTGCACACTTAAGGAAAAAATAGAAATTTGCTCCAGAGTTAAATAAAATGCATTTATTTACCAATTGGGTATTTAAATTGATACAAAGGGATAAGGACATTAGAATAAAGTTTCAGAGGCTTGCCAGGAAAAAAAGGAGAGAAATAGTGCTATTAATAGGCAGTGATTTTCTTTAGGGCACGTAGAGGTCAGTATCTGAAGAGGATTTCAGTGTATTTGTTTGGTGTGTAATAAGACATGTTCCTTGCACTTTTCTAGAACCTATAATAAACTATTCATTTCCTCATGAACATGGTAGGATACTCAGATATCTACTGTATATTTTTGAAATCTAAATTAAGTCATTACCTAAATTTAATCTAAATTAAATCTAAATTAAGTCATTATCATTACTTTCCACAAGACTTCTAGTTGTTCTCCAAAACATCCAAAGTGAAGCTAATGGATCCACATGACCCTGCACGGTTCCTCTCTGACTTTGTGTCCTTTCTTTTCTTCATTGTTTTGAGAACATAAGTCTACATTTTCTTCCATGTAGCATTTCCTTCAGCTAATTCCTCTATAAAACATCTACACTCATCATTCTTCAATCATTTGCTCAATGCCTTCTTCAATCATTTGCTCAATGCCTCCATGCTATGTTACTGATTCTCAGCTTTCCAACCCATTTATCATGCTGTTTTGATTTTCAATAGCACTTCTGTTAATATCCTTCAAAATGTATTTATTGTTTTTAGTCTCCTCTACCCCTCAAATATAAGATCCATGAGTCCAGTTATTTATGTCTACTTTTTTTTTTATAGTACCAGGGATCGAACTCATGACCTTGCACTTGCCAGGCAGGCATTTAAGCCACTGAGCTAAATCCCTGGCTCCCCTTAGGTCTACTTTTAAGTGATGAATTTCCAGAAACTAGAATACACTCACTGAAAAAGAATGAATGCATCAGTGCCCATTAAGACTTCCAGGTTGTCTGTAGGAAACTGGATAAAGGGAAACTATTAGGACAGTGTACATCATAGTGCTTTGGACCAGTGACAAGTTGTAGATTGGAAATACAGGAATTTTTTCCCACTAATCTTCCCATCTCAGTTCTTATCACTTGCAAGACACTTAATTTCTCAAACAATATATTTGAAGCAGTCACACTAAATTAAAACAAATCTGAGGCTGTCCTGGCAGGGTTCTATGTGTTCCTTAACCTCTGTTGGCTGCCAACCCCTCCCCAAGGCCGCATTCTGCAGATAGTACACTTCAGTCCAGGGACACTTCAGGATCTTACAGGAGTAAGCAGGACTTTTCTTTTTGACCTTACACTTGATCCTACTGTCTCTTCCAGTTGTCTTACTATCCATATTATTTTTCTGCTCAAGAACTTTAGTTAGAATCTAGCTTTGTTGTTAGAAAACTTTGTGGTGTTGGCTATATTATTTATATATTGTAAGCCTCAGGTTGGATATCCAGGACATGGGAATATCAGTCCAGCTCCTTCTTGTGTGTAGGATGAGATAAAGTCCTAGTTTTATGTACAGCAATGAGCTCAGGTAGGTTTTGATGGAAATGGTGCATAAATACCATCAATAATTAGATGGTAATGACATTACTTTCTGTTTTCTTCTGCTTTCTTTTCTTTTTATTTTACTAGTTTCTGTTTAATCATACAATAGTGAAATTTTTATCTTTTAAGATGTGCAAAGGACATCTGTTTCAGCTGTTCACCTAATCTTTGTTTATAATATCTTTGAAACAATCCTCATTCTTCCATTAGAAACCTTCTGTGCCCACCAGAGCAGTTAATGATCTATTTGGCCACCATGAAGCTAATCTTTCTTTCATAATGAGATTGAGTTGCTTACCCTAAAGTTTCTGTTTTTAACCCAAACTTGTAATGCTTGGTGTTGCATGCATACAAAAATCTAAACAAGTTTTTATTGCCTGATATCTCTTTAAGGAGTTAAAAATAGATATGTTAATCATCCAGACTAACTCATCACAGTGATATTTATCATTCAAAAAAAGTTTTAATTTCCCTCCAATTACAATCATTTCTTTGAGAAATTGTGTCTTGTAAGGGAGGAGTGCAGAGTGGTTGGAGACACAGGGAATCAGACAAACTTGGTGTGAGTTTGAACTGTCACTTATTCACTGTGGGCCTGGAGTTAACTTCTTTAAATAACTGTAGCTTGAAACATAAATACTTCCTATCAATAAAAGGTATTCCTTGGGAGTTGCTGGTGAATGAGGCAGTATATTTATCATGCTTTAGCATGAGTTTCAGAAATGTGAGCCAGTGGCTCTCGACCTTTCGCTGCTAAACACAGTCTGCATTTTGTAAAACGAGAGCAGGACTTCTCTTCATCTTGGAAACTGCAGTTTCACCAGTGCAGCTTTGTACAAAACTAGGGTTTTTGGCAACTACATCAATCGTTTATCTCCTTATTCCTTTTGGAATCCACAATACTAGTAATATAAGTAACATGATTTCAGAAAAGCATTACACACGTATGCAAAAAGTAGAAAAACAAGCATATAGAAAGTTTTAAAAGAACAGGTTTTAAAAAGTTAATTATATACATGGGCATGTTGGTACACAACTATATGTCTACCACTCAAGGAAAGCGCAAATATGAGCTCAGCTTGGATAACTTAGCAACTTAGCCAGGTTCTGTTTCAAAATTTGAAAAATAACAATTTTTAAGTCCTGGGGATGTAACTCAGTGCCAGGGCCAAAATCCCCAGCAGCACAAAAATGAAACAAGAAAAGTAAACCTCATCCTTTTTTTCTGTTTTGCTTTTGTTTTTTCTTCTCTTTAAATAAAATTTTTAAAATGTATAATTGCTACTGTTAAAAAAAGAGGAAATAGGAAACGTACAAAAGATATAGCTGCATGTATGTTTAGGTGTGTGGGGTTGATGACCATACTTCCAGGTTCTTGTTGGATTGTTGAACAGATCTGTTTGCAGTCCCACTGCTTGAGTGTCCACTTTGTGTGCTTTAATTTTGTAACTTGAATAACTTATTTCTAAAAGAACAATATGTAATTTATCAACTAGCGATTTTTTATTGTTTATCCTCTTTTCTTGAAGTTCTGTAATATTTCTACCTTTTTCCTGTTTTTTTCTCTTTAAATAAAAAAAAAATGAAAAAAAATAAACTTTTGACTAAGGGGGACATGTTAAGAAAATAGTTTAGTGGGAAATTATGAGTTTAGACATTCATTAATTCTTTTCAACAAATATTTAGCTTCCCATAGATTCCAGCACTGTGTGAGGAATAAATCTTTTGCTCACCTCCCTCACTGTTGCATTCTCAACAGTGTTAAGTCACAAAGAATTAAACTCAGTTTTATATAATTGCATTTGTCTCATAAACCTAGAGGGCGGAATCAAATTAAGTATGGGTTTGGTTTTTTTTTCTTAATTTGGATTATGCAATTTGAAATCATATAGGTTGAAAATATTAATAAAGTTAGACTATACTTTTAAAGTGAAGTAACACGATGTGAATTTTCTTATAAATTCCTCAGGATTGCAGAGACTCTGCGCGAAGTGCCTCCTGGCTGTCAGGAGGTGAGGACCTGAGGAAACACCCTTACAATGAGCAGCACAAGCTCCAGCCAGCTTCTGGTGGAGCTTCAGTGGAAATATGGGAGCTTTAGATTGTGGAAGAACTATAAAATGCAGCTTCTTCATAAAATGAGATGGTCCCCACCAGATTACCAATCCCATTATCACCTAGAGAGTTCTTCAAATGCAGCATTTATGACAGCAACAAAAATACCCAAAAAGGTATCAGTAAGCCTTGAAAGAATGACTTAAGATAGAGTTCAAAGCCATCAGTGAGCCGTGGTCTGCAAGGAAACGCTAAAGTACAGTGGTCAGAGCTGGAAGAGTGATGCTGTTCAAGCATTTGACAACAAGGGAAAATAAATCTATAGAGAGATGCTTTTGCATGAAGCAATCTAGAAGCACAAATGGAAATTTAGAGATTTAACACCAGTGTTTGACTACTATATGAGATACTCCCAAAAAATATTTTCCCTTTTAATTTGGGTAACTTGATGGTGAACATGCAGCAAAAAAAGAATACAAGTATTGACACATGCAGAAAGATATAGTTAAAATATATATATTTATAAATATATATAAATATGCTATATATATGTATCTATGTATACATATACATGTATAAATATATACATACATATTTATTAAATATGTATATGTATATTTTAACTATATTTTTCTGCATGTATCTATGCCTATATTCACACACACACACACACACACATATATATATAGAGAGAGAGGGAGAGAGAGAGAGAGAGGGAGAGAGAGAGAGAGAGCAAGAGTACCAAAATCTGTAAAAACACTTCAGTACAATAATATGGTTTTTAAACAGCTGATACTACCCTGCTATGGGGTACCCTAGAGGATATCACATATCTCAGAAAACTCACTGTACTGCTGACCCTTAGAGAAAAGAACTGAAAATGCATCTGTAACAATCTCAATGACTGAGGTTATCTGAGCTGTATTTCACCAGACTAGTAAATGTCTAGAATCTAATGGCCTCCACTTTCAGTACTTCTTGTAATTGGAGAAGTCAAAGATAAATTGCATTAATCTCATAATGTTTAAATAAATTTAGTGTTAGAATATTTATAAAAGTTTTATGTTTCCTAATGTGTGTATCCATTTTTGGTGGAATATTTATGTGTGTGTGTGTGTGTGTATATATATATATATATATATATATATATATATATATAATTAGAGATGACAATTTCCACCCACTGATTTCAAGGATGGAGGACCTTTTTCAATTCCAAACCAGTGAGAAGTTAAAGAATGAAAAGTTATTCCAATAAAGGACTTTATTTTTAAGAATAGAAATGTTATATACTGTTTTGCCTATTCTGCCCTAAGCATAACAGATATGCAGTGTGTCAAAATCATGTTTACCTCTGTGGCATGCAGAGCCAAAGATCAATACACAATTCAGAAAACAGAATCTTTTTCACTGCAATGTAAGTTGCCAAGTTGGAGAAGCATGTTTTATTTGGCTTTTATTTTAACATAGTATTCAAATAAACAGAATGTAAAAGACATAAGGTCTCTGGGTTCACTTATTTTAGATGTGATGGATCTGGCCAGAGGTGCCTAGTGAATAAGAACCAGCAATGTACATAGTCTCAGACAACAGAGTTTTTGTGTAGTGTCTCACCAGTAACACTGGGACAGCGACAGTACTTACCTAACAAAGTTGTAAAATTACATTCATGCATGTGTAGAGTTTAGAACAATGTCCAACATTCAATAAACATTCAATATAGTAGAAAAGCCTTCTCAATAACATATGTGAGTGTGGTCCATGGAAGAAATGATGGAAATCATCCAATAGGGGGTAGCACCCAGTATAGAAATACTTCCTCAGTTTAAACAATGAAGCCCAGACTGAAGAGCTACCTCATAAGATTGGGCATCCTGGCAAGCATATTCATGTTGCTTTCATGAAACTTGAGGAATAGCATAAAGGGAGATGCATCCAGTTTAGTGCAGGGGCTTGCTCAATGCCGCAGCCCTTGGTCCCTCTCAGTAAATGGGAATTATTTACCATGCTGTTTTTCCCTGTCTATAGTTGCTTTCCATCTCTTCTCCTAATACAGACTAACCTTCTTCTTTCAAACCTCAGCATTTCTTCTGAGCTCGCCTGGTCAGGCCAATGGCAGAATCAAATGAAAGTGTTTGATTAAGTCTTTATTTTGGAGATTTTTGGCTCTAGAAGGGGAAATTTTGAGCAGAGCATGGTGGTGCACACCTATAATCCTAGCACACTTGGAGGTAGAGACAGAAGGACTACAAATCCAAACCCAGCCTGGACAATTCAGTAAATTGACAAGACTGTCTCAAAATTTAAAAAGGGCTGTGAAGGCCTACAGAAGGCCTATGTTGAATCCCCAGTACTACCAAAAAAGGGAAGGATGGATATTGGAAAGGTCACCTGTTCACTAAGTGAATGCAACAGTTAGTGCACAGTAGCATCCACTTAGGTTCTGGATGTAGAAAATATTTTGGAATCCCAAACACTGTTAGTTTCCACAAGGCTTGCAGATAAATAGCAGCTACTGTGTTTCTCCATAGTACTGTGTTTCTACTTACTTTCAAGTTTTTCATTTTCTGTTTTCTACTCCCAATTACCAAAGAGATGGTTATGGTGCCAAGTAGGAGATTATTTCTCACAGAAGCTCTTTCCACCTGTTTATCTGACTCTCACATCAGGGTTCAGAAATATTTTCAAATAGACATTTGAAAGGAAACTCGTTAAATATTTTTGTTTGGCTTGGTTTTATTAGTTTTGTCTCTATAACTATTTATGCATCTCTGGCTTATGACCCTTTTGAAATTTCTCACAGTGACATTCAAATTTATGTGTAAGGGGTAGTGTTTAAAATCTATGGGTAGAGACAGAGAACCAACATGCCTGTATTTCAGAACAGATCTGTTAGGCACATAAATTTTTTAAAACTTTTATTAAAAATCCAATCAGTTGGGCAGGGAATTTAGCTCGGTGGCTTCAGTACCTGCTTTGCAAGTTTGAGGTCATGAGTTCAATCCCTGGTACCAAAAACAGACAAAAAAAAATCCAATCAGTTGAAAATTATATTCTCATTATAATACAATGCTACTTCTACCATTCAAGATTTCTTTAAAATCTTAGTTGAAAAAATAATTTAATTGCATACACACAAACAGAATTTAATGTTAACTTATAGGTATTTAATTCTAAAAGGATATCTTCTTGCTAAAACATACATGTGAACTTGAGAATAACAGTAAAATATACCAAAGAATGATTTGGCAATATGTCAAAGAATGATTTTTCTTCTCTCTCCTCTCTTTTAACTAGTCATCCTGGTTTTCAAACATGAGATACAAGTCATCAATTTCACCGTGACTTAGCAATATATTTACACAGTTTTACTGCTGTGGACATAGCACAGCTGAGTTTTGAGTTTGTTGAAATATTGTTATCCACATAATTCATTTTCTGCTGCTTCAACGAGGTGTTTAGATTTGTGGGAGCTCCCTTTTGAGGTTGAAATTGAATTGAAAATTCATGTGAAGGCAGTACAGATGAGGCAAGTCTAAGTATCAGAAAAATGTCTATTAAATTTACTTATTAGTCTGGCATAAAAACCTGCTCCTAGAACCTTAAAAATATCTCCCATTATCATATTGATTATAACCAACAAATATAACTCAGTTCTAAGGTGAGCACAAGTTTATCCCCAGGTATTTGTAATAAATTTCTAATATACCGCGCATGTTGCTTATTTTGAATTTAATATAAGTTATTAATCTTTACCATATGATTCATTGGTTCTTTATGGGTAATCCCCATTTATTAAAGATGGTATTGATCCAATTAAAATTACTACTTCCCTATTAATTCTTAATTCATATTTCAGTGATAATCACAAAATAAAGGCTTCATCAGTCATAAGTTAATTTAGAAGCATTTCTCATACAGAAGGTAGAAATAAAATAGAATTTGATAATGAAAAAATTTTGAACAGAAGATTTCTCTTCGCCCGTAATATAGTTGCCTTTTATTTAGAGAAATTGGAAGAAATTTACTAGAATTTGGAGAATGAAAAAAAAAAAAAAGCTCTCACCATCTGTTGACAGGCCAAAGATCACATTCTTTAGAAGACTCTAGATTTTAAATAATATTTTTAATTTAATTTAATTTTATTTTTAATTTAATTTAATTTTTAATTTAATATTGCATCATCAAAACACAATTTTAGGGTTTTTTTTTCTTTTCAGAGGATACAAAAAGAGGATAGCAAAAAAGGAATATTTAGCTATTGAATTATTTCCCATAGATTGCAATGGTAAACTCAAAATGATACCTCTTATGTGTTTAGAAAATGTGGGAGATGTAGAGAGAACATAAGAAGTGCTTCCTCATCCCATTTTCTCCTGTAAGGGCACTGTTTTGGACAAAGGTTATGGTATTTATTGTGCTTTGAAGTGAATTTTGTTCATTTGAATCAGTGAATGTATCCAAGAGTCTTACATACAAGTGCACAGAGCAACAAAAAAGATCAGGAAGGAAAAGGATAAAATTGGGTTACCAGAAATGGTAAAAATGAAAGAGAAACAGGCTGTGATGCTAACATATCAGTGTTCACTAGAGGAACACACATAATATGGTATAATATAATGTACTATATAATATAGTATACTATAATATAAATATAGTATACTATAACATAAATGCTATAACATAAATGTACTATGTAATATAGTATACTATAACATAATATAGTATACTATAACATAAATGCACATATGTTATTCATAAGGATTTATAGTTTAGGCTTACAATGGCCACCTGCAGAATCGGATGTGGAAGAGTGCAAAAGGCTATCTGTAGCCTGATGATCTGAAGATCCAATTAGAAGTCAAAGCCTTGGTGCTCCCTAGAGAGTCTTACGAGCACTCTGCATTGGAAGGCTAAAGACAGTCTGAACTGGAAGACCGACGAGCACAAGCTGCAAGGCTGGAGACTGACCCCCAAAGACAATGGTGATGACCAGAGCTCCTCCTACGAAGCAGAAGTGAGACATCGTCTTCTTTCCCTTTTTATACTATCCAGGTTATAAGCCTATTGGTTCGTGATCCACACAGAGTAGGACTTCCTTTTTTAGTAAATCTATCATCCACACTCAAAACTAAGCTAAACCAATCAGCTAAGTGTTACTTATTAAAGCTGACACCACAATTAACTATAGCCTTATCCACAAAAATATACTGCAGTGAGTGCATACTTAAGTAGAGGAGGGTTTCACCAAAAAAGCCTCTTAGAAATGTGGGAATATTCATGATTGAGAAACACTGGCCAAGAGTAAGGAATTTAAAAAAAGCACTGAATTACTTATAGCAGAGCATAATATTTAAAAAGCATAGATTCCTGGAGTTTGACCTGCATTTATTCTTATTCTTATTCTTACTGTAGTTACATTATTTTATTTACTTTTCATTTTTAACATATATTTTGTTGGGGCATATTAATTACAAAAATATTTGGCTTCATTGTGGCATTTTTATACATGCATATAATACACCTTGATCATATTACACTAGGATGTTAAGCAAAATCTTTCAACTTCTGTTTCAGTTGCTTCATTCTGAGCAAGAAGATAGAAATAGTATCTACCACATGGAATCGCTGGGTTACATAAAGTGTTGGTGAATCTATCCAGTTAAAGAAACCTCAGGAATTTCATTTATTTTCTTATGTAGCTTTACTAAATGTTTCTCAACTAGAAACAGTTACTATATCCAGATAACCAATGAAAGTTTTGCATCTATTTTTGAACCAATAAATGTTATCAGAGAAGCAGGATTACACTGATTTACAAATTAAAAGTATCAAGTTTGAAGACTGATTCTGGCTGCCATCACAATAAAGTGTTGACACTACGCACAGTACTTGAATGTTAATGTAATTAATAGAACGAAGCGAGTAGGACTTGTTACTTTGAAAGACCAACTGGAAGAATTTCAACATTGCTTTTAAAATTCTTTTGGGGTCTCAGCTTCTATCTTGGTTACACTTTATTACGGTGAGTGTAAATGATATTTAAACATGAAAGCAGACAGCCTAAATAAATGAATACCTGTTAAGGTCAGTAGACCAGAAAAAGAAAGAGGAAGAATTTCCTTGAATGCCAATTTGCAAAAGCATGTTTGCTTCTAGGAGAAAATTGCATCTGTTAAAAAAAAAATCATACAATTGCCTTCCCAAATTTCTAGAAGTTTTGGTTGACAGAAACTTGGACATCTAACCCTTGTTCTTCAATCCCATGTCCTCTGTTGGTTCCCAAAGTTCTCTTGATTTATTGGACACTTGAATTATAGCTGTCTTTTTGCTTATTTAGCCTAGTTTACTCTTGAATAATTTGTTAACAGTCTCACATCTTTGTGACAGTCAGGACTTCTTGTGCATTGAATAAAAGGGTAGAATGATCACTGGACTCAGTCAATTCTGGGGCCATGAGCAAATTTCTGGTCAGATTTACTTTTTATTTGAAAAGAACTTTTGACACACAATGCACATCCATTGGCAAGTGGTTTTTACCCTGAGTTCCTAAGCGCTCTGTTCTGCGAGTGCCCCTATTTAAGGCATTAAATCTTATCCTAGGGTTCCTAGGATGACACAGTGGTCCAGCGATTGGAAGGCAAAACCAAGAGCCATACTACCACACAGCAGCAGGAACATTTTCTGCCTGGTCAGCCCCGTGCTCCGCCATTTGTTAACTATCCGAGCTCTCTGCATGCCTGCAGTCCAGTCACTCTATGGGAGAACGCTGGCCACACACTGCTAAAAGCTTCTGGTTCAGAAAACATACAAGAAATCTTATATATCCACATTAAAAATGTTTTAAAGTTGGAAATAAATTAAAATATTAAATTACTTAATATTTAAAAAGAAAGAGACTAGATTTGAAGGAGGAGAACAGTTTCAATGGTGAGAGGCAAAGACAAATTTTTCAGGCTCACAGAACAAAACATAAAAGCAGGCAGAGTTCTATGTTTATGTTTAGTTTAAGAGATTTCCCACTGCTGTTCCCAGGCCAGCTTTGGACAACTTATTCTATTTGACTGACTCAAGACTTGCTTTATACATTATTTTAAAATAACAATATTCCACTTATGGATATTCTGCTATGTTTTTTAGTAATTCATTTTAGTTGAACATTTTAATTGCTTATAAATTTTTAATGTTGCAAATAATCTCAAAAAGCATCTCATACATAAATAGCTTTTGCATGTCTCTGAATTTCAAAAACAGTGACCAGATAAAATATGAGCAGTGGAATGACTAGATAAAAAGCAAAGGGACATTTTTGTGTCTGATATGTCTATTACCAATTTGTTCCTTACAAATATTGTACTAAATTACACTCTTACCAGCTTTATGGCTCCTCACTTTTTATACGTCACTGATACTGGATTTATGTTCATATTTTAATAAACACAAAAATTATTGGAAAATTTTAATATGTTTTTGTTTTATTATTTGCTGTTATTCAAATGCATTACAGTTTGGATGTGGACCAACTTGGTACATTTATACATTTTTTTTGTTGTTTTTTGTGTGATTCAATTCCACCCAAATTGTCAGTAAAGAAAGTCTTATTTAGTAAAATAAATTCAGTAAAATAAAATACATTCGTATATGTTGTTTTGTACTTATTTTTCACCTCTAAACCCTAGAAAAATAAGTCTGGAAATAAAATCCAGTGTCTACCTGTTTCAGATCTTAGACCTTTTACAGTGGTCCCTTCTTATGTCCATCTTTGTGAAAGCCTAGGTAACTCTGAGTAGTCCAACTTTAACAAGGATTTTCCATTATAATCTGTGTCAAAATTTCATTAGCTTATTTTCTTAAAAGGGAGTTTAGTTCTAATGACAAGAGGCTCAACTGATTGAAAATACAATTTCAAAACATTTAAATGTTTTCTGGCCATGTTGTACTATCTTGTATTTTTGCAGCTGTTTCTGAGTATATGACAGTGAGTGAGAACCAAAATGGGATACACTTAAATGGAGCTTAAAGTGTAAAAAGAAATTGCAGTACTTAGCATTAGAGTTCTAGCAAAAAATCCAATAGTTTTTCTATGGTAGTTGGCATATTTTTTTCTCTTTCTTTCCAGATAAAACTATCATGAAAATCTGTGAAAAATACTTTGTAGTGCTGACCATTACACTATCATTTTTTAATGTCCCAGAGCAAAATATTTGCACAGACAACTTTAAATTTCATTTAAATATGAATCATTTATTATCTCACAGATATTTATTGAAACACTTAGACTATTGGTGGTGAATGTATGACATGGTGTTATTGTGTTTTTCTTTCTTTCTTTTTTTTTGTTTCTTTTTTTTTTTAATATTGAGACAGGGTCTCACTATGTAGTTCAGGTTGGCCTTGAACTCACTATGTAGCCCAAGCTGGCCTGGAACCCAATCTTCCTGCCTCAGCCTCCCAAGTCCTGGGATTATGTGTAGGCACCACCATATCTGGCATATTTTCTTTTAAGATAAAAGGTATTAATTCATGAGTTGTTTTTACTAAACTAAAATCTCAGTATTCAGATTTAATTGGAACATTGGCATTCTGCAATAAATAAGTGTGCTTTGGTTGCACTTTGGCATTCAGTCTCCTAAAATGTTCACCATCACAACCCTAGACTATGTCATATGCCATTTTAGGTCCTGGTGGCACAACAATGAATAAAAAATCTATGGTAGAATGATACAGTCAGTGAAAGAATGACTCATAACAGCTAGCACTATTGAGGAAAATAAAACAAATGAAGAGGGTAGGAAGGAGTAGAAAGGAGGAAGTTGCTATGTTACCCAAAACGATCATGGAAAACTCTGATGAAGGGCGTATCCTCATTTCCAGCTGTTGTTCACCGGGGAATGAGCAGTGGGGAGCATAGCATCTGAATTGCCTGCAGTAATTCCACCCTACCCTCTTGTGATTAGTATGTGTGGGTGATAATTTTCATGAAGGAACTTCTATAGCAAACAGAGCTATAAGGAAAAAGTACAATCAGATATACTGGATGCACATCTCTGTCTCTATGATATGCATATAACCTTTTTTTCTTCTTTTGGTGATGCTGTAGAATTAAAACCCTTGATAATCAACTTTTTAAGCCACTTCCTCCTGAGAAGTGGTGGAAATCAAAATGTGTTTTCAGCCTCTTGTGCTAAGAGAAATGGCTTACTCCAAAGAATCACCTGTTCTCACCTGACTTTTGTACAATTTGTAGGTGATTTCTTCTTTTTTTTTTACCTAGGTAGGAGTCAGAAATAGACACTCCACATTCTTATGAGTAGTTAGTTAGATTGTTTACTTTCCTTGAACAATCTCAACAAAATACTCACAAACTTATCCAAAAATTTTTTTAAATTATTTATCCAAAATTTAACCATGCTTTTTCTCCCCACAAAATCATGAACTTTGACCAACCCATATTCCAGAACGTAGAGCAATAGTTTTTTTAAGTCTCTACCAAGAACTGAGTGACCTCAGGAGAAAGCAATCCTTGATTAATAACACAAAGACTCCATCATTTCCCTCCCCTCCCCATGCACCCAGTTTGCCCGACCTTATTTATACCTGCCTTAGAGGGAGAGGAGGTTTCCCTGACCTTTGAGATCATTATAGATAGACCTTTTAATTGGATCTTCTCTTTATTGAACTTCTTTTCCTTACATTGCAATAGCCTTTTGAAATCCAATCTCTCTTTCTTTACGTCTGTATTTGTTAACTACTAGACTATTGTTATATATTTAAACATTCATTCATTTGCATTCAACAGATATGAATGAGGTCTGCCTACATTGTGATTTTGGGATGGAAGGTCCAGTGAACAAAACAAACAAAGCTCCTTTCCTATTAGAGCTTACATTCTATTTTGAAGAGAAAGATAAATATGAACTCTTTAATAGGTAAGATGGTGCTTCATGCTGAGGAGAAAATTAAATATAGCAAGAGAAAGAGCTCCTTGTGTTGTATTGAGAAGGTTTCAGTTTTAGAGCTAGTCAGGGGCAGGTGTACAGTATTTCCACCTTTTAATTCCGATGAAAGGAGAGATCCAAGTCTGTAGTCTTGCAGTCTCCAAAGGCTGATCATTGTCGTTCTGAACACAAGTGATGCTCAGGCTCAAGGAAGGACATGTGCTAACTGTAACCCAGGTGGGGAGACGGATATTTAAAAACTAGAGCTTTTAAAAAAAAAAAAAAGATAAAAATTTCCAAGCTTTTGCTTACAAGGAGTGTAAACTGTCTTCACTCCCATCTCTCCAGATCATGGTGCCAAGGAAGATTCCACATTAGCTGCCCTCTTAGTCATCTCTTGGCTAAACCTTCTGTAGCTTTTCTTTTATAACCTCTGTAAACTGAAGTGCTTCTGTGCATTTGATGAGGGGCAGAAGGGGGGGGGGACTGGCTGCCCCCCAAATTGGTCAAATAGTAAATAAACTTTTCCCCCCATTTTCTTAAGCTTTATACTTTTGGTTGTATGAACAAACCCAGTAACCTGACAGCCATGCCTGGCCTAAGGCTTGACCAAGCCTGAGCTGATAATATAAAAATTTTGATGAGCTTATGTGTATTTTATTGCTTTGTTTTTAAGCAAGATCTTGCAAACTAGTGGGGTTAAGTGATAAAGATGCTATACAGAAATTTTTCAGGGTACAGTGTTTCTCCTATTCTCATAGACTGGAAAAGTTCCCATTCCAAACATCTCAGACCAGCATTGCACTAGTAACATAAGCAGGCGCTTAGATGGAGTATCTGCAATTAGTTTCTGGTTGTTCCTTCTTAGATTTTAACACTTCAAAAGAATACAATGCCCCAGTTAGTTACTAACAAATCCAAAATTAGGATTAGCTGATGTTTTTGCAAGTTATGCAAATGTAGGGTTTTATTTATAGTCAATAATTTGAAATGAAGTGTTATGTGATGTTTTGACAATGTGTTTTAATATTGTAACTCACTTCAGTAAAACATTTCCTTTCAAATGCTTTCTATTATATATCTGTCAGACTCTAAGTTCAAATGTTTCTTTAAAAATGACATCAACTCAGTGTAGTTTTTAGAGACAAAACGGCTGAAATTTTTTGAAAGCTCAGAGGCTACTTTTATAAATTACTTGTCTTTTCTCAACAGACTCATCCATCTGTAATTAGATAATATAATTCAGATCTAGGTTTAAGAATAAATTATGTCTAGAATTTACAATATTGTGATAGTAAATATCAAAGCAACATTAATTGTTCACTATTTTATTTATAATTTCCAATAAAACAGCCTACATGAAGATAGCTGCTTTCCCATTATATCTTTCCCAACATATGATGTTCATCCCTAATAAATTTCTCATAACTGGCTTTAAAATAACATCACTAAATTTTCAGATGGGCAGCACTTAGAACAAAATGAATAAATTGGAAGTTCCTCTTTGGCAAAAAATATTCAGAGATACAGTTACTTCATCTCCCCAAGTACTTGAAGAGTAGCTATCTGATATTCAAACTCACTTTAGTGATCTATCCAAGACCACTCAAGAAACACTAACATAAAATCATTACTAAGCTATTGTATTTTCCCAACCATAATAGTAAATTATTAAAATTGCTAAGATTGTTCCATATTGTCTAAGGGCTCAATGAATAAAGGTTACATTTTGCAATGCCTGTGACTAAGCTAGACCAATATAAAAATCACTCCTTTCTCTTGGGGTACTTTGAATCAATACATAAAATACTTATATAGCTTTTTCTGGTGTAGCAATATTAATTCATTAACTAATTCATATATTTTTCAGGGAAGGAAAATTTTGTTGGAAATTGAACTTGATTTTCTTGTTTTCTTGGTTTGTTCTCAAAAGTCAGTTTCAAACAAACATTTAGGTTTTGTCATTTCCACTGCTTGGGGGACATATATGCATCTGAGAAAACATGCAGTTTTTTTAATTTTTAATTTTAACTCGCTATCATTGTCTGACTCTTTATGTTTACTCAGGGAAGATATTGATGGATTGATTACTGGGCAAAGACACATTTTAATTGCTCTGTCTCATCTGGCCTTTGAAATACTGAAAAATAACTTGAAATCTAATTTCTATCACTTCTATTATTATGACAGTCAGTGATATTATCTTCTGGGAAATTGAACAGTTATCAACTTGGCTGACAATTTAAGCTCTAAGTCATCAAATATTGACTACAGAGCCCTGGTCTCTATTGGAGTATGACTTGAAAATAAAAGTGGACAATACCACGTATTGACTGATAGATTGTGTTGCTGTCTGAGTTGTCTGATTCTCCACAGAGGAGAGCATCATAGGGATTGAAATTACTGGATTCAGCAGGACTGGAGCCTGAGGTAGCTTCAAACATGTGATGTGTGACCAAAAAGCACAAACTTAGTTGGCTACCTCTAAAGGGAGCCACATTTCTGTGGGAATTTTTAAATAGATGGATTGTACTAAAAACAGACACCATATTAATCACTTGATTCCACCATTTTTTGCTAATTGTAGCAACATTCAATGATGTCTGGTAGGAATAGATGTTTTTGCTGCTGATACAACCAGTTTGCCAATGAAAAATCTGTTAGAGCAAATTAAATTCCTTCTAGCATAAACATTATTTATTTTTTCATACATTCAACAATTATTGAGAACTCCTGTCAGAAGACTGTGCTAGGCATACAATTTTTTTTGAGACAGCATCTTGCTATGTAGTTTAGGCTGACCTTGAACTCACTATATAGCCCAGGCTGGTCTTGAATTTGTTCGGATCCTCCTGTCTCAGCCTCCTGATTACAGGTGTGTACTACTATGCCCATCTTAGGCGTACAATTTTAAAGAATCTATCATAAAGAAACTTTCTTTCTAGTGGAACATATAAATAAAGACATCTGCAATTGAGTATATTTCTGTGACTAATATAAGATCTACTAAAGTTAATTACAGGGTTCTTGGACCAATCTTAGCTAAGGATGACACTTTAGAAGTGGTGTCTAGGCTGCTACAGGGAAAAAAAATAGAAGTTCTTCAGCTATAGATGTGGAAGTAGGGGCAATTACGTTTTCACTATAGGCAAAGTTCCTAGACAGAGAGGGAGCAGGTGCTGATCTCAGAGAAGTGGTCCATCGTCAAAATTATGTACCAAAAAACAAGGTTCACATGACAAGCAGCCATTTGATATGAGAAGCACTAGCAGTCTTTCCAAATTCAGTGAGGAACTATTAAACATTTGTAAGCCAAAAGGATACATTTTAGCATTTACGGATGGGAGTGAAATTCATCAACAAAGCTTGGTAAAGAAAAAATGATCTTTGAATTTTAAGGTCAGTTACCTTTATTTAGTCTACTGAAAAGATAAAATACAGATGGCTGAGAATGAAAGACTAACATGAGTATTCCTTATTTTCTTAAATTGTTAGGAAAAGCTATTTTGATTATATTGTTACATTTTATAAAACTATAAAGTTTTGATAAGTTACTTTAATTAGTCTTCTCATTATTAAACAATCAGATCTCTGAATGCCCAGTATTTGGTGCAGCAAATTCAAGGTATTAAAAACCCAAAATATATTCAACTCCAGAAATTTACCAAAGTATTATCCTTTTACCCATTTGTTGTACACCTTTAAGAAGTGGCTAAGAACAAGGACAAGTTCAAGAAATAAAAATAATACAGCAGCCACTTTTAAATGAATGCATCCCCTAATGAAAAACACCAAGAGAAGGCTGTCAGAAATAGCAAACGACAGAAGAAAAAAATAAAAGGAAAAAGAAAGAAGATGAAAGTACAAAGAAAGCTATCAGTTGATCTGTCAAACATCAGAACATGTTTATTCTAAAAGCAATTTGTTGTTTCTCTCAAAATTCACTGTGAATTCTGTTTGCTTATTGGCAGCTCTACAGAAAAGAGTGTTAAAAACATTTCCACAGAGGAGCTAATAGTTCCTTTTCTAACCACTTCCCTCATGTCTACTACTAAGTTCTTCCTTCCACAAATGCTTCGTAAGTTCTCCGAGCTCATAGTTTCCAATCCTTTGACTATCAATCCATTCTTGCAGTGTATAAATAAGCCTGGCTGCTCTGCAATGACATGAGATTGATGCTTGCTCTTTAGGAAGGGGAGAGTGGGGGGAAAATAGCTGTGCCCATTGAGAAGCACTCTTTGGAGGACTGAAAGAAGGGGAATAGACTGTGAATCTTCTCAAATTAGTTAGAGTTTCATCATAGGTAGAGAAATTCTAATGTCTCACCAGTGTGACTAGAGCTTTCATTTATAAGGCAGTGGAATTTGAAAGTGAAATAAGTTTTGTCAAAATTAGAAAGTAGCTCTATGAGTATTAGACAACTAAATTAACTCTTTGGAGTTAAATTGTTTTCTACTTTGTTCTAAATTATTTCAAACCAAGTTTGCTTTCTTTCATTATCCATCTGTCATTCTACAACTTAGTGTAGCTCATGTTCTTAGAAATCTAAGCTAAGCTTTCAAATTGCAATTGTTTTTCTGTCAAATGAAAGAATTTTTGTATAAATTAAAACACATGGAAAATATGATCATTCAATACATTGAGTTGAGAATTACAGATAAGATTCATTCAGAGACAAACAAGGAAGAGAGCTGCTATGTGCCATTTTTTATTACTAAGAAAAATCCAAGAATATTTTTTCCTACATCGTTGTGAATTAAATAAGGGCTTTGACAGCTGATTGTGTCTATAATTCATGAAAAATTTCAGATTTATTGTTAGAAATTGTAATACAGTTAGGAATAATGGCAAAGTTAAATGTTTACAATATAATTTTCATTCTTGCAGAAAATTCATGGTTGAGGAAAAAGAAAATTAGACAATCTCTCAAAAGAATGTATATGGCTAGGACTTTTGTGCATAGATGGAGATAATGGTAGTATTTCATAGTAATCACTGTAATTACAGAATAACTTTAGGGTCTTTGTCCCTTCATAATTACATTGGAGGTGGTGCTCCATGGTAGGAGGCATTTTCAAAGAGGCAGCTGAATCTATCACTATATGAAATATCAAAAGATGGAGGTCACTGTTTCAAGATTGAAAACATCTGCATTAAAACAGACATTGATTTCTATATATATTCTTTGCTCAAATGGTTCCAGATGCTCTTTCTGTCCACTGCCAAGTTCCAATTCCAAGACTGATGTTTCCCAATAATCCTGGCTTTTTATGACCGTGTGTTCATCCAGCTTCACTTCAGTCAGTTTATTCTCAACACAACTTTAACTTTCCTAAATGCTTAACTTCATCCTATATATGAAGACCTTTCACTTATTCTATATGCTTACTTCTAATGCACGCCGTTCCCTCCCTCTGCTAATGTGAAACATTGTTTTCAGTAATAATCATCAGTTGAAAATCTGTGGCTGTGTTTTCCACAAAGGCCCCGGAGTGACAGAAAGAACTTTTGACCAAGACTTAGAAACCTACCTGATCTTTTTCTCTGTGTATAATCTTTAGCAGCTTACTTTTTTGATCTGACAAGCTGAGGTATTCATAGTTACATCACAATGATTGAGAACAGCAACAAACAAGGCTTTTATCATATCAATAAATGCTTCAAACAATGGATTTGTCTAGTGAATTGTAAATCCTTTTGGAAAATATTCCATGCCTTCTCATTACCTTCTGCCTTTACCAGATTGAGGTTCTTTATCCTAACATTCTAAAATGTGTAATTATGTGGTCCCAAATCACATTTATTCACCTTTCATGATTAATGATTATCAAATGTGTATTATATGCTGAGCACTGTGACAAACCGTTTGATTTATTTTCATTTATAACCATCAGGACCATCCTGTGATGAACTATGTTATCACATTTTTATTCCTCTATATGAATGAGAAAATGGGCCTTGGAGAAATTATATAATTAGTCCAAAGTTAAATGACTTGTGGGGGAAATTCAGTAATTGAACCCAGACACTTTAATATCAAAAACTGATGCTGTAGTTTCTGCACAATACTCTTTAAAGAAATTTCTGCATGGAATGAGCTAACTGCTTTCCCTGACATATCCTATATATTTGACTTCCTATTGTTGTATTTATTTATACTTATTTCCCCTGTATTTCCAAATTCTATTTATGATCATGTATATTTTACTTTTACTGTATATATACACCCAACCCTAAAGTATCTCTACCCACACTAAGTACTTTGTATCATCATCACCAGAACCACCACAATGGATAGTATACCCTTTTTCTTTTTTTTCTTTTCTCTCTCTCTCTTTTTTTTTTTTTTTTTTTGGTACTGGGGATCTAACTTATGACTGTGCACTTGCAAGGCAGGTGCTTATGCCAAATCTCCATCCCTACTTTTTTTCTAATGCATTGTTAGAAGCAGCAAAATTGAACCAACCTTAGGAACAAGGATCATGGCTTCTACCTCTTTTATACATCCTGTATTGTACAGAAATAAATGGACAACAGAAAGTAGATATATTCATATTGAAGAACAATTGTTGAGTTCTCTAATCATCTTTTGAGATTTGCATTCCTGTAGCAAGTTCACTATAATATCTGCAGGTATCAGGCTTAAAATTAAGACCCACTATTGTGTGTGTCTGTTCTAGGAAAAACCAAGAGGTACTCAGGTGGCCTATCTCCCTCCCTGCTCTCTTCCTGACACAGTCATTTGATCCACAACCCACCTGGTTTATTAAGCAGTGCTCCATAATTGTAGCTGGAAGTATTCTTTTTGGTGGTGGTTGTTTCACAGGACCGTGTTTTGTAACTAAATATTCCTGCTTATATCTAAATGGTAAGTTCTGGTTTTTTGAAAGCCAGTGGAGTTATTCAAATAAATCAGTCATATGTCCCTGTGGGAGCCAAGGGTTGTCACCTCATCATCTTAATACTACAATACCTGCCTCCAACATCCTCTGTTTTTTCACCCTTTCTCCAAATGTACCCGCCCCACACTGTTCTCTCATGCATGGCAGAGCACCCTCTCGCAGGTTTTGAGTCATGTGTATGTGATGAACATACAGCTATCAACCTCATATGACCAGTGTTGGGCTACCCTATAACCACCTTTCACTAATTTTTTTTTTGCTTTGTTTTTTGGTACCAAGAATCGAACTCAGAACCTGTGTTTGGCAGGCAGGCGTGTACACCACTGAGCTATATCACTGGTCTCCCTCACGAATGAGGGAGAAGGAGTAATGCCCAGAATAGTATCCCTCACTTTGATATCTAGAGACGTATCATTTTTCTTCCCCTCCTATCCCTTTTAATCCTTAAAAACCATTTACCTATGCTATGATTTTTTTCAAGAATATTATACAAGTGATGATCTAATAATTATCTAAGAATAGGACCAGACTGAGAGACTTAGATGGGACATCTTTTTCTTTTCTTTTAACTGAGAATATTCCATAATATCATATTCAGCAACGACCTTTAGAATTCTCTTGCCTGCTTCCCTTCTGAGCAGTATTCAATAACTGCATCTGGGAGTTTTCTTTGTGGTGGTGGTTGTTTTACAGGAACTTGTGGCAACTGAGACCCTGGATTTGGAGTCTAGGTGTCTCAACCATACAGTGGTATGGATGTGACTGAAAATTACTGAAGCACTGTAATCCTCAGTAGTCTTCTTTGACATTTTAGAATAATAACAGCACTTACCTCAAAATATTTGTATGAAAACAAAGCAAGACGATCCATTTGAATGTTTAGAGCTTGTGCTCATTCACTGGTGCATGCTAAATGCTTAATAAATGGCAACACCAGTTTTGCTGCTGTTATTACACTAGTTTACTCCAAGAGACACGTCAGATGCAATTTACTGGAAGCAACAAGAGGACTGTGGCCGGAAGTGTGTGTTTTGTTTTTTAACTTTCTTACAGCAGAATGGGGCTCTTGGCTGGTGAGATTTTCACTGACCATTCTCCTAGCAATATTTGACTTTCACAAAAGTGGCAACAAGGGGGAATAAACACATTTACATCTTTTAGAAGTTATGTTCTTCTTATGTATATTGATTTCATTATTTCTAAACCTCAGCAAGCTGCTCTAAATTTCTCTCTTCCTTCATTCCACCATCCCCAGTCTCCCCCTCTTAGTCCACTTGGCAACCTCTCCTGCCTCTGTTGGAACAGGTGCTCTGCTAGGTGGCCCATTATATCTTTGTCCAGTCTGTTCTCATTTTTCTCTCCCTATTACCTGGCCTCTTCCCATTCAGCAGTGCTTAGCAACTGATGAAGTGAACAAGATTAATTTTTTCTCATTATTAGTGGATTATATATCAACTATTTACAATTTAATACATTTTGTTTCTGTCCATTGTCACATAAAATATTAGCAGTCAGCACTTGAATCAATTCTAGAAATCATGACATAAATGATTTGCAGATAATTCCTCTTTTAAAAATATCAGAAGATTTTTTTTTCTACAAACTGCAGCACTCCGTCTGTCTGAACACATAGAAGCACTGGCAAGAGCTGGCATCCTGATATTTTGTCAAAATTTTCATTCATTTTTTACCTGATCTCTTACATTTCCAGGCCAATTACTCTCCATTGCAGAAATTCAGTTTTTTCTTCTTTACATGATTGCTTTTTTTTCACACCTGTACAATAAGTATTTCATATAGCCAAAAGATTGGATCACTAAAGCCAATAGCCCTGAGTCCTGTAGATTTTTCAGAGCAAAGGTTTATTTCTCAGAAAGTTAAATTCTTCTTTTTAAACATGAATTTAGGGTGCTATAATCATATTATACTTACTTTTTTTCTTCTCAGGACTACAATGACATAGGTGATTAAATTAAACTAAATTCTCAGTTCATGCCAACTGTTATCCCATAAATGCTTCAGTGCAATTTGGGAAATAATGTTATTGAAAATATTGGATTTGGAGCAGCTTGCTTTTAGATATCATTTTTATCTGTCATGTAGGACCTTCTGGTCCATTGATTTGCCTTGGAACAAGGATGTTTATGAATCAAAAACCAAACATATCTTTACAAAAAATGCACAAAAGTGTGAAATGTAGTCCTTGCCTGCAATGAACTTACTACCAATTGGAAACACAAGGAATAGATACAACAGGAGTTGAGTTAAAATAAATGAACTTGATATCAACCTGACCAGTGATGAAGAAATCCATCATTGCATACATGAAAAAGAATCAAATTTTGGGTGGAGAATAATACTTGTTGGAGTAAAGGAGAGATGCTGAAGGCTGAGAGTCAACTTTCAATGAATGATTATTACCTGCCAGACATTTCAGTAAGCATTTCATGTCTGATGGATTTGAATTTAAGAAAAACCAAATATATGGTTATCTCTAGGTCTACTTTTCACATGAAGACAATGGTCAGGGGTGTTTTATCAGTGCTGGTTAGTTGCTGTGGAGACATCTGAACCCAGAAGTATTTGGTATAAAGTCTGTATTCTATTTGCTACCTCACACTGTGAAAATAAGCCAGGCAATGGAAACTAGGATTTTATCTGATTGTTGAAAGAAGAGAAGTAGGTAGAGAAGCAGAGATTTAATAACAAAGAACAAAGAAAACATAGTATATATTAGACTACTAACATAATATGAGAGTGGAGCCAGAAGAAACATGTTAAATAGTATTTGATGATGACTATACAATACTGTCTAGATTAAATGTAAGTGATGTTTATGAATGTAATTGAGAACACAGGCACTGTATTTTGACAGGTTAATTTAAATGCAAGCTCTTTCATTTATATCTGAACTCCTTTTGGTGGATTGCAATATGGTATAGAATAGTTGTGTTTTGAAAGAGCAGGTACAATTTGGGTGCTAGTCATATGATGCCTTTGGTATAATATGAGAAAATTCATTAAAATGTACAATATGTGTGCTTCTTAGTAGTTGTATTATATGCCACTAAGAAGCATTGTGTTGTAAAATGAGCTCATACATCAGTATTAAGATGTAGTTTTAGAATGTCCTCTGAAAGCCTCAAATGATCATAGACGGGTTTGGTTGGGGAGGTGACTGAATCACAATTAGTACTATAGCTCATGTGCCTTTTGGAGGAGGGGTCTGGTCAGAAGCAGTGGGGTCTGGCAGCATGGCTTGGAAGAATATGAATCCTTCTCCAGCTCCTTCCTTTGTTACTGATTTCTTATTGTCATGATGTGAACATGTTTCTTATACCAGATCATTCCTTCATGCCTTCCTGCCTTGAAGCTGGTCAACTATGGACTAAAACTGTGAGCCAAAATGAATCTCTCATTTGAATTATGGATGCCAGGCATTTTGTGCCCATGATAAGAAACTGACCATGATAACATTTAAGCATACACTGCCGTTTCAATGTATTCAGAATGCTGGAGCAGTTGTTGAGTCTGTATGCCTGAATTACGTCAAAGAACGACTGTAAAGATGATAATATCATCACAGTATTGGTTAGAAATCTTGTCTTTATGTCAGGGTATTGAAAGGACCTGAATAACAGAGAGCATAAAGCAGTGTCAGCAATGAAAAGCTTTGGCGACTTGGCTGACATGGTCCTGACTTAGGCGATAGCAAGGACAAAAACAGAGTTCATGAAGCACAAATTGGGATGCCACAGAAAAAGGAAATTAATGATTCAAGAATAATTTATATATTTTTTTCCTTAGGGGTAACTAGAAGAAAGAACTGATGGAGAAGTAATGGAAGGAGTTGATTTTAGATCATTCGAGCTCCTGGTATCAACATCTCATTAGCAGCTGACAGCATCAATCAGCAACAGAGGACATGATTCGGGAGCTAGTATATCATTTATAAGACCCAATTAGTGAGCACATAAAATGTGAACAGTTTCTTGTGACTGTTACACAAAAGAAATCTCTAAATCTGTTAGTTTGAAGAGAATAATTTTGAGTATGTGTATTAAATTATATTTATTTCCCTCTAAATTCAATTACTCAGAAAAAAACATCCATTGAAACCTATAGAAATGTATACAATTCCCATGCTTGGTGACATTTTAATTCTGTGGAGTTACACTTCTGTAGCCATAGTGGATAGAATTTAAAATAAGTGAGTGTTACTCTTTAAGTACATGTGAAGGTCCTAAATGGCATTTCCTTCCAATAGCACTTGTCCTCTTCTGAACTTACTTCATGACATTTAGAGATGGTTAATTGTTTCATATCTACAAGGGCAGTTATGTTATTAACAATATTCTTGTATCACAACTAATGTTGATTCTGTCATAATATAGAAAATCCATATCCCCTGCCCCAAAAGATTCTAGACAGAAATGCTCGACCAATGCTAGACTATTATGTGTTCTGTTTCTCTGGGACTAAATGATATCAAAATAAAATAGAAAGAAGTGTTCATCATTAGATTCCAGGGAAAGTGTGTGTGTGTGTGTGTTAGAGACAGAGACATAGAGAGAGAATGTGTCCACAGATATAAGTGCATGTGTAAATATGAAGGGGTGAGAGGAAAAGTGTCGAGTTTAATGTAGCTCCCTGAAAGACACTGGTTTTACAATTAATATTTAGAATCAATCCTGTTATGATATATGTCAAAACAAGATATATTAACATATTTCTTTAAAATCATTGCAAATATTTCTTTAAAAGTAATTTTGTTCTCAAATTTCCAAATTATTTTCTGAATTCAAATATCAATAATTGCATGCTAGAGTATATAAGGAAATTTCACTGACATATACACTGAACAACACCAACATACTTTCAACAGATATTTTGAGGTATCCAAATAAATGTGGAGACTAAGTCAGGTCATCAACGAATCTCCTTTTGAATTGAGAACTAGACAGAGGTTATTGTTCTCTCATCCTTCTCTCTTCTCCACCTGCCCCAAAGTGTCAGTAATTCCTAGTAATGATACCAATGCAATTTTCTGATTGTTTCCTACCAGAGTCCGTATAAAAAAGAATTAAATGTAAGATATAATGTTTGTCTTCACCAAACCTACTTGGATACATGTGACATAAATATTGAATGGGGAAAGTCAATAAACATAAGTCATTGCATAGACTCTGGAGTATCAGAAAGAACAAATATAAAATAATTTGGAAATTATATTAAGCCTAGATATCCAGTATGTGTTAAATACTCAGTGGCAGGTTTTTCACTTGAATCGGGAACACTGTTTTTCAGTGCTTTGCTCCTAGTGCTTAAGAAAGTACCTTAGATTAGTAGGTAATAAATACTTACTGAATTAATAAAGGAAATTTTTTATTCAGCTTTTACAAACTCTCTAAGTACTGGTTATTAGTTTCTCATTTTATAGGTATTAAAACTGAGAACTTGAAAATTAAGTAATACTGTATGCTCTGAATCACAAAGTAGCCTAAAATGAGATTTAATCCTGGTCTACCTGACACCAAATATCTTACTAATGCCACTGAAAAGCCAGAACTCTATAGAAATGACCCAGTTTCAGGTCCACTTGAACAAAAGTATGTAGTCTAAGAAAATCACCCAGAATTCTATTTAAGTTGAGTATTTAAATATTGCAATTAATAATATCAAACTTAGAAATTGTTGGAACTCATGTACTTCTGATTTAAACTAATAGATTGTCAACATATCAATATTTAATTTCCCAATAACACAAGCATTGTTTTTAAAGGAATGTTACTATTTTCTTATTGTTAAATATGAACAGATGGCAAAAATGACCTTCAGCTTTTACAGGATTTTTATATCCAACAGTAGAAAGTGCCACATGTAAGATTCACACTTGACTAGACTGGTGACAACTACAGCTCCTGCCCTAATGACCTATGAGAAATGCTGACACAAAACAAAGACAGGAAAATCATTCCACAAGCTTTTCCAGGAACGCTCAGCCTTGAAAATGAGTTTTATACAAATTATGAAGTAGTATAATTTAATTGAAATAATTTTTGCCTTCCAAAATATTTATACATTTGTAAATAATCTACTACTCGATCATTAATAGTCTACTGATTATATTAAACAAAAGTTGAAACAAAATCAAGATCAGTTAAATAAATACAAAATCATAAAATAATGAGACATCAGATATACATCAGCTATATTGTCTGAGAATAATAATGAAATAAGATCTCATTTATTTATACAAAAATGTTTATCAGTGTTAAATATTTAAAATGATACAATACATGCCACAAGTGGAAACATCATCAGAGTTCATCTAATTACCCACAATATGGATTTTTGAAACTCAGAATTAATATGGATCTAGTTTCAGAACAGTAAATTGGAGAACTTTCCAGTAGTGATAAACATACATTGTTGTTGCATTGAGGAAAACAAATATATATTATCTATGTATTCTTTATCACCTTCATGTGCCCTTGAACACAGGGCCAATGTCATTATTCTCTATTGAATTAGTAAAAACTAGCCAATTGCACTGAGTGAAAAACCAGTGCTTCGCTAACTTTCTGTATCTGAATTGTCTTTTATAATCTGCTCAAAAGTTTCATGATGAAAAATTAGTGTACACAGGAATGGATCAGTTATTGTTCTCCAGAGAAAGGGAACCAAAATGATGTATTTGTAGATATCTATAACCGTAATCTTGCCCAGATCTGAATATCTTTGCATGTTGTGTAAGCCAATTCCTTATGCATGGAATCCTTCCATATTATAAGGAAGTGCTTCACACAGCTAAGGACAGTGAAAAGTCCCACGGTCTGCCTTCTGCATGTTGCAGAACCAGGAGAGCAGGCGCTATAATTCCAATGAAGATGTGAGAACCGGGAGAAACAGTGCTCTGAGTTCCAGCTCAAATTTACTCCAAAGGCCAAAGCTTTAGGAAAGCTCGTGGTTGAATGTCCAGTCAAAGTTCTGGAGAAGACTATCTATGCCCAAGTTTGAAAAAAGGCAGAGAAAGTGAATCCTGTCTTACTTCTCCTCTTTTTGTTCTTTAGGTTTCTGATAGATTTAATGAGAGCTCACACGAGGAAGTTAATCTATTTTGTTTAGTCTATCAATTCCAATATTAATTTCATATCCACAAATACCCTCACAGCACAGGGAATGTTTGATCAAAATCTAGACACCCTGTGGCCTAGTCAATTTGATACATAAAACCAACCCATCATTAACTGGAATCACAGGGAAGGAGAACTTCCTGGGGAGCCATACTCGGGTTGCTGAGTGTTGCTTTGGACACTGTGCTGTCTCCTCCAGGAGAGGCTGTACTGCCTCTGCCCAGCTGAGTCAACGCAGTACTGGATGGTTACTGCCAGTGATCAGAGTAAGTTTCCGTGGTGGATCATGTCATCTATTCTTAAGCCTTATCATTGCCATTTCTGAATTTCAAAAAATACATTATCATGTGTTAGGGGAAAAATAAGCAAGGGTCTCTAGTAAAGCAAGAAGAGATCAAAAAGCCTAAGAGGTGAGAAGCAGAAATGGAATCACAGTCGAGACCTGTGCAATATGGTAACTGATTTTTCCAGGATTCCTGGGGATTCTTTTTGTAAAGAGTTGTAAAGTGAAAGCCCCTCATCCTAGGGACCCCACAGGTCACAGGCAACTGGGATTCAGCAAAACAGAGATGAGTTGCTCGACCTTTCTCTGGTGAAAATGGTTCTTTATTTCTTAATTCATCATGTATCCATGCATGTATAAAAACACAATGTAATCCAGCCTGGACAATGTATCTAAAAGTGTACCTTGACTCAGAACAATTGTCTTACACTTTTTAGGTATCCTTTGGCTTATAAGTCTGATTTTCAATCTATGATAACTTACTTGATAAAATCTTATAACTAAATGAATCTATAATGGAAAAATAAAAAGGAGGAGGGAAAAAGTGAATTGAAATGTGCTATGTACATGTACCACTTCCTACAGTGAATATACTCATTATGTACAGCAAACATGTACTAACAAAAGCTTAAAAGTGATAAACACAACAAAAAGTAAGTGAGTTCCTGGAAGAAGGAAATAAAAAAGACATATAAGCTACAAGCTCAAATTTTCATATTAAATTTAACATACAAATTACTCTAAAATAGTAAAAATAGCTTAAAAGTGATAAACTGTTTACTCTCAACTTTTTCCTCTTCCTTTTCTTGAGGATCATTTTAACTGGGCCCTGGCATACGGCTGAATTTATTCAGGAAGAAAGGCATGTTTGCATAGTCTTAAAAGGGAAGAATCAGGTTGGTACCTTTATTCTGTCGTGGTGAGCTGGAATTGGAAAGGACTCAAATTAGTGTACTGCAATTATGATACAAGAACAAGGTACAGAGGACGACAGAGGACAGGTGGGCAAACGGGGTCTCAGTGTCTCGGGCACAGAGAGGAAGCAAACTAAAACAGGGATAACTGAATTTTCTCACTAAAGGAAGCGTTTTGTCCTAAAAACTAAAGAATGCTAAAAAATTAAGAAATAATAAAATAAAAAGGACGATGTAAAGTGCTGAGAGAGTGGGTTTTGTTTGAAAACTGCAGATACTCACTGAAGTCCAAGCAATTCTACTTAGTAGTTAATGACCATGAATATTTATAGACTCACACTACTTGAGTTCTTTCATCAGTAATATGGTACTTCCAGTACTATGAATGCCAAAGAGTTGTGGTGAAATATAAAAAGAGTAAATATATGTATTTATTCATATAATTTATGTATAATATACCCATATATATTATACATATATATATATATCACATACTATATTATATATAACAATGTATGTTTCTACATACACGTTTGTGAATAGGGTCCATTATTTAGAAATATAATATTAATAATATATCTCAGGACTAATACTTCTAATCTCTTTTCTTTTGAGAAATATTCATCTCAATTTACATAGTGATTCATAGTAAGCTGTGAAAAAAATATGATTCCTTATGCATAGGGAAAATTTTTCTTCCGCTGGCTTTCAAATTCTTCAACATGTGCCAACATTTCAGATATCGAGTGTCATGCTCAATTTATCCCACAGTTGTTTTTCTTCTTCCAAAATACCATGCATTTTTTGAAAGGAAGAGAGGCTCATTAATAGTGGTAAATTTGCCTGTATTTGTCTTGTGAATACTTAAGTCTTTTATTGCTTAGTTGCCAAATACTCATTGTATTTCTCCGTAGCATTTTCCCATTTTCCCTTGCTCTCCTGTGATCTCCCATCTTCCTGTATCTCTTGTCACTCTCCGTAAGTTGCTTATGACTCCTGTTCAGGGCTTACGTTTCATAGCCATATGAATCTTGGTTATTACTAGTCTTGTGCTATTCCTCCTCTATAGCCAAAACTCTTTTGGTTTTGCTAGTACATATTCAACACAGAAGAAGCAAAATTTATAATAGGCTGGAAGCATTAGAATTCCTGATATATATGAGAAAGCAAGAGGAGAATGCAGTCCTTCTGCAGAGAGAAGAAAAGGGCACACACTGGACTCCAAGAGGAGGAGTGCTGCAGGTCACTGAGTGAACTTTGAGTCATGGGCTAATGTTTGAGTTTGCTATAAAATGTGATGATGTCCTTTAAGGACAATTTAATACACAAAAAGAGTCATTCTGACTATGGTTTGTAGCCTGGAGTATAGGGTGATAAACACGGAAGTCATATTACCAGGAAAGACTTGATATTTTAACATGGAACTGTGAACTACTCTCTATCAATACCTAAGTCTTCTAGCCATATTGGAACTCTAATTTTACTCCATGTTCCTACAGATCATTTAAACTTGAAGGTTATGCAAGACCATATAAATCTGTAGAAAGTTTGACAGAAGAATAGTGATGCACCAGGAAGTGTCAAAAGTCTCTGATGCCCTGAGATACCCAGAGAACAAACTTGGTGGACACCTAGCTGTGTTCTTCAGTTACATACTCTGTCTTTTATGAGTTTCAGCTGCTTAACGTTGTAGTTCATGTGGCATGCCTAAAAAATATTTTAAAAATTCAGGGTAAAGCCAGTTTCTGTACTTATCTAAAGTCAAAATACCCCAATTGTAATCAATTTCAGCTTACCAGTTGCATGCCACTGAACATAAAATCGGGAAGACGCGTGCACACCAGTCCTCTGGGAACTGGCTCCAGCAAACAGGAGTGAATAAGAAAAGGCCAGTGCTTTCTAAGTGAAGCCAGGTCTGGGATACAGGTCCCATTTTAACCTCTTTGACCCTTGACCCATGACTCTTCTTTAAAGAGTTTTCTGTTTTTCTGACCTTGCCTCATTTCCCAGTTACCAGAATCATAAGAAACATACACAGGATGTCTTTTGGTCTCAGCATATGATATTCAGACTATGCCATGTGGGTTCACCCATGTTTCATTACTAATCGATTAAAAAATCCATCAGATTTTTTTTTTTGCTATCCTAATGTCTTAGGCTTCCAAATTCCTAAACAGACATAATAATAGAACACAATTCCATTTGGCACATAGATATTTATGTTATGTCAAATTACATGTTTTAAGTATTATTTTTTAACCCAGTTACTTTCCAGAAGCAAGAGGAGGACAGTAGATCTGAGGGTGAGGTTGAAAATTAACTTATTCCACCTATCACTAAAAAATTCTCCTGTGAACAGGGGAACAGAGCCAGTGAATGAAAAATGAACAGCAGAACTCTTCATTATTTCCAGCAAACTAAATTATAGCCTCTACTTACTACTCAAGAAGAAATAATTTCCTCTGGTTACAAAAGTGGTCAGATTGACAGGGAAAAGAAAAAAGAGAAGCCGCCCTGGGCTGACACCTTTGTATCACCAATACAATCAAGTCATTAAATCATAGAAAGCACTGTGCACACCCCAGAGTTGTTTTCAGACTTGTATCATTTTACAAAGTCAAGGATATCTGAGCTTCATGTAGTCTGGGTGAGTGTGAGGAAGTAAAGTGCTTAAATTTCCATCTCAAACTGCCAGCTCTTTCCATGTGCAGTGATTATTAAAAGTAAGTTCTTAATTTGAAAAAATATCTCTGCTAATACAGCTGCTAATTAAATTACTAATCATGCAATAATCCTTAATGTTACATTATCTGGAAAATAAGAATGATAAGGTCATAATCATCCAAGGAGTAACTTTAAAAGACTTGAAGAGAACAGCTAAGTAAGCCACGGCTGAAGAGGTAAGATGACATGAGGACATTCAAGTGGGCATAGTTCATTAAACTCCCTTCCTTTGCTATTTAAAAAAATTGTGTTCAACAGTATCTAGCTCATTTAATACCTGGAGGGTACCACTGAGGTGGTTAAACAAATGAGATTCATACAAGCTTCGTCACCCTGTAATTCACATCTCATTTGCTCTTTCCTTTGTGCTAACATCTGCTACATCATTCTTGCTATCTGGAGAACACTTGTAAATGCCCCTGCCGGAAACCTGGGAAGCAGTGTTCAGATCCATGGACGTGATATGCATTTCACTACCTCTTAGGAACGGAAGGTTGACAACTTTAAAATGCTGTTATGTATAGACTCTAAGAAATACCTTTGCAATTTTTAAAACTTAAATCTAAAGAGAACCAAATATTGCCTTGCTGAACATGAAGTCACATTCCTGACTTCTCATGCTATAGAAGTCCAATTGTGCAAAAATATCCTTTCACGCCCACTGAACACTCTTATAGCAAGGTAACATCTGTTATTTCTGATAATCGTACTGCTGACTTTACAAGCCCTTCTCAGATCTCTAAATGAATCCATGTGAAAACGTGGCCTTTCATTTTCCCCAGAAGTTGCTGATGTCCAAATGTAGCTGATTGCTGGTCGTTTACTTTCATCCAATACATATGTGGATATCTTGATAAATTACCATGTTTTACAAACTAGTAAAGCAAATAGAGTTTACAGATCCCCTATTATAAACTGATCTCCTCTTATAAACTTGTTTCTTTCTCACAGGGAAATTTTTAAATGTAAGGATCTTTTGAAGTATATGGTGAAGAAAAAATGAAACATCTGTTTCAAGATAGACTTTTAGAGTTACAGAAGTATTTTCAAGGCTCCAAAAGCATTCTGATTAGGACAGCTCTAACCTCCCCAGAAATGATCAAAGCATTTATCTACATGGAAATTTAATTGAAAATAATTTTTGTCAACTTCAAATTAAAATAATTTTCTAAAAAATGACCTGAAGTTTCACCTCCAAGCCAAATTAAAACTTTCAGATAATATACAGTAGTTACAGTCTTTTCTTTTGGGGGGAAGACTGTATACTTTTGTCCAAAATGTTAACAGCTTGTTTCAAAGAATGAAGACACCAAGGTTATTAGAAAGATACTGTCACTAACTTTAAGGAACTTATAGCTTACTTGAAGAGACAGATTCAGGATCCCATTTTACTGTGTGACAGTTAAATCCTGTAATGTTCCATCAGCGGAAGAGTCATTCCATTGTTCTTGGAATATTCTGATGTTCCTATACAGGATCATTTGTTGAAGACTGGAAAGATGGAAGTACAAATATGTGACCATGGAATGCATTTTCTCCAAACTGAAATTCAGAGACTGCTTCTTAGTTATGGTTTAAATATGAAGGGTCCCCCACAGACTCACCAAATGCAAGCTGGACTCCAGTGCAGCAGTGTTCACAGGGCTTGCAGAGGTGAGTGAACCAGGGCGGCTCAGGATGAGAAGAGGCAGCAGCCGCAGCTGGAGATGGCTGGGGGAGGGGGCTGAGCAGACAGCGTGAGCCTTGTTAATGGTGAGCATAGAGCCATGGGGAGAACTTCGCAAAGACAATTATTTAGTGACATCTCCCTTTATGCGAGCCTGACTCCTTCCTGTCTCTGAGGTGAGTAGATCAGTGGAGAAAAACGGAAGGAGAGACGCCTTGAAATCATGTCACTGTTACAAAGTTACTACAGGATTCTTGGTAAAAGAGAGTACAGTGACAAGAATGATAGAAAAATTGTATAAGATTTCAGCAGTTGATCAAGACGATAATAGATGCAAAATGAATGTAAAACAAGGCAAGTTTCTTTTTCCCCATTTTAATTTTTTATTACTACATGTTTACAATACATGATTAACTTTCTTATGGAGCGTTGTACATATACATAGCTAACACATTTTACTTCTTTCTCACTGTTCCCCTTCTCTCACTCTTCTCTTCCTCCATCTCTTGGTCCCACCCAGGAACCCCCAGAAGTGTACTGTACTACTCCCCTGGGAGGCTCCCAAGCCAATCAAGTTGAAAATCTAGTTTAACTCTCACAAGACGCAACCACTGTGTAGAAAGTGCAGACCAGAAGAGAGACAAAGAAGTAAAAGGTGAATCCTCATCATATCCAGGATGACGATTAGCATAGATATAATCTTACTCAAGGTAGCCACTTGATGCTTTATGATGGTGAGTGTGTGCTCACTCCCTGTGTTTCATAAATGACTTTAGTCTCCCATTAGATTACATAGAATTCCTGTATTATATATTTATATTTTAGTAATAGCCTAAGAAGGAAAAGTAGACTATATTATCACTTTCCTCTCTTCAAGGTTTCAAGGTTTGACCTGTCTTATTTTCTTAGTCTACATCCAAGGCAGTATTAACACTGTGTAATCATGTAACATGTTAACTGATGCTCTATCCATCAAAGCTACAGTTGCCCAACCTTCTGGTACGGCTGCGTGAAAAGCAGCAAATCCTTCAAGACAATAAGATTCCATATTCCTCTGAAAATCGTTCCTGGAAAGATGTTGTCTAGTTTATGAATCATGGTTATAGACAAGATCTTATTTTGTATAAAAACAACAAATAGCAATAAAATGATTTTCTGAACATAAACAAAATATGATAAAGGAAATACACAAGCTACATATCTCTTCATTTTCATTCAAATTAATGTTTTTCACAGTACTATAAAATCACAGCTATATAATGACTAATAACATAAAAGGACCCTACTATATTGTAGATGGCCAGCTAATTTTGCCTCCATGTAGTCTCTTATTCCATTGAAAAATGAGTATTTTCTCCTACATAAAGTTTTATTTTTTAATCTGAAAAACTTTACATTTTGTGGGACCCTCTAAAAGCATTTTGGGTTCCTGTTGTTGTCTTTTGATTGGGAAGGAAGCCCTGAATAAAATGACGTAAATAATCAGTATCTTATAAACATATAAAAATAGAGCTATCGTTAAATTTTAATTGCTACTTGTAGAAGACTTAAATGTTTGATAAATTTGCTTGTACTTTATGAAAAATATGAGTACTTCATTTTTAATGAATTAACTAACTAATTCAAATCTCTTAAGGTCTGATTTTTAAATAAATTGAACCAATGATTTTTCGTTTCTTAATGGAGATGAAGAAAAACAAATTATTGAATATAATCTTCTTATTTGTAAGTTTATTCACTACCTTCTGTAAGTTTTGTTCCTTAGCTTCAAGGGTACCTCCACATAAAACAGAAATCATACAAAAAATGCAAATTAAAACAAAAATACTATTTCACGATCTATAAACTTGGCAAAAATGTAGCAGTTGTATAACACTGAGAAATGCTGGAGCATCCGGATGCTCAGAAGGTGCTGGTAGGAGAAACTCTGTGTAATGGACATCCATATGGCGGTGCTGAGTCTAATCAAGCATGTGATATCATTAGACATAGAAATCCATGTCTGTCTCTCAGACCTGCCACAGATACATTACTAAAATGTCCATTGCTACATAGTGCAGTAGCAGAGGTTTGGAGATGTCTTGGTATCCATTATTAGGGGAAGGAATGTAGAATAGATACACTAATAGAATTATTTTCAGTAGTTGTAAGTAAGGAAACTTACATATGGCCACGTGATTCAGAAAAACAATACTATATGAAGAGGATGAAATTTGTTTTTATCCTATCATTAATGCAATAATTAGTGCACCCTAACATATAGAACATCACCACACTTGGTCAAAAATCCATACATTTAAATAAATGCTTCCCCGGAGCCATACATCTAAATAAATCTCTAAAGTGTGCATTGAAATATAATCGAGAGCATGCTTATTTTAAAGGGAGAGGCTGGGAGACCTATGCATTAAATAAAAGAGAAGAGAGTGATGATAACTGTTGTTGTTGTATCATGAATTGACAAGTGTAAGAAGCTTACTTTTCTGTACCTTAGGGCCAAAGAATTTACTTTAAACCTAAATAAGATTTTAATAAGGAAATGTCTTCACTGTAAAAAGGATTCACAAATTCAAATGCTGATTGGCTTTATAGAAAGCAGGTAAAACACTTGTCCCAAATAAGCATAATTCTCTCAGCTAGAATTTACCAATCTCAAATTCTCAAACCCCTCTGAGAGCAAGAACCTCTGATTAGTCAAGAGAAGATGTTGAATTTGATTTGGAGGCATTATCCCACCATCTTAAAACACTGGTTATGCTAACATCTAATTTTTAAAATAATATAAATGTGAGCTTTACAAAAATATAGTATAAATACATGTCAAATATTTTACTTACTGGAAAGGAAATACATAATAAATATTTCATAGAAGAATCAAGATTCCTGAATGAATGCCTTAACTGCATATAAATTTATTCAGTATCCATAGGGCAGTAGTAATCAACTATTTCACTACTATACACAATTTGCATTTCTATGAACAAGAATCATTTGCATGATTATCAGTATAACACAGCTTAGAAACTGTAGAATAGCTCAAAGACAACAAAAATTCCAAAGACCGCAGTGAATAAGACAAACCAGGCAATGCCTAGTTTTTAGTTAGATAACAACCCAGTAATATTTTTGCTCTATTTTTAAGTGTTTCACTTTTTCTTTCCTACAATAATAAAGTCAATTGGAAAAGCTTTTAGCTACCAAACCTATTCTACATTTCTGGTATACTACCAAGAAAGGAAGAACAATTCTTTAATTTGGTAATGGTCAGAAAGTTTATGAGAGTTTTTAAAACCTCTCCTTTTCTGCCATCATCTTTGTTTCTTTGCTGACACTTGCCTGACAGCTGTAGAATCTGTCAGAAAAATGAGTAACAAATATGCAAGTACAAGCCCAGCATAGCAGTATTCTATAAGCTCAGCACTCTGGGAGTCTGTGGCAAAAAATTCACAAATTCAAGTCCAGTCTGGGGAATTTAGCAAGATCCTGACTCCAAAAAAAGGGAGGGGGCTGCAAATATAGCTCAGTGTGAACCTTCTGGGTTCAATTTCCAGTACTGCAAATGAAGAAGCAAACAAAATCCAATAAGATTCAAGGCATTCTTTAGCTTGGAGAAAGGTCATATCTTGTTGGCACTATGAAAACAGAAATAAGAAGAGGGGGCAAATTTAGAAAGCTGTAGAGTTCTCTCTTTTATGGAGAATGCAGTTTGAAAGTTCTGACTGCCTAAGCTGTGGTTTCCCATTTATTTTCTAATAGTAGGCAGAAACTGTCTGCTATGCTTTTAGTTCCAAAGTCATTTGTTCTTTTGCAGAATGTACAGTTTTGTGTATGTCATCTAATCATCTTTCTAAAATTTAATTAGATTTATGAGGTTCACTTGATTATAGCCAAGTAGATATGTTTTGTCTTTTCAGGATAACTGGCCTCAAATAGCAGAGTAATAAATGCAGTCTGATCCCAGCTTTTTCCAGAAACCTGTTTTGGTATAAATCCTGAAACATTAACTTGAGCTAAGTTAATTGCAGTATTGAATTTAAAATGCCTACTTCATAAGCTTTCTCTCTATGGGGCAATAATTCCTGTGGACTCTAAACAATTTTTTCAGGGAGTTAGGTGGGATTGGTAGATATATGATCCAAGTACCTATTTCTAGAAAAGCTTTTTCTTTGCTGTTGAAATAATTTAATACTTGCATATTGATGTTAATTTGAATGGTGTGAACCATGGCAGCAGACATATTTAATCATGAGTACAAAACTAGTTATGTAAAGAATAAATGTGTTCTGACTTAATGTTTGTTGTGAAATGTATCACATCAATTTTCCACAGTGTTATTGTTTAAATCAGATCTATGTCTGTCTTGGAGAAAGAATGATGTGCAGACAGCTTCAATATGCTTTTCTCAGCAATGTTTTCATTCGATCTTAAAACAAAGGCCCTTTCTACCCTGAATTTTTACATTCTTCTCATCAATGGTGGCATTTTTTGAGGAACCATCTTTGCTCACTATAAGAAATTCTTGCCTGATCTGGCTTTTGGCTTGGAATTGGCTTTCCTTAATGTCTTTTTTAGGATGACATTAAAGCAGATCATCGAACAAGAGGGTCTTTGCTAAGAAGTATCCTTTTCTGGCAGACTGTGGGATGCTCTGGAATTCCAGACTCCATACTAGAAGTGCTGCTTTTGAGCTTGTTTTCTAAATACTAAGGTGAAGAGTTTTACCATGATTTCCCAGTATCCTATATTATGAGCTGTTCTAGCTCTGGAGCAAAAGGTCTTCACTATTTCTGAAGAGTCAGCATTCTTTACAAGTTTTAGCTCCACTAAAATCCTCCTTCACAAAAATGTAAATGACCAACTTTGGAAGGCCAGGCATGGAATGACTTTCAAGCCATGAAAATGATTTTGAGTAATTATTTTGGAGTCTGATGTTTTGGCTGTCCTGTGCATTATAGAATATTCAGAAGTAGTCTTGTCCTTTATATACTAGCTGCCGGTAGCACTTAGTGCCCTACTTGTGACAAGCAAATGTGTTTTTTGGAAATTCTCAGATTGTACCTCTCCCTTTAACACTGATTAAATCAAGGTTAAAAAAGCTACATTGGTCAGCTTTTATTTTTTTAAATGCACTGATGTATAGTTGGCCTCTTTTTGAGTAAAAGCAGAGGGAATAATATGATATTAACAGTGAAAATACATTTTACTTTAGTATGAATTATGCGCAAAGAACCAATTCATCGTAAATGTCCTGTAGGCATGCTGGAGTTTGGCTCTGGACTGTTCTTGTATACTTACTTTTCTGGAAGTGTGGGTCCATCTGTGTAGACTGCTGTTTGTTACTAGACAATATGACTCTAAGTGTAGATTTTATAAGTCAATTCTGTGGTGAAAAGCAGCACTTTTCAAAAAAATAACAAACTAATTTTTTCTTCTCCCTATCTTTTTTCCCTCTCTTACAAACCTGAGGAGAGCTTTCTTTAAAAGGCAACAAAGAGTGGAGTTGAGCTATTTGTCAGAACTAATCAGCTCCCCCATAAGATTTACCAGTTAGTACAGATTCTTCATTATAGAAGATTTTGAGAATGTAAGCATTCTCCCCTCAGTTAAAACCCCCAAAAGAATGTCAAAATAAGCAACAGTGATACTATTTCCCAAACAATGTAGCCAGGATAATTAAGCTTTCATGTTTCAGCTCTTCAGAAAATAGAATGTGTTTATCTTAAAATTGTGCTTAACTTTAACTTTACCTAAGGGCCCAAGAACAAGCCATAGATTTAAAGATTATTAAAAACATGAATCAAGCTTATGCCATTTCTTTTGATAGGTGACTTCTTGTCTAGAGGGACTGTTGATCTTATGGCACTTTTATTTTTCATAATTGTATACAATTTGTTAAGAAAAATAATGATGGTAAATAACAATATTAGTTCAAGGGGCTTAACCTTTACAAGATTCTAGGCTTTTTGAAGCCAGTATCAAAACATCTCCAAGGCCTTAACCATGAAAATGAAAAGCCCTCTCTAGTTATTCACACATAAACATGGGAACATATCTCAATGTCCCCCTCTCCCTCAAGGACTAGGTTAGAAAAATATGGTCTCCTGATTCCAGGCTGACAGAAGCATCTGCTAAAGTAAGGAGGTGTTGAAGAAGGAATGTTGTGATTGTTATTCTGAAATGTAATCCTGTCTCAGGCTGCTCTAACCTTCTCAATCAGCAGTCCGTTCTTACCTAATTACATGATTCTAAAAAAGTATAATGAGGTGCTGTCAGATTTACATTGGAATTATTTTAAATGTTATTTCAGTAGCCATGGTAATGATATATAAATGGACAAAATGACACCAAAGATCTGGAGAAATGTCACAGTTACACCCACAGTGGCTCTTAGCACACGTATAAAGTCAGAATATTTTAAGCTTTTTGGGTCCTTAAGAAAATGGGATTCTTTGGTCAAAGAAGAGAAGTAAGATGGAAACAATTCAAATTACACTGTAGAGTAGATCTGTTTTATTTATTTTTTTAATTAGTGCTCCATCAGGTAAGTATAGGATTCAGATCAATTTCCTCCTTATTTCGAGTGTTCTAAGCATTGGTATTTGGCTTTTTAAAGGTCTTTAATCTTGGTTTTGCTATAAAAATTTTAGTTATCTGGCTGTTTTTGTTATGTTTTCATAACTCCTTGGGGAGCTGCAACAATGAAGTAACTTTTTGTGTGCATTTAGTTTTAAAAATATAAAAAGCAAAGGAACTGTAATCCTCATAGATTCTAGTTATTGGTGGAGCTGCCACTTACAGACAGGCTAAATTTTGCTTCCACAGAAACTTATACAACTCAGAGCAGCTCACTCCACTGGAATGACAATACAGTTAGGGCACAAAGAAACCATTCTGGAAATTTCCAGCTCCTCAAACACTTTGAGAAAAGATTATTTTCACCTGTCTTCACACCTATGATATAGAAGCAGGACAAAGCATAAACTATTTCACATTTTCATATTTCTATAATTGTTTAAAGATACAGTCTGTATAGAAAATTCTTATCAAATGGTGATCTAGGCTAGATTTACCAAACATATGATATACACAGTACCATTACTATCTTCTCTCCCTCTCTCTGTCTCTCTCTCTGTCTCTGTCTCTCTCTTTTGAAATGAGATGACCAGTTTTCTTTACCACATGCTTCTGTCTCAGTGTACCATGCAACCACAGGCTCAGAACAACAGGGCAAACTTACTGTGGATTAAATCCTCTGAAGCCATGAGCCCAAACAAGTCTTTCCTCATTTTAAATTGATAACCTTAGGAATTTTGTCACATAGCAGAAAACTAATACAGTGCTGATACTTTTGGAATCTGCTGTGTCATATACAGCAGCACCTTCTCACTGTGTCCTCACATGGGAGAAGTGGAGAAATATCTTGTAAACACAATAATCTTATCCATGAGGACTCAAACTCATTACTTTCTTACCTCCCAAAGACCATATCTTCCAATACCATCAGTTTGATTTCAGTGCATGAAATTTCATGGGCACATAAACATTCCGCCCATAGCCACTACCCATCCAGATATTATGGCAGATATTTCTACTTGCTTTTTGCACATACTTAATTCATAGTTATTTTCACTGTTACTATCTGAAAAACCTCTGACTATATATCGGAATTTGTGTATATAAAGAAACCAGTCTCCCACTTCAGAAATGGAAGAGTCTGAACATATTTAAATATGGACCAAGTTGCTGTCTTAAAACACACTAGTAGCAAAATAAATCAGTTTTAAAAGAAATCTTATATTAGTGGATTGTTTCCTCCAGTGGTGATCATCTTTCTAGCCCAGTTGTTTATCTGAAGTTCTTCAACATATAATCTATGTGGATTTTTAGAAATATATTTATAAATCTTGATCAAATCACAATGCAAATCACTAGAGAATGAGCTTTTTTCCACACTCAATTACCTAAATATAGACACATTTCTACTAATCTGGTTGATTTGCCAACTTACCAATATTTAGAAGCTTAAAAATGTTGTAGAAATTCTACTGCAAGATCATAGCATGTAATGTCATATAAAAGGAAGTGAAAGAAAATGTTTTGATTGGATTCAAGACCTCAGTTTATTCAACATAAATTATTAAGTGCTTTCTGTCCTTAACTAAGATCATCACTGATAGATAATTCGTCACTGTTACAGTGGTATCCCTGACTGAGGAGAGTTAGATCATATGTGATCTTCATTAATTGTTTATAAAGGCACAAAGTAATATTTCTAGACATATAAATTCAAATTTCTCCTAATTGTAATGTTTTCACTTCTCCTTCCCATTCTCTTTTCTCTATTAAGCGTTCCCAGTCCTCAGTGAGTCCCTCTACTTCTTTCCATTTATATGCACCCTGCTGACTTAGCTTACCCTTGTTCTCTTTCTATTAGCACTAACAGAAGCATTCACAATGAGAGCCTGAATAAGATACTGTATGACATAGAATACCCTGAATCCATACGGTAGCTCCTTTCTTACCTGATATGTGCTTTTTGGTGTATTATTTAAGCTTGTCCCTCAGTTTTCACAGATATGGAAAAGGTGGTCTAACAAGAATTTGAATGTAAGAATTGCTATGAGGATTAGATACACATACAAGGAGGAATGCAAGGGCCCATATAAATTGCTATGGAAAGACTAGCCATCCTTATCATTAGAATTGCTATTTTGTTAATGAAGTCAGTAATACACATGAAAATTTCTCTGAGACAAGGTACTGGTATTTTAGTCTTTGGATTATTAACTCCAGGAAGAAAGACGTCCTATCTTTTTTATTCAGCTTTAGATAGTTGGCCCTCTGTACTTGTGGGTTCCACATCTGAAAATCTTACCAATGACAAATTGAAAACAAATAGCAAAAGTTCCTTCTGAACATGTACATATTTTTTCTGTATTGTTATTCCCTAAATAATACAAACAGCAAGCATTAACACGGTATTTACAGTGCATAAGGTACATAATTAACCTGGAAAAGATTTACTGAGTGTTGGAGGATGGCCTTAAATTATATGCAAATATTGTGCCATTTTATGTACTGGACTTCACAAATCTGGAGAGTCTTGGAATCACTACCATATAGATACAAAGGAACAACAACTATATTCATAATGGTGAGTAAATAACTATAAAGAAGAGTGACAAAGAAAAAGCAAGAATAAGAGTGAAACATGTTATGGTACCCAGGATGAACTTAGATATTTGAGAATTTTTCCTATTGGCCCAGATTCATTTTAGTTCTCTAAGCACTTTATGTAGGCTTTTTAATCACATGAATGTACCAAGCATATGTATATGTTTAAATGGCGGATTTTTTCTGCCAGTGAAATGCAATGGCAAGGAATCTGTCAAGTATTTCCTCAAAAGACTGGTTTTGTGTTGAAAAAATAATACACAATCAAAAACTCTCTTTTAACTTCATTTTCAGAAATTTGGTTTGTAGACATACACCATCTGAATCTGAGCTTCCTAAACTTACCTTCTCTGGTCTCTGAGATTTATCCACACTGGCTCAGAAAGTACTGCAGAGAGGCAGAAGATACTGTATCACAGAGAATTCATGATTTTCTAATCCTTGTGCAGGAATTCTTCAGGTGTGCATGTCATTAGACAACACCATCTTGTGTGCTGGGAATTAAGCAAGGTCATCTGTACAAGGATATCCATAAAATGAGCTCAAGTAATTACACTAGGGAAAGGATCTGATTACTCTATCTGATCCGTTTACCTTTCTCGTAATTCAGAGACATGCTCGAGAGGGCAAGACTGACATCATCCTGGAGCAGCAAATGATAAACGTAATAGGTGATGCGGCCCCTTAATAAACCTGCTGGGAATAGAACTTGAAACCCATTTTCTAATAGTGTCACAGGACCTTTCATTTATTTGTCTTGAAGCCTTTTGCCTTCATCAGGCTGATTGCTGATAAGGATTCACTTACTATAGCAAAGTGTCACCAAAGCCACTGCTGCTGGGTAGTGACATCTAAGTCAGTGTCTCAGTGGGTTTTAACTGAATCTTTTCCTATTTAAAGTAAAAGAAAGTTCAAGAAAGATAAGCTGAATGTAAAACAAGAAATAGTCAAATGCACCCGTGCGTGTGTGCGTGTGTGTGCGTGTGTGTGTGTGTGTGTGTGTGTGTTTGGGTAGGATAGAGAGAAAGGTAGAAAAGTACAAAGGGAAATAAAAATTGAATTGGAAAGCCTAATTTGTTGAGGGAACAGCTCTAAACACCAGTCTAGAGAAAATCATCTGATAGTTTAAGGTAAAATCTCTTAAAATATTTAACTTAGAGCAAATATCTAATTAAAGAAGCATCTTTTGCCTGGAATCTTAGTAAGCTTTAAGGAAAGTCCTGACTTGTTCTTTGCCACTCACAATCTGGTCCTCATGTATCCAAATGTTGGTTTATTTCTGTGGGGAAGTGAACTGAAGTTTGGGTACAGAATTTTGTACTGAAAACTATACAACTAGGAGTGACTTTCCAAAGCACTAAATTCTGGAGTACTTGAATCTCACCATCTTGGTATATTTGAATGAGCTTCAAAGACAACTTTACCTCCTGTTCTTTTCAAGGAGAGAATGTCCCACAGCAAGAACTATGTTGTAATGTTTGCTTGGTCTGGTTGATGGAGGGAATCTTCAAAACCGCAGTGAGATATGAAGAGAACAATCATCTCACAGGACTACTGGGCCTCTTGAAGTACTGATATGATTGAACTGACCCACATGGCCATCCAGTGAGAGCATGAAGTTTATCCAATGCTTTAGTGGATTGCTGTCTCATGGGCAACTCAGAGTCCTCCTCTGAATCACACATATATGTCAATTCCTCATTTATAATGATGAAAATCAATGAATGATTGAATAGTTTCTTAATAATATGCAGTACTGGATCAGTGACATAGCTCAGCAGTAAGCATCTGCCTGGCAAGCACAGGGGTCTAAGTTTGATTCCCAGTAGCAGTCAAAAAAAAAATTTAGTAGTTAGTGTAGTAGTTGATTTTACTAAGACTTGAAAATGGAAATGAATTAGAAGAGGCATTACAAATGAATATCAGATATCTACCTTCATAGAATGCCTTTGGTTTTCCACATTCTTTGGTACATGAGTATTAACCCAACTCCAGCTTTCCTAAAAACCTATGTACTTTGCATGCTTTTCACTTTTCATAGCAGAAGCAAAATTTCTCTTCTCTCATGAGTTTTGAGTATATCTCTCCTATGTGCATTGACTGATGGAAAAACAATGTGATATATATAGTATATCATATTATGCATTATACATACATTACATACTATATATTATATAATCAGACCATTAAAAAGAATAAAATTCTATACACACTGAAACATGGATGAATCTTAAACTATTATATAGGTAAAATGTGCTTTGTACAAACCAACAAATATTACATGAATGAACTTATATGAGGAATTTGACATAGGTAAATTTGTAGATGAAAATTATCAGGAGTTGGAAGGCTGCAAATTGGGGATTTGTTTTTTAGTGGGTGTAGAATTTTAAAGTAGAATGATGCCAAAGTTCTGATGGTATATAGTGGTGATTGTACAATTAATGTAATTAATGCTACTGAGCTGTACACTTAAAATAGTATAAATTTCCAAAATTGACTCTATATTTTGCCATAATAAAAATTATTTTTGGTCAATGGGTTAAAAATTTTTGAACTTGACTAAGAAGCTAAGAAATTGAAGTTATTCAGTTAACATATAAAAGACTTTAAAAAATCATAATGTTTCACACCAATGACAGTAAACTTAGGGAGACACTCTAACTGTTAATGGAGTGCACATGGACACTGCATATCTGGATAGATTATAGAAATACATACAATCCGAGAGTTAAAGGTACTGGTTTTTGAGTCAACAGTTGTATTGCTCTTAAGTAAATAACTTAAATGAAGGCAAGGATGTATGTATTAGTTTTTCACTTGAGTTTCTGCTATCATTTACACATTGGTTTGTTGTTTTTAATGTCCCTCATGATGGACCTGACTATCTATTTAAAGAGATGAATTTTAAGGCTGCTAATGAGAAATAGGGAAGCATTATGGCTGACCCTTCCTGTTTTCCACTAGCAAATATATGGATTAAATATGTTTATAATTCTTTAGCATGACTCTTAAAACCATCGATAAGTAGCAATATTAGATATAAGTTAAGAGAGTTCAAAGTAATGCACACATGACATCCATCCGAATCTCACTCTCTGATTATCTATCAGGTGTCTAAGCTGGGAGAGTTTATGGACTGCTTCTGTGTCCTATCTGTTCCTATTACAATGTTACCAAACCTTTAATCATTTTCAGAGACACTGGTTTAAAATCTGACCCTACTTCAAGACCTGACCCTTTCATTTGATCTCCATGGGTGGAACTAAAAACCTCAAGTCATTGAGGTCAAACATACCAAAATAATAATTTTCCATTTCTATTTAATAGCCTTGGTTAGCAGATTTTTTTAGCAAACACTTGAAGATTTGGAGTTCACATTGAAGAATTTAAATCAGAACAAAAATTGAAGAAATTGGCTTTATGTCAGAGCTAAATAAGATCCCCTATTATTTCAATATTTTTTCAGAGTCTTTCCACAATGGTACATTATGAAGATTTCTGTCCATAACTTGCAGATTTATTACCTTGAATCATTTGTTGTGATTAGTGTTCTGATAGTACTGATTATCATGTCTTAGAACTCATAAAGATTTCATAAATTCAACAGTAAACTTAAGTTCTTTAACGTGTTCAGAAATATTTCATTTATTAGGTCATTGAAAATTCCAGCATATCTACTTCACAAAATTCATCCCATTTCCTCAACTAAGAAAACAAAAGTTCCAAATAATTGTTATTTTTAACCCTTATTGGAATTGATAAAGAAAATGAACATAAAATTTTAAAATTTTAACCCATCCATTTCTGCAAATATAAAAATAGACTTGCTTAAGAATATTTTCTCTTTTTTCAAATTAAATATTTGGCCCAAATCACAGAAGCACTCTGAAATAAGTAGATAGATTGTTTACTAATATTCTAGTAAAAATAGGCATTTTAAAAATTATCTTCTTTGCATTCTACACTATAATATCAGGTATTATTACATTCTAGATCCTCAAAGTGAGCCAACCAAAGTATGTTCTTCCTGAGCAGAACTCACTCTATTAGTATAAGGAATAAGAACAAATAGCAAATAAATATATACTGCTATGTGGTGGCAACTAATACAACGAAAGTTAAAAGTTGTTAAAGAGTACAGAGAATCATAGAAGAGGATTGCTATTTTCTATGAGGTGCTCCAAAAATGTTTTTTACATTGATTATACTGATTGTCAGTAATAGATTTCCTGCCTCTGTACCAGAAATTCAATGCTATAAAACAAACCTTCCTAAAACTGATGTGAATGACATCAACTAAATGATGACAGACAACGGCAATCTTTGCTACCCATGAACCTGTAGTTTGTGTTGGGCACTGAGATAACAGCTCTTCTTTGCTTCCTATTAGCTGGTACAACTGCAAGTTTGACCAGAATCACCCAGATCCCACTCACTGATGTATCTGGTGACTAAATTGGGAAGACTCGAACAGCTGGGGACCCAAACAGCTGAAATTCTTCAGGCATCTCTCTCTGTCTTCATGAGATGACCCACGCAAACTCTGTAGCATGATGGCTTTAGGGTAATTCTAACATTTCAGAGAGAGAAAAGTTGTGACCTCATCTAGGAAATCACATAGCATCACCTCTGTCATGGCATGTGGTTAGTTGGGGTGAGAAGCGAGAGTGATGTACATCCAAGGTATTACCTCTGCTTCCAAGAACTTCATCCTTGCTGACTTAAAATCATAATCATTGCTCTTATCTTCAACACATTCATAATGTTGACATTTCACAAAATTATTTTGTAGCACATTCCTTATAACATATGTGAGAAAAATGATCCAGGGTACGTGTGCATGAACTTGAAAAGTAACTCTACATGAGGAATTGGGTTGGTGGTTATGCACATCACTTAGATCAACTTGAAAAATATTACATTTTTCCATAACTACTTTTAGACTGCTGAATACTTCAGCAAGAGACTAAAAAAAGACCGTGAGAAATGATAGCAGTTTAGCACTCAAGAATATTGGGTACAAATCTCATCCAGACTGTAATTCCAGGAAAATAAGGTGGATGTTCAATATCCGTTCCATGTGATCTCTACTTGATTCAGAGTAGAAAGTGCCAACACAGGGCCTACTCCCATTTTGAAGACTAGACTTTATTCTCTTGTGGCCAGCATCCCTTCCTTATGTTTTTGATATGAGTTAGACATAATATGCTCCCCAAGGCTACATGTAGGTGGCTTGGTCCCCAGTATAGCAATATTCACAGATGGGGTTTAGGGAAGTGAACAAGGATGCTTACCTCAACATGGATTAGCACATTGATGAGTTTATAGACAAATTGGATATTGGGAGACAGTGGAACAGAGTACACCATGGAAATATGGCTTTGGGTAATATGTCTTTTTTCTGCATCCTTCCTTCATAACTCATGCTCTCTGGTTCTCTGTGTCTCTGTCTCTGTCTCTCTCTCCCTCTCCTCTGCACTGCTTCCCATGGCCACCAAGTGAAAAGAGCCTTTATTGCCAATATACTTCACTATTTAACTGTTTAAAAACCAATCACAGCCCACCAAAAATGTAGGAGATACCTAAATGGAATATCTATGTCACTTTGGGCATGACCACGCAGAGTTTTATTTGCATGAGCCATGCAGACTGAGACACTAGGTTGTCCAGCAGAGTAATGCTCACTGGCTACATGGATAAGCTGAATCTGAAGCTTGTGGTGGTAAATATCAGGCTTCATGTGATCTGATACCAACAGAAGAAAACCAACAATTTCTACCCTGTGGGGGGCATTTGTTCCTCCCCAATGATTCTGCCACCAATTATTTCTCACGTTCCATTTACATAGTTCCATTTCTCCTACACATTTATCTATGATTTTTCCACCCCAGGAAGCAGTCTGGATAATTATGTGACTAGAATTCTGAGGAAGAGATTACAAGAATCACTCCTTTCACTGGTGGCTCAAGGATTCTTAAGTTTAACAGGATTAATTCAATTTTAGTATGTTTCACATAAAGAGTAGGAAAATACTGCAAATAAATATAAATGGGTCAAAATATATGCAGATGTGTCTTTGTGCATGTTAGTTATTATGAACAGAAAATGTGATATTATATCTCCAAAACATGTAAGATATTTGCATGTCTGTGTATGTTTTTGTGCAAGTGCATGTATTTTCAAACACAAAGTCATTTCTCGCATTAAAATATCAATTTGCATAGCCAACAAACTGTGTATTTTATGGGTTGCAGTAGTTCCTTGAAATAATTAATGCAAAGCTTTGAGCTTAGCACAAGACCAGAGCTAGAGTGAGGTGAGGGTTTACCTGCCTCAAGTACAAAACATAAGGGCTAAGAAACTAATTATTCACAAGCAATACCATTTTAATGTAATATTTTCCGAAATCAAAATTAATGCAAAACCCCCAGATGAAAAAAATGTCAACTCCAAGAAAAACAAGATTAGTAACAGAGCCATGCTGAGGCACACTAAAGCCTGAAACAAGAAAAACTGAATAAAACAAGCCATTTTATTTGGAATTTTGCTATCATGTTCATTATGGATTTATTGCATATGTGATAAATTTAAAATATTTTGCATTAAAATAATCTTCTTTACTGTTTTTGTCTGTTTTTCTTTTTTGGTGCACTCTCCTACATTTTGCACCTGACCCAGGTTCCTTATTTGCTTTACTTCAATCCCAGCTCATAGTAGCTCCTCAATAAATATTGGTTCACTTATCATGAGTAAGTCACACTACTCTGTCTCTTGCTCAACTCAGATGTTTCAAACTCTTGAGCTTTAATAGCAACTAGCTGTCTAAATGAAATAGTTCATTTTCTCTACTCTTTTCTGGAGGAAGATTACAGCCTCATCACTTGCTCTGAGTTTTAAAATTTTCACAGCTCAGCACTTAATTACCTTCACCCACATCATCTCTCTTCCACACGTGGATTCCTTCTTTAACTCCTACAAAATGTCCAAACACTTCCTTCTACTCTTTAGAGAGCACCATCTGCTTCTTTCTTTCTCTAATTAAACCTGGTTTTCATTAAACAGTAGAAAATGTTAAGAAAATATCATTTTGCCTAATCACTACTATTGTGACAATATTACTTCTTTGTTGTTGAATATTTAGAGAACTTCACGTACAGTGTAAGTAGCTATGTCATCATGAGGAAAACACAGGCCTTGGTGCCAAAAGTTTCTTATTCAAATCATGATTTTCTATTCAATGCTAAATGATTGAGCAAGGCATTTGAATCTATTTTCTTTTTGAAAACTATTCTGTAAACTAAAGCACTATACATTTATATCCTTTATTATCATGATCAATAACAATATAAGATATGTAATGAAACTCCCTTGCTAGTTTTAGAACCCAGACATTAATATTTAAATCTATTTTATATGAAATCTGTTTTGAGTTACATGAATTTAAGTTATGACTTCTGGAAAATGATATCTATAATGTAAAATGTTTTTGTATATTACATAAAGCAAATGTAGACAATAAATTATGCAGAATGTGATTTTCCTGCATACATCCTGTTCTATCTTCCCTCTAGGTCAGTGGTTCCAGACTTTAGCATATGTTTCATTAAAATGTAGGTGATTACAATGTAAAGTAAGCCGAGAACAAAATGGTGCTTATAAGAAGTTGGATGTGAAGGAAATGGGGAGATATTAGGCAAAGAATACGATGCTGTCAGACAAGTACCTGAAGTGATACCTTAGCTTGACTAAGCAGCTTGACTCAGTTGTTTTACATTGCACATACATATCAGTTTTGTACCCTATAAATGTGTATACAGTTTGTCAATTTTAAGAGGAAATACAGAAATGAGATTGATGCTTCTCCTCACTCCCAAGAGAGTCTGAGCTTCAGATTTAAAAGGTCTGGTTAGAGGCTTAAGAATTTTAATTTCTGTCAAGTTTCTGAACAATGATGATGCTTCTGGCCCACAGCCTACACTTTAAAAACCATTGTTCCCGTGTCAGATATCTACTACAGGATTTTATCCAATTATTCAGCAGAATTTTGATTCCATATCTCAGTGAAACTATAATAGAGAAAGAAAGGAAAAATGAGACAGGATTTAATCCTTCATTATTGTAGCAACCTACAACTACCACAAGCCATGCCCACAGCAAAATCTCACCCTATAATTCCATGAATTGATAATCAGATGTTTGAAAATTTATTTATTTTGCTTACATAAACAAATTCTCACCACCCCATAGTGTTTGGAGCCCTATTTTATGAGATGAGACACAAATGAATAAGAAACTCCCCCCCCCCACTACAGATGCCAAGCTTTGATTCCGATTTTTGGTTCCAGAAATATTCTTGATTTTGACATGGGCCATTATCTTCTCATTCTGCCAACGTGCTCTATAACTGGCCTAGTATCGCTCTGGGCAAAAAGCCCTGATGAAGCTAGGGAGCAGAGCTGACTGCTGTCAAGAACACCTGCCTCTTTGTTCTTGTAATCAGGTTGGAGGCAGGAGCTGGAAACTTCATCTTATTCATGCGGTTAGGATATTTAAAGTATTCTTCATTTCAAACTAGTGAGTATCCAGTCATACTAATATTTCCTTCAATCTCAGTAATATTTGTCCAGCATTGCCCTCTAGTGCTTGTGGACTCACTTCTAATGAGGCCTCCTGTCTTCTAATTAGGACATTTGGAATTGAGTTAAATTAGTGAAATTATGTCTTCCCATAATCTCACAGCAGGGAAAGAAAAACCCAAGACCCAGTCTGCAAGAATAATTTTATGAGTGTTTATTTGATCAAGAAAGAGTATTTTATATATTTATAAAAATCTATAATTATAGATATTTATATATTATATATTATATATATTCATTGAGATATTCATTTGTGTCACTCGTTATGACAAATAAGATTTGTTTATAATCTTGACCTACCTAAGAAATGTAGTGCAGAACAGGAGGTTATTTGAATGATACAATTTAAGCTATATTTTCTTCCTCTGTGCTAGAAAATTTTTGGCTCTGTGAACTTGTTCTTAAATATATTTTCTAGAACTGGAATGAGCTGAGTGGCATCCTCAGGATATATAAAGAATTTTTTTCAAAATTAGCCAAAAGAGTTCTAGATGGTACTTTTGAGTTGGAGTGTTTGTTACTAATTTTAGGAATGTCTGAGCTGTACCTTCCCTATTTTTGCCTTGAGAAACAAAAAAAAAAAAGAAAGAAAGAAAAAGGAAGAAAGAAAGAAAAAGGAAGAAAGAAAGAAAGAAAGAAAGAAAGAAAGAAAGAAAGAAAGAAAGAAAGAAAGAAAGAAAGAAGAAAGAAAGGCAGCAACCGTTGTGTCTCATTTTGAGCCTTTTTCTTCCAGGACTGCATAGGTGGTTCCCTGCACAGCATGGTCACCAAAGGTCTCAGACAGGGTCTGCCATTCTCATCTGTTCATGTGACAAGAAAAGTACCCCCTACGTTCTGACCCTAAAGGCCAAAATGCAAGTGTATGGCCTTTCTAATCTCATGAGCTCCTGGTTTTTTTTTTTTTCTTCTGTATTTTTCTTTTTGAGACACAGCTTTTGTGCTTCTAATTGCATGAAAAGTACAACTACGGCTTCTGCTTAGCTTGAGAGTTGAAGATGTAGTGAGTTTTCCCAGGCCAGGTTGACTGGCAATCGATGATACTTGTTAGTCACATCCTTGGAGGCTAGTACAAGGGACCATAGGAGGACCTTTTCCTGAAAATAAAAATCCCTAAGAAATAAATCCTAGCCAACCAGAGCTCTTCTAGCCAATCAGAGCTCTCAGTTAATAGGCATCAATTGAGAAAATAATTTCCTTATGACTTGACTCGATTTTAAATTAAAATCAATAAAAAATTATAAAACTGCAAAAGAAACATACCCAAATGTATTTTTAAGTGATAGAATTATTAGTAATGAGTATTTTCCTTTTATTCTTTTCTTTATAACCTAAATTTTGTACAAATAGCATATTTAAAAGCTTTATTGAAGTATAAGCCATTCACCGCAAAATGCATTTCAGTAAAAAAAAAAATACTTTTTATTAAATTAATAAAGTTCTGTAAACATTCCCAAAATTCAATGTAGATCATTGTAATTACCCCAAAAAGAAATGTTTTGCATACATATATAATTATCCTCTATTGTTTCTTTCAACTCTGGCAACCTGTGATCAATTATGTCTCTCTTTTTGCTTTGTCAGGGCAGTTTGGATATATAAAATCATACAATTTGTAATCTTTTTTTGTCCAACTTCTTTGAGGACTAAAAGGTATAACCATATTTCAGTATGTGCTATCTCTTTCTTCTTTGTAGCTAGGTAATATTCCATGTACAAATTACTATATTTTTGCATTAAGGGGTATTTAAACTATTTCTACTCTGGCTGTTGTAGATAATGCTGTTAAAAATATAATACTGTCTTTATGACTGGGTAGATTACTAGAGATGGGATTGCTAAGCCTACTGGAAATTTATGCTTCCAATTGTAAGAAGCTATTAGACTCTTTTGTGAAGTACTTTGTCCTTTTACATTCCAACCAAAAATGTATGACTTATTTCTCTACATCTTCAGCAGCATGTGGTGATATCACTATTTTTTTTTAAATTTTAACTCATTTAATATGTGTATAGTGATCTTCTCTTGTGGCTTTATGTTGCATTTCTTCAATGACTGGTGATGCTGAGTACCTTTTGTTTGAGAACACTAATATATTCTCTCTCTCTCTCTCTCTCTCTCTCTCTCTCTCTAATTACGATACTAAACTGAATGCATATAGTTGAACTTGTCTAAACTTAATTCTCTATGTAATGTGAGCCTGAGAGTGGTATATACAAAACGCTCCCTGCAAATCAAAAATGGTTTTGATATATATTATCATTTTCTTTATATGTTACTAGCCAAATTACCCTCCTTTCCTTTAAATCTATGTGTTGAATTCCTATCTGTCAGGACCTAAAAATGTAGTCCTATTTGGAGATAAGATCTCCTCTTCTTGATCAGCATATTCAGTTTAAAATTCAGTGATTGAGATGGGCCTTACCTGAAAGTGACTGGTGTCTTTATAAATGGGAAAATCTAAACACAGAGACATACATCCAGGAGACAATGTGAAGACACAGGGGAGAAGAAAGTCATCTACAAGCCAGTGTAGGAACATTGAAGTAGATATTTCCCCCATAAAATCAACTTTGCTAATGCCTTAATCTTGGCCATTTGGGCTCTAAGCTGTTAAATACAAATTTCTGTTGTTTAAGCCACCCAGTGGCACATTGTTTGGGCAACCCCAGCACACCAGTACAATACAAAAATCACTCACTGAAGTTGTTAACATCTTCCTGCCCTAGATGGAGATAGTGTGGGGGTGGGAGTGGGGAAAATCTAAGGAACAGAATCTCTGGGGACATTGATTTGACTTGTATGTTTTCAAATTCCATACTGAGAGAGCTGATGAATGGTTCTTTCTGTACTATAATAAGGCAAATGGCTCCAAGCTGATCCTTATACTCTTAGGGAACACTTTTTCACCTCTTGGTACTCTGAGTGGTCTCTTTCTCTCTCCTCCATTCCCAGGTCCCTCTCAGCCTCTGAGAGTCATTCCTGTCTGACTCTGGGACTATCCATGTACTGGTGAGAAGAACATGCAGGACAAGGAAGTAGGCAGGTAAGAAAGACTCATGGTATGATTGAGAGAAGCTAGAAGTTATTGCAGAGCAGGGATAAAGGACATAATACTTATAAAAACTATTTTACTACATATTACACTGTGATTTTTTATAGCACAAATCCGTAAAAATAGCTGCAGAACTATTCACCCACACCTACAAAGTTGTTTATTTCCCTATTTGATATTCTAATCACTTGTTATTTTTATTACATTATCACCTTCAGTTAATGGAAATGTTGAAATGAAACCCACTTAAAGTATTATGACACTGGATGTCAAAAACACTTTTAACAAGTTTATATTTTCCTATATAGAAACTCCAACACTATACCAATGTATGAAATGAAGACAAGATCATTTAAAATATACTGTTCTGTCAAGAAATCTCTGTGTGTATATGCAAAAACAAATCAGATTTCTAGAAATAAAGATGATGCAGATGGCCATACAGTCTAAAGTAGATCGAACTGACAGATTCTTCTAGTGAACTAGAATATTTAAATATTCAGTTTAAAACTTAAGTCTCACTCAACTTTTCAGGAACAGGTTTATTCTGTATGGATAGAAAAATCTCAGCTAGGGCTATTTTTGTTATTCATTCAGAAGATAATGTATTGAGTGGACATTGAGACTAACACTACTAGATTAGGCCTTAGGGCTTGGATGAAGCAAAGATAGACAGTGTTTGCACCTTGGGAGTCTGAAGACTGATGATGAAAAGAAAATGAACTGATATGGAAATTCAACGTGAGATGTGAGAGATGTAAGGAGATGCTACAAAAGCAATGGTCAGCAAATAATGGAAAAGACACAGGTTTGAGATCCAAAAGTCACAGAGTCATGCGACTATAATTAACATTGACTTGAGAATATTTTCATTAACCTCTGTATCAGTCGAGGTTTGCTAGAGAAACAGATATAAGACAAGATATACAAATGTATAAGAAATTACAAGATTGGCTTATAATGGTCAGCCACAAGGTCGGATGAAGAAGCGTGAGACGGTGTCTGCATGCTGCAGGATGAAGCATCCAGCCCAAGGGCTGGAGCTTACTGCAGTATCCAGTGCAAGTCCATATCAGGAGGCCCATGGGTCGGCCCTAAAGAATCTATGACAGAACGCTGAAGAGTCTACAACAAAGGCTGAAGAGTTCCAGGAAGAAGTGGAACAGTTTGTGCTGGTAGCCAGGAGAAGACGTCCAAGATGAAGGTGAAGACTGCAGGTCCTCCGAAGAACCAGCAATCAGTCTTATTGTATGCAGGCTACAGCCCTGGGTGGGGGTACCCCTCGCACCATCTGTCTGCCTACCTGCACAAGCTGGGAGTCTTGCATAGTTAAGACCCTGTCCTTCTACCACACTGCACTGAATCACTTAAATTTCTAACTGTCTCAGATTGATACAGTGATCAATAACCTAGAACAGTAATGCCTTGTCCAGAAGGTAGAGCTTCTTAGTCCTTTAGTTAAGTTCTAGACTTCTCAAGTTGACACCATGTGTCAACCATTACAACTTCCCTGCCAGAAGTTCCATTCCCATTAATAGCTGCTCCTATTTCCCTTAAGGAACTCCAAATCATACCTTATATCTTTATAGAATTCTATTTCATTTCAATGAGCTCATATAATATGTGACCTTTTGTAACTGGTTTCTAACATAGAGATATTGTAGTATTATCAATACTTCATTCTTTGTATTGCCAATGCTGTTTCAATTGCATGGATACACCACATTTTATTTACCCATTCACAACTGATGGAAGTTTGGATTTTTTTCTTTACTGTTTTTTATCTTATGTGTGATCCTGGGCAATTAACTATAATGATTAAATCAGACTCTATCTAAACTAATTGCCTGGCTTCAATTATGATGCCACTGCTTATCATGGGGAAATATGTTTCTTTTTACCTCAGTTTTTCCAATATTCCATTAGTAAACATATGAAAAGCCTTTAGCACAAAGAAAAGCCCTTGATCCATTTTATAATTTCAAGCAATGGCAATGTCTATAATAGTGGTCCTCTTAATATTATGATCACATCTAATTTCCTTATATTTTCTTCTAAATTTAACTACCCTTTGATGAATATTTCTGAGATTAAATTTGACTTTGGCTTAGTATGCAGCTTAGAGTAGGTGTTGAGGAAATAGAAATTAGAAGAAGAATAGCTCATTGTAAGGTGAAAAGCCAAGATGCAAAACTTGAATTTGGGGGAGGAGTCTTGATTTATATTTTCACAAAAAAGCACATAATTGTACCATAAATTCTGCTGCAGTGTGCTGTTCAGTACAAAACCTGGCTGGTAAAAACGTTATGGTCTACACTCCTTCACTTATTCACCACATATGGCACCTGTCACGTCTGGTTCTTTCCTTTACCACAAAAAATAAATGTTTTGAGCTAATGTAGGACATAAAGGCAGCCATAGACACATCACTAAAGACAGTAATAAAAGACAACTTACAGAATTGCTTCATAAAGATGGGGTAAGTGTTTGAAGTGAGGGGAGTATTTTTGAGGGAGATCAACAGCAATGTGTCTTTACTGTAATATTTTTTTTAAATTTAAACATTCACTCTATTTTTTTATTTAAGAGAAAAAACATGTAAAGGGTAGAGATAATACAGAATTTAAAAAAAGATAAACAGTAAGAAATCACTAGTTGATAAATTACATATTGTCCTCTTAGACATAGGTGTTCAAGTTACAAAATTAAAGCATACAAAGTGTATATTCAAACAGTGAGACTGTAAACAGCTATGCATTCATGAGTCTCTACATGTATTTCTATCCTTTCTGTATTAGAGGGAAAAACAAAACACAGCAAGACAAAACAAAACAAATTCCTACAAAACATGAAACCAAAAAGTCATATAAAACCACAGTACAAGGTGATCTACAATGATTACTGTGTTGTCTCTTATTATCTTCAATAGAATTGTCTATATCATCAGGCATAATTGAATATAGCAGTATAATTGAATATAGCAGTCATAACAATATTAGTAAAGATAAACATTGTACACAGTATAAAACTTCAAAGGCAGGTAATAATCAAACCAGAGTGGATATTCTAGTAAATCTTGTCATCTTCAGTGTAGTTGCCTATACTCTCAGACTTGATACTATCAATCATAACAGCTATGAATAAAATCTATCAGTACAAAACAACAATCTAACAAACCAGATTCGATTACAATCAGTCATGGTAAAACAGTGTATGTTATATAGAGCTTTAGATTAAGTTAATAGGAAATTAATGATGATTACCATACTATATCCTGCTATTTTCAGGATAACTGTCTGTGCCCTCAAATCTAGTATAGGTAGAATGACTAGAACAGAATATAACACATCTAAGCAGAGTGGTGTGAGTAATGTGGGTTTTAAATCCTGGTGCACTATTAACAATATATTGTATCAAGGCCATCTATGTTAGAGATTCTAGCCATCCTTCTCTGCCTCATTTCTGCTATGCTATTTTTCTGCCTTTGTTTGTCTACTTTTCTCCTTCATTCTACAGCCTGCACTGTTCAATGAGGATTTTCTGCCACTGTTCCTAAAATCTGGGGTTTTTTTTTTTCTCTCTAGAATGTTCTTCAGTATTCTCTGTAGTGTTGAATTAGTGGTCACAAATTCCCCCAGTTCCTCTTTATCATGGAAGCATCTTGTTTCTCCACTAATTTCTAGAGACAGTTTTGCAGGGTACATCAATGTGGGCTGCAGGTTATTTTCTTTCAGGGCTTGGAATACTTCACTCCAAGCTCTTCTTGATCTGATAGTCTGTGGTGAGAAGTCTGCCATGATCTTGATGGGCTTTCCTTTATAGGTAATCTGTTTCTTTTCTCTGACTGCTTTTAATAGTCTGTTTTTATATTGAATTTCTGGAATCTTGATTATTATATGTCTGGGTGTAGATCTGTTTTGGTTGTAAGTGGCTGGAGTTCTGTATGCCTCCCATAACCATATGTCATTTTCTTTTCCCATGCTTGGGAAGTTTTCTTTAATTATTTCCATGAATAGCCTTTGTAATTCGCCTGTTTGTATTCCTGCTTCTTCATTCACATTTCTTATTCTTAAATTATAGATACTCTTGTCATCTTCTAGCCTTTGTATTGTTACTGCCTGTTTCCTTGTTATTTTTAAGAGATCTTTCCTTTCATGGTTACACATTGCAAACTTGTCTTCAAGTTTTGATTGTCTATCCTTAGTTTTTTTAAGAAGTTTTTCCAGCTTTCAATGGAGTTTTTAATTTCCTGGTAATCTCTTTGAATCTGCTTCATGTATTCTATATTTTCTTTATATTCTTTTTTGAATGTTTCTCTCCTTTTTTGTGTGTGTTCCTCCCTTCTTCCATCTGTGTCTTCCTCAGAGATGCTTAGCATTTCTTTTATTATTCTACTTATATCTTGCTTTACTTGATTTAATATTTCAGTTTTGAGCTCGTCTGCAAGTCCCGAAGATATTCTTTAATGTCCATTGAAGCCATGTCTGCTGTTGCATGTTTGCTGCCCTCAGTCTCTTGTTTTTCCCTCTCCTGGATCATTGTTCTCAGGGTTTTGGGTTGGGGGCTTTTTCTTATTTCTCTCTCTTGTCATTGCTTTGGCTTCTTCCATATAGGTGTATAGTGGAGATCTCAGCACATTTCCTTGTTGGTTATGTTTCTTCTGAAGTACACTGGTGAGGGATTTCTGCCATCTCTTGTTCATTCTTGTCACTGAGGTGTAAGCAGGGGCTGTGTATGCTGGCCCCTCCCCACCAGGCCAGTCCAACTTCAGGGGCCTTCACCAGGTTAGTGTGTGCTAGGCATAGGGAATGGATTTGGGACTGCCAAAGCCTAGGCCAAGCAAATCCCAGGAATCTGCTCTGGGAAGGCAGCAACCAACTGAAGTCACTGTTGTTCCTAGTTCAGGCTCCTCCTGCCCAATTCCAACATGTCACCCATTTGGTTCTAATTCAGGTTCTTATTACCAGCACTGACTGTGGATAAATGAAGGTCCTTTCACCGGCTCCACTCTCTGTTTGGCTCACCAACCCCGGACTTCAGCACCACTGTGGCTCTTGTGAGTGGTGGTGGGAAAGAGTTTGGGCAGTTCTGCCAGCTGGCGTGAATTCAGGTGGCTTGGCTGGTCACAGTGGAATACTCCATGTCTGATAATTTTAATTGTTCCAACTGTAGCCCTGAGACTGTTTGATGAGCTTTTTTTGTTTTAATTTCTTCCTGTGTCAAGAGGATCCATCTCCCTCTGTCTAGATCTCTCCAGGATGTTTTATTCTGGCATATGAGTTGTTTCTCCTGGGAGGATTTGTATTTTGTTGCTCACTGATTGGCCATCTTTAGCTCATCTCACTCTATTTTTAAATCACTCCTGTACAAAAGGAAACAATGCAAAGACACAGGGAATAAATGGCTCTTCTGTAGAAGTTTAGCTCCTCATTGATGAAAACATTTACCTGAATGGCAACTGAGTTGAATCTTCTTTCTCTGATTCTAGTGATGATTTGATCCATAGCACAGTGAGCAAAAAGCAAGGAGCAGAACATGTAGTGGCTAAACCAGTCACTAAAGGAACAGAAAAAAGCATATGCCAACCTCCTAAATTTTAAAAACACCAAAACAACCAAAAAAGATGATAGAATCTTATTTTGTTGAAATGTTTAATTTTGGTGGTAAGCAAAATGTCTGGGCTTCTTTTTCCAGTTCCATCTAGTACAATGTAAGAAGCTAGAGTAGTTCTAATTCAGGTGCTTTTAAAAATCAGATGTGAGACCTTGGTATGTCCCTTCTGGAACTAAAACCTTTCTCTAATATGTAAAATGTACAGGAACGTGAGAGAAGTTGTATAAAACTCTTTCACACTCTAAGAAATTGAGTAATTTGTTCTTCCATCTCCACTGAGTGTGTAAAGGGCTCCTCAAAGTGGAGTACAGACTTTCAGACCAAAGCTGTGAGCAGTGGAGTGACTGTTCTGACCATGGCTAGGCAGTAGGAAAAAAAGACAGAGGGAAAGGCCCAAGGTGACTGGGAAATTATCTAACATATGAATTGCTGGTTTCTTACATAAATTCTTGTAATATGCTGCTTAGTTTATGTGATTGTTAGCCAGTAGGTCAATTTTTAGGTGTTTGTATTAATTTCCTTTTTTACTGCTGAGACACAATAGCTGATACCCACAATTTAAAGGAGGAGAAATTTGCTTTGGCTTACATTTTCAGTCTATAATTGGCTGACTTCAAGGCAGGAAGACATGACAGAAGAGCTGAGGGGAGGAAAAGACATTTATGTCAGACTAGCTAGAAAGCAGAGACAGAAGGAGGGTGCTGGGAAGGGAGATACACCCTTCCAGATAATTCCCCTGTGACCTGCTTCTTCAAACTAGACCCTACCTCCTAACATTACATTCCGCTATAGGGCCCCTTTAATCAGATCACCTTCCAAAAGTCCCGCCTGTGAGCACTTGAGTTTGGGGGGTAATTTCAGATCCAAACAATAACAATATTTATATTATTTAACATTATGAACCATTGATGTGGAAAGGTAATCTTCTAAATCCATCATCCAGAACAGGATTCTCTATGGCTCCCTTGAGGCCTGCTACCTCTGTTTCTGGTGGTTTATTAGGAACACATGCAGTTTGCTTGTTTTACTCTTCTTCATTGAGAAATAAAAGAATCTCATAATCAGCAAAGAAAGAGTTTTATAGTTAAAGAAAGATGATACATAGGGGAGAAAGTAATAACCTTAATGGGAAAAAGACACAAAAGCATCAATGATGAAGTCAGCGCATGTTCAAACCATGAAATGTGAAGCAAATCTGTTGTCAGAAGGGGATATCTCTAATTTATTCCAGAAGGACTTCTTTTTACAAAGCAAGGGACCTAAGTAAGAGATTTGCATGCTTAAATGTATTCTTGGAATGGTGTAAAAAATAGTTTGTTAATTTCCTTCAGCCAATTAGTGGAGGCTATAGGACAAATTCAACTTTCCTTTTTGCTTGGATGAATTACCATTTTAGGTAATAGAGTTTGTGTGTGTGTGTGTGTGTGTGTGTGCATATGCGTGTGTGTGCATATGTGTGTGTGATTAAGGACTGCTCAGAGTCCATCCCCCCAAATTAAATTTTTCCCCATCCCATCTCTGCCAAAAAGAGATCAACTGATCATTTTAGATAGAAATGTTGAATTAATTGCACACATGTCCATCAGACAAACTTTGGCACTACTATCACCTGAAACAAGAATTACTGTGAAAAATACTGCATGGGGAAGCCATTTCTCACAGCAAAAGTATTTCAAAGTAGAATGTTCCTGCCTTAGATTCATTGGTACTAACTTCTCATTCATATAAAGAGTTGATCTTTCTGAAAGAATTACTTTTCCATATAACAGTGCAAGAAGCCAGGTTAATGGATAAAGAAGTGTTGATGTTCAAATAAAAGAAAATGGTGATTTCAAAAAGATCTTCTATCTGTGCATGCAAACGCTGTTGCTCCTCAAGGGAAACTAGGCTTAATTAGTACAGTACTAGCATATGATTGCTCTACTCCAAGGGCCGGGATATTTCCAAGTTTCTCTGAGCTCATAAATGTTTACTCAAGTCTCTTTGCACTCCCTGGATCTTATGCCAAAAGATTATATCCAAGGCTTGATTTCTTTTTTTCAGTAATGAATCATTAAATTCAATATCAGCTCATTTCTCTTTTCTGAAAATAGTAAGACATGGCTTTTTAAATGAAATTTAATTGAAGAAAAGAATAAGAGCACAGATATAAACCTCTTTTTCCTCCTTCCCATTTTTTCTTCTCTCCCTTCCACCTTCCATTCTTCTGCCATTTCCCACATTTCCTCTTCCTTCCTTTTTGCTTATTACTTTGGCTGTGTATGATAATCCAGTTAGTAGCTAATATTTACTGAGACAAGCAATGCATCCAGGCACTTTGAAAAACACTTCCTTCATTTTTGGCCCCCGAAAAATTCAAGTGGTTTGATTATCCTCACAGTTATTAGACAGAGTTCAGGCTTGGATTTAGGTAACTTTATCAAGCCCCTTTGTTGAGATGAGATTTGTACATTTTAAGCTAACCCACCTTTGTCCTGCATTTGCCCCATTTCCAAATCAACATATGTCAGGCTCCTTAAATCTCTTTAGCTCATACTATATTCCAAAATAAAAGTAATGAATTAGGATTTTGCTGATAAGGTTCTATCTCAGTGTGTTTTCTGTTGCTATGATTGAATAACACAGACTGATTAATTAATAGGGGATAAAGTTTTATTTAGCTCAAGATTTCAGAAGCCGGGAGGTCCAGCATTAGGGGCCCGTATTTGGTGATATCTTTTGCTGCTACTGTAGATTTTGCAGAGTCCCACTGCATAGGGTGTCTTGTGATGAGAGAGGCACAAACAAGAGGTAGAGCCTAATGGCTTTTACAACAGACCCGCTCTTGAGAAAACTTTTAACACATTAATCCTTTTATCTATGAATGATAATTGATCATGTTCTCTTTTCTAACCTGGTAGCGTATATCTGTCATGGTTTCCTTATTTTAAACAAAGTGAATGTTTTATGTGTACTCTGCATCTAGAGATAGATCATTTCATGCTCTGAAAGGTTTTGATTGGAAAACCAGATATCTTTCAAGATGCATTTTTGTGACTTTAAATAATTACACCATTCTAAGTCTCCTATCTTTAAAATGGAATTAATGCCTACAACTCAAAGCTTTTGTCATAATAATTAGTTTAGACCATATTGCTTAGTAAGTTCTTAGTAAGTGTTATTTACATTAGCTTTCAAAAGTTAAGGATATTTGGGTTTTTTTCTTCTCTAATAAATTCCATTTGTTGAATTGACAGTTTGTTTTTGCTTTGTTTAAGAAGAGTAGATGGGGCTGGGGATTTAGCTCAGCAGCATAAGCGCCTGCCTTGCAAGTGCATGGTTGTGAGTTTGATCCTTGGTACTGATGAAGAAGAAGAAGAAGAAGAAGAAGAAGAAGAAGAAGAAGAAGAAGAAGAAGAAGAAGAAGAGTTGATGCAGGCAGGGGATTTAGCTCAGCAGCATAAGCGCCTGCCTGGCAAGCGCATGGTCATGAGTGTGATCCTTGATTTAAAAAAAAAAAGGAGAATAGATGCAAAATGTGCTTTATCTTTTTATTTACATTTGTTCCTCCTCCCCACCTCTTACTGTTATACATAAAGCACCCAGGAAAGTGCTTTGTTGTATTATTAAAAAGCAATTCTTAAATAAATTAATTAGTGAATAGTCAATTTTTAAAATGTTAGCATAGCACATGTTTATTTCTGAACAAAGACTAAGGTTCAAATTTTGGAAACTGAAGTACTTTGTCTTTTAATGTATACTTATTTGTACTTGAAAATAATACATCAAAAATTTGCTCACCATAAAATGTTGGGAAATTAGCACCATCATTCTGAAAATAGTAGTATATACTTTGTAGAATGTGAATTTCTATGCATGGTTTTTAAACATTTCTATACATGGTTTTTAAACATGGATCTTATGGTCAAATGTTTTATCAGTAGATTATGTCTAATCATCAAATTTATGGTACCATATGCAGTTTAATTTACATACATAGCTCTTGACTTGTGGTAAACTTATTGTTTTCCCGGATTAGAGCATTTTCCTCATTACAAAATTTCATAACCATGAACGATACATATTTTCAGAAGTTAAAAATGAATGACCAAATAATCTTCTTAATATTCTCACAAGGTAGATGTTGGTTAATAGTTTCAGTGAGTATTTTGACATAGTGTTGTGATCAATAATAAGCAAGGTGTTATGTTGTAATGTGTACAGATCTTTTTTTTTTCTATTTGATAGTGCCCAAAGAATTCACAGCCATGTCTATAAAGACTGAAGATAATTTACTGAGGATAATCAGGAATCTCCAGCCAATATATTTAGATGTGGTCATATAATCAGCTGATTTATTGATAACACATATAATAATGAGCTGCTTCAGAAATTTTATGAACAGTGTTTTCTGGTTTTGGGAGCTAATCATCAAGGAATCAAGACTGAAAATTCCTTTAGATCCCAGATCAGATACATGAGCAAAATTGGCAGAATGAGCAGAAAAATGAGCTTCTATTTTCAAGCAATCCTGAAAATTTCATTATCAGTTCATATCTTTTACTGTTTAGGTGGTAAGAAAGAAATTATCATTTGCCAACTAAAAGGTTTGTAACGAGCCACACAATATAAGATTTTTCTTGTCATTAAAATTCTTATTACTTGGCATTCATGAAAATTTGAAAAGGTCTTTGTAAAGCTTTACTAGAAGAGACCACATAGTTGAATAAAAGAAACTGCAAATTTTACACATGGGCACACACACACTTGAATGTGTGTGTGTGTGTATATATATATATATATATATATATATATATATATTGCCGTGTCCTAGTCCATCCACGCCTTGTGACAAGGTCCATGGGTGGAGGAGAGCGCTTCAAGGAATCGCTTCTCCAGGAAAAGGACACCGCATGTGGGAATTAGGCGCAAGGATCTTGGAATGTTTTGTACTGATAATTGTAATTTGTGTAATTCACATATATATATTTCCATGTAATACTCAATATGAAATCGAAAATAGAAACTCCAGAGGAGTTACTAGAAACCTTCTAGATAACTTTGTGAAAACTAATTGTGAAATTTTACCTTCTGTGAGTAGTATGAGAGAGTTTATACAAAAGCTTTAAATGAAAGAGCTCATGGAGGAGTATTTGCAAGGGTCCTGTGAGACAACTGCCCTGAGACTCTGGACAGGCAGCCAGAGG